>JAYKKI010000048.1:3690000-4290000 GCA_039881145.1 Druceiella hillmani | reverse complement strand
TTAGTCCGATTTATGTCTTTACTTTACTTTTACTGCCAAAACTCCGCTTCTAAAACTTTATTTGATATACTAGTATATTATATGTTATCTTATAAAATTACATGTAATCTAAAGTAAAAGAAAAGCTCATAATATGTTAAAATTTTAAATGCTTAAATTTTTTCGCGGCTTGGCATAATTGATCTGTACAAGACATACATTAATTTTCTAACAGATATATATGATTTCTAAGAAGGCACTTTCTTAATGTGTTTTAATAAAAGTGTTCTATTGAATGAAATTTCTTTTTCTTTAAATAGATGCCAATTTATTCATTATCAAAAAAATTGTCATGGAAGTAACCTTAGAAGCACATTTTTCTCGGAACTATATTTATATAGATTGTAATAATTTATATTTACTTAATGTATATAAATTATTATATATTCCTGGTTGAACTTTTGAAAGACTGAACTCGTAACATAAATATAACTTTTTTGTATATATGATATCATTTACGGGTTGTGTGTTTTCGTCATACTAAATTATGTTTTACTTATATGGCCAAACGGAGGGCATTCTTTCAAAAACTAATTGAAATATCAAAATAGTGAGTGCACTACATATCATCTAGGTCGTTACAATAGAAAATATTGATCTTCAAAGTAATGTAATAATAAATCATTGTTTATACATCAACAGAATAATTCTTATGTTAGGATTATTTCGTAATGAATACATTTTAGGTATACTGTTACTAATTTTATGTTTTCGGAAACGGAATAATCTGAGTAATTAGGAGTAAGTATTAAGTATAAACATATAGAGAGCAGATTTGAATCACATTCTTCCTGACGTTACTCAGATCTGATTATATGATTTCATTAGTTATTGTCCTCTAAAAAAGAAGTAACAGCTATTTTAGACATTTTGAACCACCACATTGTTAATATCGATTGCTTATTGATCATTCTATATATCTTCAGCTAATAAAGATGATATAGTTTTTGAACAGACTTAATTACAAGGGATAGAAAATGAGAAATGGCACGGAAATATTTGTCAGTGAAAATCTATAATTAAACTCGTTTATTTATTTTTAATAAATAAACCAGTTTAATCATGAATTTTTTAGTATCTAACCTTTTTTAGTATCTAAGATAAAAATGAATATTCTAGACATAAGTCATGTTACCTAATCAATTTAGAAAAATACAATCACGTTTACAGAAATATAATTCTTTATCTTAGCAGTGAGGCTGCAGATTTATGTCTACATTTAAAAATACAAATTTGTATACGTAATATAATAACATATTCCCTAACAAGTACTATTTAAATATTATAAATACTCACGTTGTAATTGGAGTAGATGTGTATTTGATGTTGACCATGGTTTAGATAAGGGTGAAATTTGATTTATGCGTAAAGATTGGACCGGTGAACGTTTAGAGAAATGGATGAGAGTCGTTTGATGTGTCCTTTTTCATCTTAATGTGTTGGTTATATTCGATATCAGGTTTATTTTGAGGTTAAAAAAGGTAAGAGTGCATTTTAATATAATATTTTACTATGTTGAGACAGATTTTCGGTAAGTTCACTGTATATTAACATTGTTTCATTATTGTAGAGAGTGTTAGAAATTTGTAATTTAATAATTTGTTATTCGCCAGTTAAAATACCACGTAAAATTATTAAAATATTCTACTCTGATAGTTTATGGTGATATTTGAGGTAAAAATAAATCTGTTCAAATAATTATAATGCGTTATCTTTACTAGTATTTATTATTCAAATATTACTTTCCAACAGTAAGCAACATTAGTAAGATGAATCTTTATTGATAAAATAAGATCAAAAAATTATAAGCTTGCTACACGAATTTACTAATTTGAATATAAAAAAATAAGTAAGAGTATTTATGTGATAGATAATATTTCACAAATAGTTTGTACGGACGTGTATTTAGTTTTTAGTAGGTGGTATGAGCGAGTTTCTAATTTAAAATGTATAAGTATATTATTATCATTATTTCTGTTTTCTATGTACTGCATTTTAATTACAAGCAATACTTTTTGATGTCCATGATTATATTTAATCCATAATATTCCGTCCAAAAGTTTTTTTTTTAATTTTTAATCGGAAATAGTATAATTTAAAGAATTTGATAAAAAGTCACTTGAAAATATCAAATCTAATGTTACATGAATATTTGAGTATCTGTATGAATTTTCGTACTGGATACTAGAATGCCAATATATCATGAATACACCGAGTATATTATCATGAATACTATCTACATCAAGGAGTAGTAGGGAGATATTCTAAGTCCAAGCTCTACGTCCGGGAATTTTTAAGAAGAATTGTGTTATCTAAAATAAATTTCTCAATTACTAACGTAGGAATGTAACGACGTGATCATTTCTTTCCCATTTCTCATTTCATTTCCATAAATCTAGCTTTAGCTATATTTTGATTATGTTATATATTGTTGAATTTAACGACCATTTAATAATACTTAGACCTTAATAAAATGCCTATAAATAAAAAGAAAACATATCAATTAGAGATAAATTTAATCTCTCTAATTTAAAAATGAAATAACACCACACCAAATAACTAACAGAATACTAATAACTAACAGTCAACTTACTTTTAATTGCGTATTGTATAATTATATATTAGTGGTATATTAGTGGAATAAACATTACTTTTTTTCGCTTTTTTCGCGAATTTTTACGAAATACTAACAATTTAAAATTAAAAACCAGATTTCTATACGAAACTTCATAAAATAACGCAAAGCCAAGTTCTAAGCAATATGGCTTGGCGAGTATTTAGACATTTTTCATTAGATATCGTGTTTTATTAACACAACATTTCATACATTTTTTAAATCTCAATAATTTTAATATGATACCTATCTTGACAGCCTCTTTGATTTTTTTTATTTTTTCTCCTAAAATGGCGACTCTCATCCGCCATATTTCATGGATCGTAATGAAACTTACCTAAGAATACTTGCAGGTGAAGATCATTATAACGATGCCTCATTTCCCCAAATCGCATTATGAATTTCAGCAGAAATATTATATAAGATTAAAGAGTAAGATCTAGACGCAAACACATACATAGTTAACTGATAAAGGCATTACCCTCCTTGGTGTGTTGCAATTGGGCAATAAGAAAACGACATTTGCATAAGTGTTCTATATATACATGCATAATTAACTGATAAACGCATTACCCTCCTTGGCGTGCTGCAATTGGGTAAAAAGATGTAAAAACGACGTATCTATAAGTGTTCTCTCAACTTTTATGATGGAATGATGCTTTTGTAGAACTTATATGTAATTTCCTACTTGAAGTGCGTTTAAACTTCTAACCTTTTGGTTATCAGGACATAAATAGTTTTAACAAATTATTTTCTTATATTTTTATACATAACAAGTTGTAGAGTGTTTGACTATACTGAATTGCTTTGACTTAAAAACATATATTTGTATTTTCCTTTTCAAGGTTCCGTACTCAAAAGGAAGAAAAAAGGGGCCAGAGCAGTAGATGTTACATATATATATATATATATATATATATATATATATATATATATATATATATATGTATATATATATATATATATATGCTTTCACTGCTGGCCAAGAGCAACACGTCATGTTCATAGCTAGAGATATATTACTGTTAACATTAGCATGTTGGTGAATTGAAACCCATAAGATTTTCCCCTGCCAAAAATCGTCCAACGCGCCTAAGGAAGTTTTCATTTCAAAACTAAATTATTGATATGGAAATTTTTGGAAGAATAAAAATTTCTCATAAAATTTGTTTTCTCATTTCGTGTATTGTGTGGGAAATTAATTCAAAGCGCAAACTATCTGATTAATTCAAAGCGCAAAACTATCTGCAAAACTATTTTTTTAGAATACTGTATAAAATATTTCTAGAGGTATTTTTGAACATATTTGCAAAAGTACGTATCTCTTTCCATATCCGGAACTGCTAAAGTTACAATTATGACAAAACTGCCCTCCAAGAAGTTTGATAAAATTTTATTGGAAAACTACAACAATAACCACTAAATAACAACTAAATTTCATAGTTTTGGAGATATTCATGACATTTTAATCTTCTGTTAAGATATGCAAGGCAATATATATTTCTGTGATGAAAAATAATATGACTAATGACTTTTAATGTTTAGTGTCTATGGAACCCTCGTAGTGTGAGTTCTACTTATACTTAACAGGTTTATTATTACAAATATGATTTATTATTACAAATAGGTTTATTATTACATGATAAATTATTCTATTATCACTTTTCCTTATAACATCAAATTATAATGATAAACGTTTATAATGTTTGTTTATCTGGTTTAAATATATCTCAAACCAAATTTAAAACAAATAATTCCTCAGGCTTATTTGCTTTCATTAATTATTATTACAAATATGTTCATTATTACAAATATGATTTATTATTACAAATAGGTTTATTATTACAAATATGATAAATGGTTTTATTTTAACGTTTCCTTATAACGTCAGATTATAATGATAAACGCTTATAATGTTTGTTTATTTCGTTTAAATAAATCTCAAATCAACTTTAAAACAAATAGTTCCTCAGGCTTATTTGCTTTCATTAAAATTATAAAAATATTGCATTAGCATCTGGGAGAGGGCCAATGAAAGTAAAGAAGGGTATTAAGAAAGGTAAGGAGGGTGTTTTTCAAGAAAATCTTAGTGGATAATCACGAATGGCATCGAAGCCTGCATTTACGAATGTATATATAAATATATACCTTTTCTTTCAAAGGCTTATGAAATTTTGAGGGAACGACCGATTGACTACGTACTTTTTTATTTAAGAACGAAAAAACGATAAGCTTCCGAGCTCGAAAATCCGTTCCGCCCTTGAAGCGAAAAGTTGAAACCTCTGCCCTACAAAAACTAAAGAAACTAATTGGATTGGAGCCAGATAAATTGCAGGCTATTCGTATTGGTACATAGGTAGTACCTATAGTGTTTAGTTATATTAGAAAAATATCTTCGAATATAAAGGCAAAAATCTGATATTTTTCTTAATAATTATTGCTGAATCACTGATATTTTATAAGAGTCATGAGAAAATTGAGTTATTATCAAAAAAGTAATTTTTTTATCGAATACTGATTTATTTTAATCTTAGATTTAAAATATTACTAAATTTAATTTCAATGAAAGTTCTGTCTGAATTATTCCAGATTGCTTGTTATATTTAGATTACTGCACTGGTGCATATGATACACAATCTGTAATCTCTTGCTATTGAGTAAGGTTTCTTTTATCATACCTCCCGGGACTTACTATCGCTGGAGCCTATTATGCGCCATAATGTTAATATAATCCCTATTTTTCAGTAAACTTGGATAGCTATATTATATTTACAGAAAGCGTGAGGCTCAATTATTTCGGTAGACCTTTTAATACAGTATTTTATTTAAACTACTCAGACTTCTCGTGTTTACGAGTTAGGAAAGACAGTTTCCACTGATATTCAAAATTTGAATTCCCATGTAGTCTAAGGCCTGTAAGATACAAGTATCTAAAAAAAATGTGGATTCGCTAACTCAATTACTCATGTTCCTCACATGGGAGAATATTATAGAAAACCAACCATAATGCACTTACACTCCGATTTGGTGGATCAACAATTGTCTATTATTTTATTCGTAAATTATAAAATATACGTGCAACTAAAATGGATAAGGAAATATATATAGTCATGATACTGCATAATTTTCTATAAGCTTAAATATGTTTTAATACTTATACGAGATAAGCTCGAGTTACGATAAATTCAAAAAGGGGTCGATCTACCAATTTAGAGCATTATCTAGATCATTCAAATATAATGATTATACGCTCACGACCAACGCACCCTTTATTCAAAGTTGAACACGTCACGGAATATAAAGCTAATCTCTCTAAAATATATTGAAATTATATCCCCTACTCTATGTGAAACAAAAATAGGAGAGTAAATTATATGGTTAGTGAAATCAACTTATTTGACATATTATTGTTTGATGAATAAATAATACGTGGTTAATTTGACTCGGTACTGTTTTTCTTTTTAGGAATTCGGAAACAGAAAACATAATTTCCTCTAGATAGACATTTCACTAACATAATATAATAGTAAAAATAATGCTGTTCAATTATCTAAACGTAATAACAAACAAATTTCAAAAATTAGAAAAAAAACGGCCAACATAATAAAATTCCAAAGAGTATAATATTCCTAATTACTTTTTTGTACTTGTATAATGGAGAAAAATGTAAAAATATAAAAACGCATACCGTACAGCTAATAATTCTCAAAAAGAACTACAAGAATATTCAGAGAAACACTAATTTAGCAGACAAAGTTACATACAGATTGTTAATTTTTTTTAAACGATATGAATTTAATAAGCGACATTATTTTTTAAGCCGCTTACAAATGACAGTACAAATAACGCAAGGCTTCCTCGAATTTCTGACACGTGTAATGCAGCTGCAGAGCTAGAGATTTACAATATTTAAACGTATTAAAATTTTTTTAAAATAAATGCGGATATATAAAGTTTATTTAGAAAGAAATTTATATAATTTTGTTGTTTGCTTAACGGACAGGAAACCACGTGTTCGACATGAAGAGAAAGCTATCGGAAGTCAACCGCTGATAGCTTGTGGAAATTTAAGAGATTCTATAGCAGACAAATAAAAATTCTACAGTAAGTGTTAAGCAAAATAGTGTATAATTAATCTTCGAGGAGCTGCTCTGTATGCTTTAAAATAACACAAACACATGTATTTTACATCACTAAGCTTTTCTATAATAATGTAATGCCTAAACTTTATCCAGTATTTTATAAAATTTACCTTTGCCTTATATTTCTAAAACAATAATTTCTTTCACCATTTTAATAATTTTATTGCCATTAATTATTACTTTTTCGGGAAAACTATCAACTAGTATCGAGAGTTACCTCATTTTTTTCTGCGGTATTAACCAACTCGGTTTGCTGTCAATAGTCGTACCAGAAGTTAATACGTGATAACATGAATGAAATACTTGTAATAAATGTTGGATTAATAACTTATTTGAGATTCCTGTAACTTCTGTATTCATACAGACATTCACTGTAATAGCGAAAGTGAATATTCGAAAATTACAATACCAGAATTTTACATTAGTAAAGCACCGAACTGAATTAATCACCCAGACTTTATTGAAATTCGCAAAATAATTTAACCATAAACCTGAAATAATCGCATAATATTTCTCATTATTATGGATGGTCGTTAGTCATATTATAAAGCGAGGCTAAAACATTCAAGTCAACTTAAATATATACCAAACCCAAAGACCAATATAACGCTTCACTGCTACACTTAAGTTACCAGCTAACAATAGATTACAGAAATGTTCGAGACTTTAATCGACTGCCATAAATTGTTTGTATCTATGAATTCTATCTGAAATTGGGCGTAGGTCACGAAACAAAATAAATATGACTATGTCATTCGTAGTATAATAAAACCTAACCCCAAATGTATCGACCCGGACCACTAATAACGTTGATTGTACGATAACGAAGCCAGCGTAGAGATCAACAGCCCCGTCTACAGTAAATCAATTAAACAACCCTCTCTGCAACGCCACTCAACTCTAACAATAGACAATATAAATTAATAAACCACAACTCAATTAAAAATGGTACAATTAAAACTTAATTACGACCACGTAGTTGCAGTACATCTTCCTAACGCGAAGGGAAGGGTTAACATTATCTTTGTTCATCGTGTGGACTAATAGAATTGTCATCATTTGTCAAAATGAAGCGTACCCGCATACCGGAATCTAAAAATAAGACGTGTAAAGCGAAGTAGCGCTCGCAAGATATGCCTTTGTGATCATTATTATACATTTCGACAATATGTTACACTTGTCTTCGTCTCAGTATTGAGACGCGTCGCCTCGCCCGCTCGTGTTTCATAAGACTGTATCTGATTGTAACATGTTTATTTCTTTAAATTCATAACTTGTATTTTGGCTTGTCAGATGTGAATGTTAATAGGCGTCGGTACATATTTATGGACATGGGAACAAAAGAGTGTTCGGAATGATTTCATCGGTGATATTGATGGTGCAAGAGATTTATTTAGCGGCGTCTCGTTGGGTGTTATGCAAAGTATTGTCTTACATAATATATTGGGCATGAAAATATTTAGGTGTATATATGGGAAAGTTTTCCTTCTAGAGAATGGAATTAAAAGGTAATTTTTAAAAACACAAATGTCACTGTAAAAGTCCATGCGTTCACCAAATTTCATATAGTTGACATTTCGACCTCATATTTGTTAATCTTTTTCTCTCTACATAACTTTATTTAATAATTTCATTCTGTCATGAAAAATCAAAGAACAATTAAAACGAATATACTGTTGAAGTGAAAACTTCTTTACACGCGCTTCTGAGCAGTGAACCAAACACAGCCGTCACAGTCGGGTCGGTGTCGCTGGATCGGGTAAACTCTCTTCGGCATCTGCTAAGTGAACTACTTCTTTAGGCGCACCATGCGCAATTCTTGTTTGTTGAATCATTTAAACTAATTTTATTTGTCATATTGTCAACGAGAATATATTTTACCAAATTCTACAATTACACAAAAATCGATTAAAGATTTTATCATCACAGGCAGACAAATAAAGTCGTGTATTACGAATATATCGAAAATGTATTTTTATATATACGTAATACACGATAATTATTGTCCTTTTAATACATACAAAAAAGCGTCTTTCAATAGAAATAATGATAATTTAATATTACGGATTGAGAATCATAGGGAAAAATATTTAAAAATAAATGTGTACCTTCATTCCACAAGAAATTATGAAAAATGAAACATACCTTATTTAGATGAATTATGTAAATGAAACATTTAAAAAATTTTTGTCAAAGTATTATGATTTAAAAAAAAATCCTGAAAATTCATTCACCTATTAGAGTTAAGTTGACGTTATTTCATTATTTAGTGAAAGAAATAATATAAAAATAACAGAACATGGACAAAACAAGTTTTCGTGAAATATCATATCGGTTCACTGTTCACAATACTCATATTAATTTATTCCATTACTTTTTGTCGTAAAAAATAAACACTGTAATTAGATTTATTTACAGAAGTCTCAATACATTTCACATTTAAATCAAATGACTATTTTGTCTCTCATTAAATAGGAATTTTTTATAACACAATATCTTGGCTTTGCTTTATTTACAGTTACATAATTTATCTTAATACAACCATTTGTTCTCAAAACTAAAAAAGTGCTTCTGATATTTCTGAATCTAATTCTTAAATTGCATTTATAATTTCCAAATCATTGTTTATAGCGTTTATATAATGAAGTATAATTGCAATATTAACGACTGGATGCAATTTTTTAACATTAATTTTATACATTTGAAAAATTAACATTTAGATTAAGACTGAAATGAAATTTCCATCCAAACTAAAATTATGTTTTCAAAATATAAATGCTATATTATCGACTAGATACAGTTTTATTTTTGCTCATTTTGCATATGATTCTCTGTTCACAGAATCACACTTTTTAATGTATTTAATGGAGCAGAGTTATGTAAGTATTTGAATAATGGCCATCAAAATTAGAAGTAAGTTTCCAGCCAGTTATACCTGCTACTTCGTTGGGAATTATTTTATAGCTAATTTTAAATTTTCATGATATATTTTTAGATTTTATTGAGCGATCCTTTTGGTGATAACGGACAGTAATTTTTAAGCTTTTTCCCCCAAAAAATGTTTAAACAAATTCTTAAAAAAATACATCATATGTATTGTGGAATTCGTGTTTCAATAAGTTTTCACCTGGACATTTTTAGTTCATTCCCCAATAAATCCACCGAAATTAATTCCTAGAACTGTAACATATGTGCTAAATTCCAAATTATTACGTCGAATAATATCCGAGAAAATTACTTGGGCCGACGGACGGACGGATACCGAAATGGTTCCATAAGTGTTCAAATTTGGCTATTTTGCGATGGAACACTAAAAACGTGATATATGTAATAAACACCGTTTTCCAATTCATGGTAGTAGATATGGAACGTAACATATTTAAGGTAAAGCATGCTGTATCTGACTCGGAATCTTCTAATGCAGTAGTATTTCATTTAAAAGTTTAGAACATACTAAATTTTATTCATGAACATCGGCAATATAATATCAAAGATTTCCTGACATCATCGTTGAAACCTTAACCAATAATCCTGACGATTAATGGACATAAGTCCTTTTCAAGATACCTTAGTCACTATGTATAATGCAAAATCTAAAGACGCGCACGTTTGCTCCAAATATCAAGTGTAAAGTCGTTCGCACGCGGCGGCGTCGCGGCGACGCGCCAATACTCCAAAGGCCTCTCCCCACTCATCGTTTTATTTCCTAGAGGCTGGCGCTCATCCTCACACGTCCCCAACATATCTGGCCGCCGTATATCAACTCGCTCATTTGTTTTGATCTCTCTCGGCCAAATAAAATGCGTACATTTGAGAGGAGCGATCGCGGCGCGCGTCTCGCTTCAAACGATTTGACAATGAGACGGAGCAAGCGCAGTGGTCACAGTGAAGTATGCGACGTTAAATGTGGGACAAAATAATCTAGTAATTTAAATAAACCTGCCAAATACAAGCAGAACTTCTAACATGAGGATATTCCATATTATACTTGGGTAAATATATAGTCTAAAAATGATTGGCGCTGTAGTATTCCGGTAAAGATGTATTTTTTGTGAACATTTCTAAGAATTTTTTTACATGTAATTCTGAAAAAAAAATACTTGTGAAACCTTTATGATTTGCCGTTTAAATTTATACTCCATAATATAATCTAAAAAATATTTTTTTTCTATCATACATGCCCCGTCCAAAATTATCAGTCAAATATTTTTCATGTTTTGACTATTGTAAAATATAATGACATTACTATGCATTCTTGCCAAAAAAAAATTGTTACAGCAGACAGATGCACGGACACGTTTTTTTTTTCTTTTAAGGTATGATACCCTAAAACAATACTGGTATATATAAACTTTTTTGGGTTTATTTTCGAAATTATTTGCCATAAAACTCTAAAGAGTAACTTCCCGATTCAGCGAAAAATTATAATACTATTTATCTGAGATATTCTAAATAATGATAAAAAAATTATTTTGACCATCTTGTTAGGTAAAACCTCCATAGTGACGACAGTTTTTTAACGTCACGTCGGGTTGCCTCGGCGCTATATTTCGGAATGAATGAAGGCTAGTCATTGTTGTTTTCAGTATTTCTGTTTTAATTACCTGTCTCTGTTTTGTCGGTGGCTGTCATTGTCTAATTTTATTATATGTTTTGAATTAATTTTAATGGGTTTTAAGTTAGATTTACAACTATTTCGACATGCCGGCGAATTTAAATAGGTGGGTCTGAATTCGCAGGCGTAACGTTTAAATAATTGGTAATTAAAATGTTATGGGACTAAAAATATAAACCAACAATTCGAGTCTCATTATAATGTTATTGTATATGTTTAAACGGCCTACGTTAGCTACTGCAATTAAGAGAATTAACTTTAATTGGTACCAAGTTCAAGTTACTTCTCCAGACAAAATAACCGATAATACATAATTTTTTTTCTTCTTACATATTGTTCCCATACAAACATTTAAATTACAACTTTAACTGTGTAACTAATATACAGTATTAACCATAGATGAAGGCGGTTTTGCTGTCACTAACAAAATTATAATCATTAAACTAAATTAATGAAACTTAATAAATTTTTTTAGTAAAAATTTGAACAGAGCCCGATCAGTTAAGAACCAGAATTCCAAGTAATCACAATATATGCTGATCTAAGATTTCACTTAAAAGAAAGCAGCTTGGGTTTCTGTTCATCATAGCGAGGCATCGTCACTTTGAAGCCAATCGGGGAGTTGATATTTTTCCTGTTTCGTTTCTCTGCATATCAAAGTGATATATAAAAAGCAATGGCGTTCGCAAGAGATCGTTACCAAGCAACACATGGCCACGTCCACGTGCAAGATGCATCTGTGCCAGTCGATTGTAGAGATTTATTTCTGAACTAGCATTACCGCCCGGCTTTTGTTCGGGTAGCAATTACTTTGTTAAATGGTATGACAGTACATAGAATTTCAAGTTTCAATAAGCTTCGGTCAAGTTTTTATTGGGTGTTTAAACAAATAGTGAAATATTTCATTTATTTTTGTTTGAAATGGTAAAATCTAAATTTCATAGTAAAAATTAAAATGTTTTTGTAGAACAGCTTATAAGTAGTATTATGTGTACATATATATATGTATATATAAATATATATATATATATATATATATATATATATATATATATATATATATATATATATATATATATATATTATAATAATTTTTTCACTGTTTCGGAGTTGTGGATTTTATCAGTTCCATCTCCGAAGTGCATAAAGTGAAGATTTTTTTTTAATTTCCTTTTCTACAAAGTAATTTTGAATACGAAAATAGAGTTTCCTTTAGTGTATTCTAACATTTTCAGTTATTTTTTTATGAAACCAACTTGCTCATTAATTTTCGTCCACTAATCTGGAATACTCATTTGTTTCGACTTTTCTTAAAGTAGTATCCATAGAAAAACAGGGATTCGATACAGTTAAATTGTATTTTCTATACGTTTAGATTCGTATTATCAAAATCTCTGACATTATTTTAATACAAATGACTTTAACAATTTCTCCATCAACGTTAGTTGAAGTTTTTGTAAAGAACATTTTCTAACAATTTTTGAGCCATTTTTTTTAATAATCGTTAATTTAGTAACATACTCATTTAGATAATTTTTTCAATGTATCCTTCTTTAAAGCGTAAATACAAAGATATTTTTTTTATGAGAGGGCAACCAATAAATAAACAAACAGAATCTCACACTTACATATTAACACATATTGTACGTCTTCTGACTTGTATACTGACGGCGAAATTTATAAAGCAGCGTCACAACGTTCGTCGCCTCATTCTTCTGTGATCAATTCACACTAGACTTTATTTTCGTTTACTGTAAACGATGTGATAGTCGGCCGAGTGTGAATATAATTTATTTGATACAGTTGTGATGAAAACATCTGGCCCGAATGGGCGTTGTTTTGTTCGTGGTGTGGGGGGTGTAACGAATTTTTATTCTCTAAATTCGGTCGAAAGTTATTCGTATGGTGCATGTATATGTATATATGTATATATATATATATATATATATATATATATATATATATATATATATGAACACATATGTATACCTCGGTATAAGTGTATACTCCATTCCTTCTTCGTTACTTTATTCTATCTAATTCAACACGGTAGGGATACAGTGGAGACACATTCTTATCTCTTGTAGAATACAAGAAAGGTTACTAAAAATTACATCAAAATTTAGTTTTGACAACCTTGTCTAAAAGTTAAATTTAATCCTTTATAATTCGATAAATATTTGAGATTATTGAATATTTTTTTTTACGCTTCGCCGGCTTCTAATATTTATGAATAAAATAAAATTTTTCATGTATCCAAATTGTTGTTACGCAATTTATTTGAAATTAGCTGATTTAAGATTTTACTCAAGATCTCCTATAAAAAATCAATCGCCTTTGTGAAAAACCACAGAGAAGAATCTGAGTGACCTGTCAAATTAAATGTATTAGCATTTTCCATTCCCCTTTAAGTTGCTATAAAGTATTCGTCACACCACTTTCTACGTCATTGCAAGTTATCTTCTGTTCAGGTCAATTTTTGGATATTTTAATAGCATCGCTCTGTGGGTCGTGTTTCTTGTAAGTCTTCTAAGCCCCTGGATGCACCCTTGTCTTGTAGTAAAAATATTTTTATTCAACCATCATAACCTGCCAGATTTGTTACGATTATGGATTATGAAAATGACCTACAATGAAAAATGAGCAAGTCAAACAAAACAAACAAATTAAACACCATCAAGTCTCAGTCACATTCCACTCACTTAGAAATGGAGGATACCGTGCCCAGAACGACTTCCCCACTGAATTTTCTCTCCGTCTCCATATCCTTCTCTTCTAATTGTCTTGAAGGCAACTTGGATGTTGCTGGCGACTTTGGACCTTTCATATTAAGAAAAGAAAGAACTAAGACTAGGTTAGACTTAAACGACCCTGCTCGCGAATTCGTCTGCGTAAAAAATTGTTCTAGATCGAAGTAAGTAAAAATAAAAAGATTATAAGCAATTTATGCTGTCATGAAGAAATTGCTTACTTAAATAAAACAGTAGCAACACTACTTAGCGACTTTCTGGGAAAGCGTTTTTTTTGTTATTTTTTAAACAAATGTACGTTTTTCGAAATGAAAACTATCCTAGGGAGCTTTCTAGTATTACATAAGCTCAATTTCGTCAATTTTAAACTAATATTCTAAGATAAAGCAAAAAATTGCATACCTTTCAAACAGATTAATACATAAAGATGTTTTTTAGGTTCCTTTCAGTATAATAATTTAAACGAACACCTAATTATATAATAATAATGGACTTTTTTAATCGGCATTTTGTGTTACAATGTCCTCACATAAAATATAATCTGCATACGAAAAATTTTCATTTGAATTCATGATTTTTTTTCAGTACGACTCGAGTATTTTGTTTTCAAGGAACATAAGGAGATATGAGGAGTAATCGATCTAATATATTTTATTATTTTAAATAAATTTGTATTTTATTGTTTTAAAACTGGCCTAAATTTTCTTGTAACTCCAAGAGGGTTACCTTTGTCAAAAAAAATCAATCCTTTTATTAAACATTTTCATTAACGTACAACACTTTTATTAACGTACAAAATTTATCAACAATTAATTTATCTTTTACAGAGTTGTTGAGTAATAAACAAACATTTTTAATATTAACTTTATGGTAAATGGGTATTTTCCCGATTCCATTTAACTTTATATTGAATAATTTATAATTAAACTTTATTACTTAAGTTTTAAGTAATAAAGTTTAAGCTTTATTAATTAAACTTTATTACTTAAGTTAAGCTTTTTTACTTAAGTTAAATTGAAAACTGTATCATTAAGTTTGAGTGTTTAATTCGTTTTTTTTTATTATATGTATACCTAAACTCTTTTATCAATATAGATTACATTTTTGCGAAGTTACTTAATAATAACATGTCAATGTTAACAAACCAATATAAAGTGTGAGTATGAGTATAATACTCGTATTAAATATAACATATGATTAACCTAATCTAGAAATTCTTATTTCAATTTAATTGCCGACTTGTTTAGGTTTCATTCCATAATCTGCACAATGGAATCGTTTAATAATTGTAAACAAATAATTTGCGATATTCATTCAAAACCTATGAAAATTACATC
The DNA here is from genome assembly GCA_039881145.1 of Druceiella hillmani. Taxonomy (NCBI): domain Eukaryota; kingdom Metazoa; phylum Arthropoda; class Insecta; order Lepidoptera; family Hepialidae; genus Druceiella; species Druceiella hillmani. Next base: position 4,274,503 of record JAYKKI010000048.1, on the reverse strand, counting down.
TAAAATATATTTTGTAAACAACATTTTAACAGAATAACTTCTTTACACGGAAAATATTTTAAAAACAGTGATAGATTTAGCGTAAAAGATGATAATGGAACAGAAAACTTGTTTTTCGAATTTTTATCTGTCTGTCTATATGTTAATTTGTTCATCACGCGAAATCCATTAGATTTGTTTTGATAAAATTTGGTATTGTAATATATGGTTTAATAGTTAATACCCAAGATCAACAAAATTTTTTTTTTAATAATTTCCCTTATTTCGAATTAAATGCGAGTGAAACCAAGAGGTATAGCTAGTAAAGAATAAAAGCATTTCTCTTTTATATATGCCTTTGGTCTATTACTTCTGAACTATATCAAATATTAGGTTTATACTTCAAAGAGTAACTAAGAAAAAGATTCCATTAAATAAGCGTCAAAATGGTAATTTCTTAAACGTTTTGTTTATCCAATATTGGCACACAACGCTAATAATTATTAAGTGTTTTAAACGCAACCTAAAAATTTCGAGCTTATTGGCTATTAGACTTCAGTTAATAATGCGATGCTTTTAAACCTCGTTGCTTTTATAATTACCTCGATGGGAGTGAAACTGAAAGTGATGGTGGTTTTAATTTATTTATTATAGCGAAAGTTTTTCATACAAATTTGTATATTTTTCGCCAGGCATAAATCATTCACAAAATTTTCAGCAAATTATTAAATAATTCTGTACGGTATATTATATTTTTACGGTTCCGAACCTCAAAAGGAAAAATGGAAACCTTATAGGATCACTTCGTTGTCCGTCTTTCCGTTTGTCAAGATCCTTTTTCACAGTAATGCGTGGAGGTATCAAGTTGAAATTGATGTCTCATTCTTAGGTCTACGGTCTCTTGGAGCTATAAAAATGAAGCTTCTAAGTCAACGTAATAAAAAACACCTAAAAATACAGCCATGTATGCCGAATATTTTGACACTCGCAAATAAATCAAAACTTATAGGGAACTTTCCGTTTATCTAAAATCATGAAATTTGGAAAGAAGCAAGGTCTTACAGTATATATATAATAAAGGAAAATATCCACAAAATTTTCTATTTGTAGTTATATAACAAAGAAATTTTTTAAATATGTGTCTGTATGAAATATAGTAGGCAATATATATTTGTGTAAAAAATTAAAATTTTGTAATTAGTTTAATATGAATATTTTGTACCATTAAATTTTCATAAATGCCGAAACGTGTACGGAACCCTTGTAGTGCGAATCCTGCTCGTGGTTGACAGGTCTTATTACTTTTATATACCTGTCACTTTTATTGAAACACAGCCTTATTTTTTTTAAAGTGATGAGTTTTTACTCGTTGTAAGATGACTAAGATTAACTGTTATTTCGGTGTCTTCAGCTAGTCTTTAGGTTACATTTATAAAGTATAATATACAGATGGCGTTCAAGGCCCATACAAATTTACTTTAGCATTTTCCTGCTGGCCGAACTTCAGACTTGCTCTTTATATGTAAATTGTCTCCATTCAAAGCTACGAATAAACAGTCACGATTTGTTTGTATAATTAATCATTATAATTATCGGTTTACTTGTCCGTAGTCTGACATCTGTCTATTGTAATTTTTTCTGCTGTTTCTAATTGTTCATTGCACTCTTGTGGTACCAGGTTCAAGCATATAATGGTATACTTAAAACTTGAGATATTGAAAGTAAAAAAATATGAAAAAGTAGCACCAAATAATATTTAAGTTATATGTTTTTATTTCTCACTGAAACTGGGAAAAATAAAGTTATTGCTGTAGTCGGTACTGAAAATATTAAAAACTACACAATACGTCCTATTCAAACCAAGTTTCGTTGAATGTTTATTTTAACTTCTATTACCTTAATTTTTTTACAATTTTACACACGTTACTTGAAAAGATAGACGGGGCGACACACTTTTAAGACTTTAGAAGGGCATATGTCGCCAACTATTGATTTAATTATTATTTTGGAACTTTCAAATAATATTTTAAAACCTATCTGATACCCCTCATGCCTATATGCTCTAGATTCTTTATCCTTCTTTTAAACATATAGATTGCCTCCCCTAATATTATTATTTTTCATAATACCACTATTTCACTATATAGCGGTTCATAGAAGACATCTACCATCCATATTTCACCTATATAGTGCTAATGCTTCAAGTAAAATGGTTGTAATATACGGAGAGACATACACACAGACGGAAGACGGACATAATGAAATTAGATGATTCCGTTTTTACCATTTGAGTACTGAACGCTAAAAAGAATAAATGATAAGAGTATGAAAATGTAATAATTTAAAGTAGCCAAAATAGATGTAGCAAAATTTTACTCAAAATATAACGGAATAAAAAAAAATAGAAAAAAATTAAAATAGAAATAGTTTACACAGCAAATTTAACACTAATTTTATGTGATATACACTATGTCGCGGAAATTATTATAAAACATTTGATTTCACTTGTGGTAGTTTTTATGGTTTGCTGTAAATTCATAATGTTATTAAAGATTCATACGAATTTTGAGTTGTTTTCCCTTGTAATAAAGCTACTAAATTTCAAAGTAATGTACAAATACGGTATATAAATCTCTGCGTTACTATCATTAAATTACATTCCTTCATTTTAAGTATGCTTTACCCTTTTTTGCAGTACTAAATCAGGCTTTTTATCAAATTCGTCACGAAGACTTAGTGTCTCTCGTGATAGCGTATGCTGTTAAAACAATCTGATTAAGTACTTGAGAATTATATTATGTTTATTCTTTTTTAAACTTAGTAACTCGATTCTTCTGAAATATTTTAATATCTTTTGTTTACATTTCATATACTGACACGACTCCTTGTCTTTTGATCACAATACACTAAGTTGCCAATTGGCGTTGGCTTACCTTAAACTGTTGAACTGAACTACAATTATCAGTTAGTGTACTGTCTCAGCAGTATAGAATAAAGCGGACTTTACTAAGTAAATTAGTAAATAGAGAAAAGTCGCTCGGAGGCGTAAAATTTTTTGGACTTAGATTATTTTCTTTTTCAACAAAGTTTCATGCTATTTTGACTTATATTTATACACTGCCGAAATGATCTCCTAAAAGAGTACCTATATGTAACAAAACTTATAAATGTCTCTTAGAAATGGCCCCTCATTTCAGATTATATATATTTTCATAGTTTGTGTTTTTCGATGCTGTATTTACGAGTAAGTTGATTGTTATTTATACTTCCTCGACTTTTTGCGTTAATTATTACGTTTTCAATAATTCAATGTATTGTCCATAGAATTATTATTCCAATTTAAATGTTAGAATTTCGTAGCAAATATGGCTACTTTAAATGCTATCATAACATTTAACCATATGACAATATTTGAAAAAATATATTTTTGTTATTGAAGTAAATACTTCATTCATATTTGTATCGATAGAATATTAGTTAGCAAAAAATATATTAGAAGAACAATATATTTGTAATAAGCAAATTAATTAATTACTATGTAACGTCCAACTTTTTTCGCCCCGTTTTCATTCACGTTTGTTTGAATTAATAATTATTCACATATTAAATATAACCAAATGATTATAAATTCAACATCTATGTTTCTAGTTTGTGTTTTTTAATCTCAAAACATTACAAAAGTATTACAAATTCAACATGTATGTTTCTAGTGTATATTTTTTAATTTCAAAACATTACAAAAGTATTACAAATTCAACATGTATGATTCTAGTTTATGTTTTTTAATCTCAAAACATTACAAAATATTATAAATTCAACATGTATATTTCTAGTTTATGTTTTTTAATCTCAAAACATTACAAAAGGATTACAAATTCAACATGTATGTTTCTAGTTTATGTTTTTTAATTTCAAAATATTACAAAAGTAACTAACATGTATAATGCACAATAGTATACTGCCAAATACCTCCCAATGGCAACACTAAAGCATTAAGACCTCTAAACTATTCACTTACAAACGAGAGAAATAACAAGAACAGAAGACACGAGACGGCTCGCTGCATTCAAAGAAGTCTGCCTCGTTGAATAAAAAATGATGTTTGAATATTAAAGATACGAAAATACACTAGCAGGTACATGCAAGCCCATAGTGTTGCCAGTTTTGAACGAACCACCCTCCTTTTGTGAATTTGATTAATCGTTTTTGACACTCACATATGTATCCCTCTTTATGTTGCGACGGCAACATATTGCTTATTTATGTAAGAGTGATTTAAAGTGAAAAAAGTGTGTCTTCGAAACAAATGAATATGAAGTGGACTGCCTTGCGAGTGTAGATCATTATCACGGACGTCTCTGCAAGTTTATTTGACCCCCTGTAGATCGCATTATTCCTCCAAAAAATTACTTCGACGGAATGGTATGATTTATATTACGCGAATCTCATTTCATGAATTAATTCCTCGTCACGTGATTTCAGGAATATATCTGTACATTTGCATGCTCACATACTGAAAGACGATAGAATACCGCATCAAGGAAAGAACAGTAATTGAGTCGTATTGTATGTATAAAAAAGGGCGATCTGATTGCGTACCAGTTTGTTATTGGAAAGAGATGGGATTTATAATTATTATGTCTCGATTAAAACATTCAAAGAAAAAAACAGAAACAATAAAGTAGCATTGAATAATCGATTGATGAAGATTTGAAGTCTCGGGATTTGATGACACACATGTATGCGCACGCACACACACACAGACACACATATGCATATATATATATATATATATATATATATATATATATATATATATATATATATATCTATATACATATATATATATATATATATATATATATATATATATATACATATACATTTTATTGAAAATTACATTGTTTGCACATTGAAAATTATATCGATTAAATTTCTATTTACATGTTTATTTTGTACAATTTTTCGGGATATTTTTTATTCTTAGGAAAGGAAAGCCGAGTGGTTTGTTTTTAGAGAGAATATATTTATAGCCCTATAACCGCATGTGTATTTATGCAAAAGGTATAGACAGAATAATACTATAGCACTGTAACCGTATATGTATTTATGCAAAAGGTATGGACAGAATAACACTATAACCGCATATATATTTATGCAAAAGGTATAGACAGAATAACGTTATAGCACTATAACCGCATATGTATTTATGCAAAAGGTATAGACAGAATAACGTTATAGCACTATAACCGCATATGTATTTATGCAAAAGGTATAGACAGAATAACGTTATAGCACTATAATCGCATATATATTTATGCAAAAGGTATAGACAAAATAACGTTATAGCACTATAACCGCTTAGGTATTTATGCAAAAGGTATAGACAGTATAACGGTTTATGCAAAAGGTAATAATGATTATTCTTCTTTTCCACGTCGGCCCACTTGTAAACAATTAAAAATTTAAATCAGTGGAGTGTTTTAGCATTTTCTAAATACATAATATCTTGAAAAACTGTTCAAAAATCGGTCAAACCACTTTGCTGAATAGCGTATTTACAAGCATTTTGAGATTATGTGTGGTGTCCAATACCTCGAAAGAAGCCGAATTGTATATTAATAAGATCACTCGCATGTCCGTCCATTTGCCTGTTACAACCGTTTTTTCTAAAGGTAATAATGATTATTCTTCTTTCCACATCTGCCCATTTGCAAACAATTGAAAATCTAAGTCAGTGGAGTGTTTTAGCATTTTCTAAATATGTTATATTTTTTAAAATTGTTCAAATATCAGTCAAACCACTTTGTTGAATAGCGTATTTACAAGCACTTTGAGATTATGTTTGTTGTCCCGTACTTCAAAAGAAGGAGAATTGTATATTAAAAGATCACTCGCGTATCAGTCCATCTGCTCGTTACAACCGTTTTTCTCTGAAATCATTCGCATAGAAACTTCAAATTTTGCGTTGCTGTAAAGATTGTTAATACTCATATACTTCAATAAGTAACACCCAAAGATATTTAAATGGAAATATTATACAGGTCAAATTAAGTTTTATTTTTTTAATTTTCTTGTATTATGTGGGGTTCCGACTGACAGGACGAATAGTAATGATTCCAATACTTTTCAGAAATTTTCTGGGGATGTTTGAGATATTACTTAAAATATCTATAAAACATCTCCCCATCCACCAACCCTTAAACTTCAAAACCCTTAAATCTCCCCAACCCTTAAATTTAAAAATTGTAAAAAACATAATTTTTCTCGAGGTTTATCTAAATTATATGGAAAATCTATAGCAATAATTCTAAAAGTTGTAATTTTTGGAATTTTACACTTGTGAAAATACTATATGTTACACTTGTGAAAATCATAATAGGTAATATAATTCCATGGTGAAAAATAATATACATATTCGTATTTAGTTTAATAACAGCATTAGGTACCTTAAATTATGTCACTCCCAAGTAATACTCAAATAGTAAGTCACTTAGATAAAGTGCATAAGGAAACCTCGTAGTGTAAGTTTTTTCTTTTGCTTAACAGGTTATTATATAATTATGGAAGAGTTACTATCACTTCTTTTATTTATTACTTTAGTCAGGTTATAGATTTATTTTTACTATAATATTTGAAACATAATTAAATGAAACTACGTGATGTAGTATTATTTCTACTTTCTTTAAGTTCTTTACCACTACCTAGGTTTCGTTGTATTACATTATCTTCAGGTGAGCTATTAAAAAGAATAATGATTTTTTACAAAATTAACGCCAAATATATTCAATATAATATTTGAAACTAAAATAAAATATTGGATATTATTTGATATATAAGTACGATTAATAAACTAAGAGAAACAAAGGATATAATATTTTATTCCACGCTATATTTTTATTTTCACACAAACTTAAATATTGTCTGGAGACGCTATGAGAGAGAAGACATTTCTTTGACATATATTTTAAAGTGGTAGACTTCATACTGAAATTAAAAATCATATATTTTGGAGGTTACGATTGAACTTTACTACTTAGTTTATTTTCTCTAAATGACCGGAACTTGCATTTGCTTTTAAATTTTCTTGATCATATAGATTAGATATTAAATTAAAATACACATAGTAGAAAATGTGTTCCTCTTAAATGTTTCATTTCCTTCGGTGAGGTAAAGATTAACATAACCATCTAAACGATTGGAGTTGAAAATTTCCATATTTTTAATTTTTTTTTGTTGAATGTTTTTAATCGCCTCTTCTAGTTTTTAAAATATTTTTTCCACACACTAACTTAAGAAAGTAGGAAAGTTTGTCAAACAAATCTTAATCAAATTAAAGATTCGGTATGATTACAAAGAATTTGGAAACCTATTCTCAACCACTTCTTTATTTCTTCTTCAGAGACCATTTTTAAAAATTATTACTATAATTTGTACTACTAACCAAAATGAGAAAGGTAGAAATTAACGTAAAGTTATATTAAATTATAAATGACTGACATTTCAGGTACAATATTCAAATTATTAGAGATTCGTTCAACGCTTATCGAGACAATGGCATATTTCTCGAATAACAATTAATTGTACAATATACCACGGATAGTGAAATAAATCTTTAAAACAACTAGCCAGAAACAACTTCGTAAGTATAATATCGTAAATAAACGAAACAAACAATAACGTAATTAAAAGCACTCAGGAAGCTAAGCTTATTCGGTTGAGATATTTCGGCCATATACATATTGCTTCTGTTTGGCCCCTTGGCCCGTGGCCAAATTGTTTATTAGCGGATGGGAATAAATTAAATATTAGGTATGAATTCTCACAAAAGTATCATATTCGTTTTATGATTGGTAATTTTTGCGTTATGCTTCGTTGATTTAATCTGGGAAACATAATATAAAGACATCTCATAATAACCTCTTGAACAAATACTTGATCTGCTAAAGTCTGTTTATTTATGTGATAACTAGACTGATCGCTTAACTATAGACGAGCGTTATAGGTTATCTAATTTCTTTACTTTATTTTGTTTAGCATTTTTTATTAGTTTTGAACATGGAACGAGAGAAAAGCGGACGTAAGATTGGTTTGAATTTGGAATTATTTGTATTTCGTGTGGATAATTGATAAAAAGTATTACTTTCACTGCCCGTAGTTAAGTCCTGTGGCTTTTCCATTAGGAGGGTTTCGTAGCTCCATGATTTTGAACTAATGTTTGTGAAATGCTTGTCCAGTAGCAATTTAAATATCATTTCTCTTAAGTAATATATATTGGAAGCTCAAATAAGTTTGTCCAAAAATTTATTCGTTTTGTGATTCAATAAAATTATTCGCTTAATTATACATTTTTATAATTATCAGTTATTTTTTGGAAAAATGTTTATAAAACAGCTTCAGTTACAACAATTGATAAAAAATAGTTTAGAGGTCGCGAGAACTACTAAATATTTTTTTCAAAAATAGTTAAGAACAATATCTATGAAAATATTTTAAAACATAGATAATAAATATAGACACCATTTCTATATAAAATAATACTTTAAATGCAGATGAAGATTTTTATATTTACAAAAATACGCTTTCGAGTTCTTTAGAGAAATCTATACACACAAAAACAATTTTTTATTTGCTAAACACATAATTTCTGTTCACAATTGTTTATTTGCTAAACTCATAATTTCTGTTCTTTGTTCGTAGTTTACATATTTGATTATTCATTATGATCTTACAGTCATTTTTATGATAGTTATAAACTTATTTATGACCCATTATCGAAAAGATGATGCTAACAATCTCAGTATACCACCTAACGATGTTGATTTTGCATTTACAGCTTAACAGTCCTAAATTAGAAAACGTGGTACCTCGAGCGTCTCCTATTAATCACGTCATCGTTATAGTCTAAACTTTGTTAAAAACCGAAGAATTATCAAAGTCACTTCTCCATAATTGTATTTAATCCCGAGGTATTATTTCTGAGCAATGTTTATGTAATTAGTCTCGGTAATTAATTCATAAAAGTACCAATGTGTATGGTTTGCGAGAATTACTCAGAGTTCATGTAATTACAATCCATCTGTTGTTTGGCCAGTTGTTAACAGAGATAGTGTAACGTGTGGGTACTTGAAGCATTCATCGCACTTTGTTTGAGTCTGATATGGTGTTTGCTTGTCATATAGCCGTCTTTGGTCTTAGTACTGTTATATGTGTTTTGCATGGTATAATTTACGTGAATAGCTTAAGATAATATTTGGCATCGTTTATATCAGATCTTATTATCCAAAAAAAAAACAATATTGTGATTTTTCTTTTTATGTTTGTAAATATAATTTCAAATATATATATATATATATATATATATATATATATATATATATATATATATACAAAACGAATAACTTGAAGGATTTAAATCTAAAAATTAATCTCATATCTTCAACGAAATTTGTGCATCTGCTGCCTACGAGATTTCTTTTGAATTTGATTAATTGAACGTTTTTTTAGTATATCGTAATTGTTGTTTTGATTGTTTATCGATATTATAAACATTTTGTGGATTTTTTGTAAAGTAATGTAATTTGTTTATATAACTTCATCCAGATTAACAGTCCTAAATTATTTGAATAAGAAATCGTTTTAAAAAATTATATTTTATTAAGTACTATGCTATAATTCTTTTATAACTCTGTAACATATAATTAGAAAATGTGAATGCTGGGAATGTATGATTTATAGATATATAAGGAGGATCAAGAAGAAACAAAATTATTAGATATACTAAGGGGTATATTATAATAATTATTTAAAAAAAGAATTCATGGAACAGTTGGATTAATAATATTAGATGAATATTATTAGTTAATGTAAAACTTATAGGTGCTCAGCGAAGTATTAGGTATATTCATTTTAATAAACATATGACGATTGTCGATTGTTTGGAAGATAATATCTTATTATACATATTGTAAACCTTGTTTTTAGTTATATTCACTTTAATAAAAAATAAAAAGTTACATTTTAATGTAATGTTACTCGGGTACTCATTTACGAGCGAAGGGCTCCTCCATTGTCCTCCAACAGGGTCACTAGTTTGGTCCAGGTCAGTTCTGCGATGGTATTCATGTCATCGTTCTAGCGGGCGCGCTGGCGTCCTCGTGGCCTGCTGTATCCGCGTGGCCACCAATACAGCTCCCGCCCACTTCGACATCCGTCGACGGCACGAGCCACGTGCTCCGCCCAACATCATCTGAATTTACAAGGGAGTTCGGCGGCGGTGGTGACTTGTGTTTTTTTTCCTAATATCGACATTTCTATGACGATTACTTATTTTTATATATATTACAAACAAAAAAAAGTGTTCAACAAAAAATTATGATGTTTGCTATGATTAACTTAAAAGTTATCAAAAATTAAATGTCTTAAAAACCATCTTCTCGGCTACAAAATAATTTTAGTATAAAAAGTGATTCATTTCAGTTCGTATTGGAAACGGTACCTGCAACATTGTTAGCGGTTATGAAACGCATACCAACCGCATTTTGTTACAAATCTTTGAAATCATAACAATTAAGGCAAAAGTGCATGCTCATTTACTATGTAGTTCATATGTATTGGGTGAATCCAACAAACCGGTCGTCTTTCTTGTACATGCATTTTAAACGGTCATATTTCTTTGGTAAGACGACATTTTTCTAATATAATGAAAGTTTTTTACGGATAATAACTAAGAAAAAAACATTCACTTTAGTTCAATTTGTGTTTGTAAAAATATAGTGTTTTTTTATTGACTTTGACTCTACAACGACGATATACATAACTTACATATTTCTTTATGTAAATGTTCTTTAGTAACCCTTGAATGAGACGTTTAATATATTATTAAAATCGCTCATACAGTTTTAATAGCCAAATTTTGTTTTTCATATTTCAACTTTTTTTTTCGGTTGGCGAAAGAAAAAAGTTGAAATATGAAATTAAAACAAACAAAAATTAAAATCAGCATATTTTATTAAAGTTAATACAATTTCGCCTTGTTCTCGAGTCTGATGTAATAGTATTAATTTTAAACACCTTGTAATTCTTTTAATTCTACATATAAATTCTACACAAATATCTAATTCTACATTTATTTCATGATTCAAAAATAAACTGGCAATTTTTCTTATACAAAACTTTATCGTATTCAGTAGATTCTTCGTTGCTTATAGCCAATATTAATTTTTCAGACAGTTTTCTTTCTGCAGATTGAATTCAAAACTTTGAGAGTATAATTGTTTGGAAAAAGCTTGAATAATTACGAATGACAAACTGAGAATGAGAAAAATATTGTGGAGAATGAGAGACTATTATGACGTATGTGGATTTCTTTTGTGATGGGTCTTTAATTATTATCCCTTGAAGTTTGTTAATTTGACTTAATATGTTAGAGGTTAAAAAAAATTTCGTTCGGAATTGCATTCACTAGTATATATATATATATATACATGTTTTATATCGTAATAGTAATTAATTCCTAAAATATAGAAACTCAGACCATAATGTTACGTCACTTGGCGTTTCAAACAGAATAGACATAGATAATACCGTGCAATTTCGAATATTTCTGGTTCTCTATTTATCATATTACTCGAAATACAATTTTAAGTTATAATCACTAAACGTTCTTAAACTTTAAATTCCTATTTATTTAAGTAAGGTGTGATAATTAATCATTTAAATAACCACTTAAAAACAACTGTGAGACTGTAAAAAATAAATGATTTTATTACTGTTAAGTTACAGAAGTAGGCTTGTAAACTAAGTTACAAAATGGGCTAAGTATCTGTCGGAACATACAAAGTAGGTCACACTAGTCCTGTATCTTTTCGAATTGCTGATTCAATGTAACATAAATTTATTTGAAATTTCTTATCGAATTCCGGTATATAAATTTATTTCCGATCTTTCAAAATTATGTTTTGAAAGATATAGGAGAAAGAAGATCGTACTTCTTTTCAAAGCTTGAAAATAAAAAAAACTAATTAGTAAATTTAATCCTAGAATACCTATCAAATAACACTCCTTTCGATTGGATACGTAACATTTTCTTGGTCCTGCTGTATCCGCCTATCGATTGAAATCGCGATAGCATCTATTGCAAAACTTCATGCAGGTGGGTCTCAATCTGTAGAAATTGTAAGGTTGTGACTAATAGATGGATGCCATATGATGAAATTATAAGTATTACTTGTTTTTGTACGGAATCATATAAAAGAACAGAAAATTAATAAAATATTACATATTAATAGAATGAAGAAGAAGCAACAGACATTATAATATTACATAGTGTCTCTTTATTCTGATAAATTATTAGAATTCAAAAATGCACTCTTTTCACCATTTTTTTAATTCACATAAACATCTACCCAAAATATTTCGTAAATAAATATTTTTAACTTAATATACATAAATTATTATTGCTATGTATTGTATTAAAAGATTCGATTTATTAATAAAACCATTTTGATCTTCACCAAGATTAGATACATTTTTTCGTTTAACTTAATCTTTAATGCTTTAACAGGTCCATTAAACATTTATCGCTTAACCATCTGAACATATTTAATGTCACGTAATCTCCTAATAAAGTGAAATAGACAAACAATTTTCTGGTTCTTTTCACCTTTGCTAACACTCTACGAACCTTTTTCTCTACCAGTGATCTCCCGCTTTAAAAGGAAATCATATTTTTGACAGTTTTGCCAGGCATTTTTAATTTATATTATGTTTTTTTAAGTTTTTAATATCTCTTTTTCATAATTAAGTTACAATGAAAAATGTTTTTCTTTTTCACTATACAAAATACATTATTTTGTGTATTGAAAATACAAAATTTGTTTTAGGTAAAGTTGGGATTTAGGGTGAAGTTGGAGTTGGAACTAATATGAGGCATTGAGAGTGGGAACCAATATGAGGCAGAAATCTGTTATGAAGATACTGAAGAGCGTATCTAGAGTTCACCCAATACTAAACCTCACGTAGCATTAGGTCCGAAACAATCAATTGTGACAAATAATTCATAATTATATAACTGTACAAATGAGGACAGAAATAGGTAAAATAAAAGTATCCTACATTTTTGTGTTAAAATTTTTGATATATTGTTGTATAATAAGATAATGTATTTTAAGGGATAGAAACGAAGAAACATTTTGGTCTAATTTTTACATAAATACCCACGTCGTGAACATCTTTTGAGCCACCCCATATGCGCCACCACATACCTATGATTAACAATTGTGAATCAGCCTCTATTCCGCGGTCCAGCATCGACTCGACCGCACACACAAAAGCTCCCGTATCCATTGTTGCTATGAGACCTTATTTTTTCTTCAAGGATATCGCTTTGTCAAACGCCTTTATTGTAATTCAGAATTAATGATTTTTTTCGACAGCGCCTTCACGCTCGGTAGTTCTTGGATGCTGCTTGGTATAATGGCACAATGGTGTCCCGCTGTCCGGGATATTGACGGAGGCTTCCCGTGGGCGACGGAGGGCTGCCGGACGAGCAGCGAGATTCTTCGACTTGTTTTTGGGACATCGTTTCTTTCGACGGAAATGTGCAAGTAACGTGATGAGTGTTCGGTGCGATGTTGTCCAAAGACGTACCTATTGGGAAGCAAAATATCGATTGAGCCACAAAAAAATTGTTGGTTTTTAAATATGCAACATTTACGTCTATAAGATATAGAATCTGTATAGTCGTAATTAGTGTGTCAAAAGTAATATTTTAGGTACAATTAATACACTCAGCTGAAGGTCAAATAAATCTCTTTAATTCGGCCATTGACTCCTCAAACCTACATATATACGTCCATGACTGGTTTTTGGGACATCATTTCTTTCGACGGAAATGTGCAAGTAACGTGATGAGTGTTCGGCGCCATGTTGTCCAAAAACGTACCTATTGGGAAGCAAAATATCGGTTGAGCCACAAAAAAATTTTTGGTTTTTAAATATGCAACATTTACGTCTATAAGTAATAGAATCTGTATATTCGTAATTAGTGTGTCAAAAGTAATATTTTAGGTACAATTAATACACTCAGCTGAAGGTTAAATAAATACTCTTTAATTCGAACATTGACTCCTCAAACCTACATATATACGCCCAACTGCAGAGTGGGTTGAAGTTCCGTATGGATTGCGTCTTTCTAACGACCATACATGTTCGAAACAATTGAAAAAACGAAAAAAAATTTCTGATGATAAGATTCGAAACAAAAAAAATAACGGAAGGAGAATTACACTGATCTTAATTATGTCCTCTACGTACAGTTATTTTTGAAATAATTGCTATTGAAAACTCCACAGGGAAAAACTTTATAAAAGACTGTTGGAATAAAATGTGTAACATAAAGCTTAAGTGAAAATGATTTTGTGCAACTCACAGTTCTTCATCTGTCTTAATAAACAATACAAAAAAGTAAGTTTCATCAAATAGGTTTAACTACTGAATCACATAAAAATGCAACTTACGTTATACTTTTATTACAATTCTTAAAATCTAATTTGATATTGAATATATTTGTAGTTAATTTTGTAGCAATTCATTATTCACAATTAAATGAAACTACGTGATGTAGTATTATTTCTACTATCTTTAATTTCTTTACCACGACCTAGGTTTCGTTGTATTACAACATCTTCAGGTGGGATATTAGCAAAGATTTTTTACCACGACCTAGGTTTCGTTGTATTACAACATCTTCAGGTGGGATATTAGCAATCTTTGCTAATATCCCACCTGAAGATGTTGTAATACAACGAAACCTAGGTCGTGGTAAAGAAATTAAAGATAGTAGAAATAATACTACATCACGTAGTTTCATTTAATTGTATCTAATTTGATTTTTACGAAGTTTACGAAAATTTGCCTTTTTATAATTGACTGAAATTGTGGAATATTCACCTGTAAGCAAAATTTCGTTAAGTGTACTATGTCATTTTATAAATATTATGGAAATTTTAATTAAAAACACAAGAGCGAATTTTGCTCCACACCTTTGAAGTTAAATTACATTATTTATGATAACTCATCACCGATATGAACTTTCTAGCACCAATGAAAATGTATTAAGTCTTAGCATAACTGAGTCGGGTGAACATACATATTAACGTGATTATCTCTAAAACCACAGCATCTAGAATAATCGTTATAGTTTTCCTGCATTTTTTGCGTAGTCTCCTTAAAATTTCATTTCTTTTTATAATTTTAGGTTTAGTAGTTTCGAAAATAAGGGGCCAACACATATTTTGTGTATTTTTCAGTATACTTCTGATGATATCCCACACAAAGTTATGAAAAAAAATAGTTTTGGAAGTACCATAATAATTAAACTCTTTCAAGTGATACCCCCTCTAAATATGGAATATAAAGAATGTCGTGTATTTAATTTGCATACATATTCAAAGCACATATATTACCTTATACCATCGAAAGGATTTAGGTAGCGATGGTTAAGCAGCATTGAATATTTCTATATTATATAAATGAAAATATTATTAGTCAAATGTAAGTGTAAAATTAACATATATTAACTTATATATAGATTCAGAATAGCGTTTAAAAAGTATATTAACCTTTAAATTAAACCGTTAAATTAATTGTCTTTTTATTGTTTTCTTTTTTCAAAATTCACTTACCACAAATTCAAAGCCGGGCTACTGAATAATTAACTGTTAATTAAGATCGTATTAAGTGAACAGGATCTCGTATTGCAAGTAAAATTATTGCGTTAACTGTGATCTGGGGGTGGTCCGCTACGAACTAACTCGCGTAGCGCTCCACGACCCTGCGACGTCTTTAAATATTCACTCGAGTGCTTGAATACTTAAAACAGTAATCGAAATTATTCTGTTTATATTTCGTGTTTGGGTACTTAATTTATTTATAAAGATTTAGTATGAGCGAGCAGGGCCTCTTGGGAAGGCTAACAGTTGATTTTGATTTACGTCTGTGAGTATTTTAGGCTTAGTGTGTTTGTTTTTTGCCTCCTGATAATACATGTATGTGCAAATGTATACACAAGTTTGTTGGTATGGTGTTAAACAAATTTATTATATTGGCTAATTGAAGTTATATTTCTTTAGGAGCGTTAGAAAAAAAATGAGAGTGAAATTTTAAATATACAGAATGAAGTTGATGTGATGCAACAAAAAAATTGACACTCTAAAGTTGCTCACTAAACATTTACTTACATATTTTATTTGACAGGTAAGTAATTCACAATTTTATTTTTCTGCTGGCTTTCTACTGTAACCCAATCATCTGCCAGACTGTTTCGGATTGAGTATTCATTTAATTTTTAAAATATTGAAACTTAATTTTAAAATAAGATCAAATTTTTTATTGCTCTAAAAAAATAATGAAGTTGAAGCGCGATGATTTGGAAACTGTTTGGCAGATGATTGGCTTGCAATGGAAAGTTAGCAGAAAAATAAAATGGCGGACAACTCATCTGCAAAATAAATGTTAATTTATAACTTTTAAAATTTAATTATCTCATTGAATTTAGATTTTATCAATCGTATTTATTAAATTATTTTTGTATTATGCCAAATAAGTATAACCTCTAACGCGCCCGAATAAGTACACAATGTTTATTTTATACATATTAGTTATAACGGGTAATATATTCCCGACCAGCGTTTTATTGATGTATTTTCTTCGATTTACGTTGTTGCAATTAACTAGCCTTAATATAATACTAATATAATGATATGCAGTTTTTTAACATAACAAACTGAAATTTTGCGAATATTAAATGACAACGCAACGCTTAGTTACTTTTGTCGTATATTGAAAAAGTAACACTTATGGTTTAGCTCTACTTACCTATGATTTAGCTATTGTCCATTTGATACCCTATCAACCTCTAAAATGTCCATATTTTAACTCAGAAAGCTGAATAAAGTTATAGAATTTGATGACCCAAAGTTGTTTCGAGAAAATAAGTCATAACATTTCATTGTTAAATGTGTTTTTTTTGTGAATAAGTCATCAAATGAATTAAAAAATGTTTTAAAAATCGTATTATATGCATTTTTTTAAAATGAAAAACAAATTAAAAATAAAACAACTATACTATCTTGATAATAACGAAAGAAAATTAGAGACGATTTCATAACATTTATTTATATAAAGATTCATAATATTAACAATAAATAATATGAAGTTCAGAAATAATGAGGTAATCATCAATAAATATTTCATTTATTATTAAAACACAGTTTCGCGAAATTTTCTCGTACGGTATAGTAAAAAGTAAAGATAATGTAATTGAATATCATCTGTATTTGAACTTAACGATGTATATTCCATATTGTCGCCGTGGTATGTTAGGTTGATCACAAGCCATACGGTCTTTGACGGCGGGGCGCACCGTGGGAACTCGGGTTCTATTTCGGGAGAATCGAACCGGAATGGAACCGGTGTTCTGGTTGGGTGTAAGCAATTGCTCTCGTAGTAATAATTTCACCATATGTATCAATAGTATACATTTAAATACATATATAAATAAATATATTAATAAATACATTACCTATATGCAAAATTGCATTGAAACTTAATGAACTGTTAAGCATAAAATAAAGACGAACAAACAAAAGAGACAACGCACATTTCACCTTTAGTACATTAGTAGGGATTACAATCTAAATAATAATATTAGTGAAACAATATCATTTGACATAAATTCTTCATTTCAAAATACATAAGAAACATTTTGGAATTGGTTTTTACATATTTAATTAGTATCTACGCGATTGGTACTCGTGTCACGCGTGCATACAAATTTGTAAAAATTTAATAATATGGAATTTCAATAACGCAAAAAAATTATTATTCCCTACTTTGGTAGGTACAAAACACTAATCGTACGATGTTACACTCACACTTGAATAACTTTTTACTAAGTATCAATCTGACATTTTATACATAAGACAATTAGGGGCTTTAGGTAATGGCGTATAGGTTTCACCCCTTGAAAAATCTTTACTAAGAAAATTGGTGAATGATTGGAGAAATATATGCATGTATGCAGTATTATACCTGTTATCAATCATATAAATCAATATAATTATATTATTCTTATCTGTTGTTAGCTTGTATATTAGACCAGATATCTATATCATATCTTTAATTTTCTGGATTTTGATTGATGGGTCTTCACAAATTGATATATTTGTATATTTATGTAATATATTTTTCTTTACGATATATTCTTTGTTTTCTTCTGAACATAAAATATTTCACTAAATGTAAGAAAAACTTAACCATTTTCAAGATAATCGCCTTCAAAGTGTGAAATTAAGAAAATATATTCCCATTGATTATGATAAAATCCTTTCAGTAGATTTATTAAAAAAAAAATTATATTACGAGTAAATTTAGAAAAATAAAATTTTTTTAAAAAGGATTTTTCGATATTAAATATCGATAATAAAAGAATCCAACGATTCGCAGCGCTGATGTTGCTATTTATGAAATATGACCGTTTTTTCAGCAATTTAAATTATACGTCTGATTCGTCATATTATTCTGAACAGGAAAACGTAAAAAGATGGAATGTATTAAAAAATGTTCAGATTTAATTTTTTTCTTTTTATTATTGATATTAGTGGCTTAATCATCCCTCTGAAAATAGTCTTCAGGTTCCTGTATATTCCTTATGACTATTTTCACACGGATGATTAGACCATTATTATCTGGAGAATATTTACATTTTCATTAGTAATTAGGAATATGTTTCGGATTTGTTTTATAAATTAAATATTTTATTTACATCTTTCGAGGAGCAAATATGAATTTTCAACTAGATCATAATTTTTATTAAGTTTTTAATTTAACATCGTTAGTGTTTGTTTTTTTTATTTTTTTTTATTATTTGCTTCATAATATTGCTCTATATCCATTTATGAAGTTGTAAGTTGTAACTTTTCCATTATTTTTCTCAATATTTAATTCGGAGTATATGTTTGAAAAGTAATAAAAATAGTGAAATATTACGTGCTGATGTTACACACTA
This sequence comes from Druceiella hillmani, assembly GCA_039881145.1. Taxonomy (NCBI): domain Eukaryota; kingdom Metazoa; phylum Arthropoda; class Insecta; order Lepidoptera; family Hepialidae; genus Druceiella; species Druceiella hillmani. The sequence continues at coordinate 4,255,455 of JAYKKI010000048.1, read as the reverse complement.
AAAGCATCGTACTCGTATAACTTGTTCTATAGATATTGATAATTAGCAAGCAAGCAAATCCCAAACATATTATGTTGCTTTGTGTCGAATATTCTGAATTTCTAACATTTTGTTCAGTCTTTTAACAACATATTTTCATCGTATAACTTGTTCTATAGATATTGATAATTAGCAAGCAAGCAAATCCCAAACATATTATGTTGCTTTGTGTCGAATATTCTGAATTTCTAACATTTTGTTCAGTCTTTTAACAACATATTTTCATCGTATAACTTGTTCTATAGATATTGATAATTAGCAAGCAAGCAAATCCCAAACATATTATGTTGCTTTGTGTCGAATATTCTGAATTTCTAAAATTTTGTTCAGCCTATTAACAACATATTTTCATCGTATAACTTGTTCTATAGATATTGATAATTAGCAAGTAAGCAAATCCCAAACATATTATGTTGCTTTGTGTCGAATATTCTGAATTTCTAACATTTTGTTCAGTCTTTTAACAACATATTTTCATCGTATAACTTGTTCTATAGATATTGATAATTAGCAAGCAAGCAAATCCCAAACATATTATGTTGCTTTGTGTCGAATATTCTGAATTTCTAACATTTTGTTCAGTCTTTTAACAACATATTTTCATCGTATAACTTGTTCTATAGATATTGATAATTAGCAAGCAAGCAAATCCCAAACATATTATGTTGCTTTGTGTCGAATATTCTGAATTTCTAACATTTTGTTCAGTCTTTTAACAACATATTTTCATCGTATAACTTGTTCTATAGATATTGATAATTAGCAAGCAAGCAAATCCCAAACATATTATGTTGCTTTGTGTCGAATATTCTGAATTTCTAAAATTTTGTTCAGCCTATTAACAACATATTTTCATCGTATAACTTGTTCTATAGATATTGATAATTAGCAAGTAAGCAAATCCCAAACATATTATGTTGCTTTGTGTCGAATATTCTGAATTTCTAACATTTTGTTCAGTCTTTTAACAACATATTTTCATCGTATAACTTGTTCTATAGATATTGATAATTAGCAAGCAAGCAAATCCCAAACATATTATGTTGCTTTGTGTCGAATATTCTGAATTTCTAAAATTTTGTTCAGCCTATTAACAACATATTTTCATCGTATAACTTGTTCTATAGATATTGATAATTAGCAAGCAAGCAAATCCCAAACATATTATGTTGCTTTGTGTCGAATATTCTGAATTTCTAAAATTTTGTTCAGTCTTTTAACAACATATTTTTATCGTATAACTTGTCCTATAGATATAATTAGCAAATAAGCAAATCTCAAACATAATAGGTAGCTTTTTTACGAATATTCTGAAATTCTACAATTTTGTTCACCCTATTAATAACACATTTTCATCGTATAACTTGTTCTATAGATATTGATAATTAGCAAGTAAGCAAATCCCAAACATATTATGTTGCTTTGTTACGAATATTCTGAATTTCTAAAATTTTGTTCAGCCTATTAACAACATATTTTCATCTTATAGAATTTTAAATAATTTTAATACTAATTCTCTATCGATCATAATGATAATCCGAGGATTAGAATATTTTATATTCAATAAAGTAGTTTTACGTAACTAATTCTTCGTAATCACTTGTTACAGAGGATTATCATATATTGGAGATATGTGATTGAGTATAAATATTGATGATTTCAATGGGGACAGGCATGGCATTGCGGTTAAGAAAAGGCTGCTTTTACACCGGACAATGTTATTTTTTTGTAAATCGGAAAGGCCTCAATTTATTATAACTCGGAACAAAAATCAGGTATCAGTGCAATTCTAGTTTTAAATTATTTATAGTTAAATGGTATTTGGTAATACATAAGTAATTCTATTGATATATGTAAATAAAAAAAAAAACTTTACCGTATAAAATTTATTGCATGATGAATTTATGACTCTTGGGATAATTTGGTTGGCCTGATAACTTTATATAAGTAATAACTAAGATATGATAATTATTTAGTACCTAATTATAACGGTGGACAATATTAGGTGCACAAGGTCCATATTAAAAACTAGGTGGTCCATTTTTAATACCTTGTTGCAAAAGTTCCTAATTCGTGTATTGGCTATTAATTAGTAAGTTTGTTTGAAAATTTATACCTTTATGACTTTTAGATGTAAAATTGTTGCTCTTAAATAGTTTACCTAATTATTTAAATAAAAACACTTTAATTATCTTCATACATTTGTATTTTATTAAAAGAAAACGATATGGTCCATATTTAGGCAATATATATATATATATATATGTATATATATATATATATATTTATATATATATATATATATATACATATATATATATATATATATATATATATATATATATATATATATATATATATATCTATATATAGTTCAATAATGGTTTACCAAAAAAATTTCATTAAAACGAAACGTTTAATTAAAAATTAGATTGGTGCAGAAACTGATCCCATTCATTAAAACTCGTGTATGCGCACCGAATATGGATGCACCATGTTTTTTATATGACCTAGCTGATGTTATAAAATTTGTGTAGAACGTAATTTTTTTAATCATTCTAATAAGCATTCAACTGTTTCTAATATTGTAGTAAATAGCTTACACTATATAATATTCTTCTGTTGTATTTTCTTAAATATATCAGATTGTTAAATTTTTTATTGTGCTCTCTTTAAATACACTTGACTTATTTTTAGATCTTTTCAAGTTCATTTTAAAAGAAGAAAAATACAAATTGTTGAAAAAACATTTTTTTTTCAATATTTTAAAAGTATTTATGGCACTCTACCGTTTTTCAAAATGAATAGTCATCACAAATTTTATAACGATGTGTCTGCAATTTAATTGCAGTGAAATGAATTTTCCTGTAACTATGACTGCAGTAAAATTGTTAATCATCTTTACAACTTGATAACATTCCACGGATCACACTTCTCAAATATAATCATAGAATTATTTCTCTTCTATCAATTGATGAAATTCGTCGTCAATATTTTTGTTGTGATTGTGGCCTAACTAGGAATTCTATAGAAAATTATTTGGAGTATTCATCGAAGGACCACCCTAGGTCAGTGGTTCTGTAGAGTCAAAATATTTAGTGTCACTGCGGACGATAAATTGCCTCAGCCGCATTGGGACTCCCCGCTCTGCGTAGTGTCCCTGATGAACGTGGGCGTGGGGTGTAGTCAAAAGATTTTTTTTTCTTTTTTGGTTGTTTACAAAGTAAACATTATGATTTTGCTAACGTTTAGTGAATTTAAAGTAAATACATCTTATAACTTCCTGCAACAAAAATCTTTACAACTTGATAACATTCCACGGATCACACTTCTCAAATATAATCATGGAATTATTTCTCTTCTATCAATTGATAAAATTCGTCGTCAATATTTTTGTTGTGATTGTGGCCTAACTAGGAATTCTATAGAAAATTATTTGGAGTATTCATCGAAGGACCACCCTAGGTCAGTGGGTCTGTAGAGTCAAAATATTTAGTGTCACTGCGGACGATAAATTGCCTCAGCCGCATTGGGACTCGCCGCTCTGCGTAGTGTCCCTGATGAACGTGGGCGTGGGGTGTAGTCAAAAGATTTTTTTCTTTTCTTTTTTGGTTGTTTACAACGTAAATATTATTATTTTGCTAACGTTTAGTGACTTTAAAGTAAATATATCATATAACTTCATGCAACAAAAAGGTTAAATTGTATAAGAGAGAAACAAGATTATATACAGATTGTTTGATATGATATTCAGAAATATTATCTGATCATAAAATACAGATAAAATCGGCACAGTCTGATAATTTGATTCAAAATATTATATAATTTACGATAACTAACTTATTGAGAATATTTGCTACTGATTTTTCTAATTTTTGTTTAAGAAGAAATTAAATTTGAAGAATATTTCTTAATTCGCAATAAATTTGTTTCCTTATCTTTATTTATTTTCCTATTTTATATATTTGTCAATAATCCAAGTTCGTTTCTTTAAATTAAAGTTTCTTTCTATTTTTAAAAATTACGAAAACCGTTGGTAGTTTCACTTGACTCGAAGTGATATTTATAACTAATACAAGTATGAATCACAATTAAATGAAACTACGTGATGTAGTATTATTTCTACTTTCTTTAATTTCTTTACCACGACCTAGTTGTATTACAACATCTTCAGGTGGGATATTAGCAAAGATGTTGTAATACAATGAAACGGAGGTCATGGTAAAGAAATTAAAGAAAGTAGAAATAATACTACATCACGTAGTTTCATTTAATTGTGAACAATGAATTTCTACAAAATTAACGCCAAATATATTCAATACAAGTATGAATACAAAATATTTATTATAAATATTATAAGTTCTTTAAATTAGGATGAAAAGTTTGATTTTGGGGGGGATTCTTTCTTAATTTGTTTGGCGGCCGTACCTTCTTTTTATTCTAATATACCATGCTTTCTAGTACTGAATATTATATAAAATAAACATATGTGTAAACGCACACTCACACACATAATTATATATGTATCAAAAACAACATTTTTAAATGGTATAGCATGTGAATATCATGAATAACAGGCAATAGTTTAAACATTACACCTAATCTCGAACTACAACCCTGGTCCCTATCAAATAACAATCGACCCCATAGTCGCAACCACCAAAAGACGGCCAATCACAACAGTATTAAACATTACTTTTGTCACTAATATGTCGTACTTACACATGCCCGGGCCAAACTGCTTTTGTGGGAGGTATTGTGCGGTCGGGGTCCCTGCTAGTGACGGCGAATCTGCCAGCAGACAATGCCGGGGGTGCAAACGGCTTTTTGTCTATTTTTTTTAGCCGTACTTTATGCGAACTGAACATCTGTGTTGAACGACTCAGGTCGACTTAGTGGCTTTAATCGTATTCGTCGTGCCGTATGTCAATATTTTGTAATATGTTCGTTCGTAATTTTCCGTTTCGATATTGAAATGTATTTGGCGGTGTGTCGTGTCCGATTGTAGATATTTTCGCTTGGGTTGTGTAGTCTGCAGTTTATGGGTTTTGGATTACGATAGTGCGTGCATAGTTTATGGTTTGTCTGATCAGAATAATATTAAACGATATGTACGTGTACCCTCACAGCTGTTATTTCACGTATCTATAATTTAACTCAATATTTTAAAAGATTTTGATATTTCTTACCAATTTATTTCATACTAGCTTATCTATGCGACTTATTCGCGGAGACTACATTGATGTAGATTACGTGTCAACGTAGGCTATGATTTATCTCTGTTCAACTTATTCTAAAACCCGTTCTAGTGCGGCAATAATATCGGGATCGAGAAAAAGGAAAACGTTTTCAATGCTATCGCACGGAAATCACGCTCATGTCTCTGAATAACTGGACAGACAGTATCAGATAGCTAATTGGTTTTATAGTATTGTTTGTAAGTAAACTTCTGTAGGTTTGATCTTTGCTTATATATATAAGTAGTCCGTGTATATATATATATATATATATATATATATAAGCAAAGATCAAACCTACAGAAGTTTACTTACAAACAATATTATAAAACCAATTAGCTATCTAATAAACATCGTAAAAGGTGTTATCTCTCAGAAATTATTTCAGATTTGTGTACAAAAAACTACTTATGTTTTAAGCCAGGGCATAATCGTAATAAATTCGTGACAAGTTTCATATAAGTTCACTCAGAATTTACGGAATTAATAGAATGTATGAATTCTATTCAAACGTTTGCATTCATAATATTTGTTAGGTCAATATTCTATCAAGATATGGCAAACGGTAGAAGAAAAATAAATTAGGTTTATATTTTCTTTGCCTTATTCATATGCTTATTTGATTTAATACCTGTTATTTTATTCAAGTAACTTTTACATTATCTTTTTAAAAATTCGACCATTTTACTATGTTTGTTGCAGCATCTATTTTTGAAATAAATAAAATAATTTAAAAAAATAAAATACCCAAAACTTAGATTTAACCACTTAAGTGATTTTGATTATATATAAAATGTATATAAATTATAAATTCCATTAGAAAAAAATCACGACCCTCATCCAAAAGTTAAAGTATTTTCGTGTGTGTGTATTTGTGCAAGTAGACATCTTTGTTTCACGGCCCTTTTTTTAATACTCACGCAGATAGTTTTTTTTATACTAAAGTTTATACAGTGTTTCAAATATTTGATACAACCCAGAAAATTTGTGACTTGAAATAAATTCAACCGGCGTTAACATGTTTATATTACTCTACATTTACACATCAGTATACAATTATTCTTTAGTTGATAAAAATAACTGTCGGTGCCGGCTTTACCCTGCTAAAAAAGGACCATTAACATATTTTGTTTTTGTTTTAATAGTTTTTTAATTAATTATTATTTACGATTAGTTCATTGCCGGCATTCTTAACGGTTCAGTTCTTAAAGAGAGGTAAGACCAATCTTGTTATAAAAAAAGTAATAATTCTTGTAGATTTCATTGTAATGTAAAATCCTTCCAAATGTTAACATGATGTAGATATAAGAAAAAGTCCGATTTCAAGACATAAAAGCGGACTTAACAGAAACTTTATAATATATGTCAATGAATACTTTGGAACTTTTTCTCCAATTCGTATCTACAATATTTTTATATACGGTTTTAACGCAAATGTAAAGCAGCTACCTCTTGCTTAAATATTTAATAATTTTTAAGTAAGAGGTAACATACGTTGTTTGCATATTCTCTCGACATAACTTTGAAGATATATTTAAATAAAATTATAAAAAATTAAAATTAAAATCTACTTATAACTATCAAATGATATCCCACATTATAAAAGAAATTTTGAAAAAAAAAATTTCGAATACTTAATTCGCCCCTAAAACCTAAAATTACTTCATAACATTTTTGAGTATTCATGTAATATTATTGAGATATGTATAGGTTACTACCTATATGACTTAAAAATTACTCTAGTAATAATCCGTGTGAAACATTAAAGTATCATTGATTATATGAAAAATGCCCATTACCTACACGGACTACTTTATAAAGGACTATGATGGTTTAAAAGTTTAACCCAGAAATGCTCTAGTAATAATCTGTTTTTAACAATGACGTACCATTAACTGTAATAAAAATGGCCAACCTCTATACGGACTATCTTATAAATGACTATACTGGTTTAAAAGTTTAACTCAGGTATGCACCCCACATATTTCCCAAGCTTCACTTAATTCGTTGTTTCTTATTGCCCTCGTGCTTCATATGTTAAATATCCTATATCTATTAGGGCGCTAATTATATGATGGTGAAAAAAGATCGTCAAACCCTTAAAAACAATCAAAATTTATCTATTCATAATTTTTTTATCATGAAAACAAAATAAACGACGTTCTTGAAGTACACTATACATATACACACTACTTATAATCTATGTCAAGATGGTATTGACACTAATAAGTATCCACAATTAAATGAAACTATGTGACGTAGTATTATTTTTATTTTCTTTAAGTTCTTTACCACGACCTAGGTTTCGTTGTATTACAACATCTTCAGCCCACCTGAATTACTACAAGAGAATCTTCGCTAATAGCTCACCTGAAGATGTTTGCTAATAATAGAAGTAAGAGAATCTTTGCTAATAGTCCACCTGAAGATGTTGGAATACAACGAAACCTATGTCGTGATAAAGAACTTAAAGAAAGTAGAAATAATACTACATCACGTAGTTTCATTTAATTGTGAATAATGAATTTCTACAAAATTAACGCCAAATATATTCAACACTGATAAGTATTATTAAGCGCGCTTTAGTCCAAAATTATCGTCCATTCAAAGCGTCTTAACTCTTCTATATTCACTTTAAAATAGCATTGCACCCTGTTCTAATTATATAGGAATTTACAAACTAATAAATAGCTACATTCTTTCATACTTATTTGCAGGATGGCGTCGGTCACTATACGGATATCCCATGCAATGAAACATTCGAGCGGCGCCTGAAGCATCCATTGATTTAGTGCTTCCTTCGCGACCGTTGCCTCCGTCCCACTGCGCTATGGACTCGGCACATCAAAGCGGATCCTTTCACGTTACGGTAGCTTTACTTTGTAGGTAGATCCGTTTTCTTTTTACGATTTTTCCCTATAATTTACGGTATTAAGTTTTATATTAAGACGTGAAGCTTTCGGTAGTGCGTTGATTATTTTGGGCAGCCACTTGGTGTTTGAATTATGATGTCGTTAGTTATACGCCGACTGCTGCGTGAGTTCTTGTATTTGTTAAGGTTTAGTTTAGGCGGAAATGAGTAGCAGTTATTCAAATAGGTATTAAATAATTTGAAAAGAATAGATTGACTCGGCGACTTCAGATCGAACGTTCATTCTTTATAACAGAACTCCTTAAAATACCAATAGATGCTATTGCGATTATTTTTAATGAAAGGTAAGACTAGTTAATCAATTTAAACATTTCTATGTATAATTTGAATCGAATTTTACAAAGTGCCCAAGGTTGAAAAAACACTTTAAATTTATTAACTTTTGTCGAATATTTCTTAGTAGTTGGGAAAGTAAATAGTTCAAGTTAGTTTCAATTAAAGAAGTGATTTGTAAAAATTACAATTTTATAAAAACTAAGTAGCTGGGCTTTTAATATATACTAATTGTAGTATTGGAAGTTTTAACATGGTGAAGCTAGAAATTTGGGGAAAAGAGAGGAAAATCCATATTTTTCTTCAATCATAAATATTTTATTACTTTTTTCTTAAGAAAATTTATAAAGTATATTTAATATTTTACCTTTTTTACAAAATAAATACTTTTTATAAATTAAGAGTATTAGAAACCACTTGATTAGTATTATATCTAGTGAGAACAGTTTAGAATAGTTGTTACGTGCGAGAATTAAGGTGAATAGTAATTATAGTTACTACAACTTAATTTTAATTAAAAAAAATATAACTTTTTAATTTTGTAATAAAAGTACTGAAGTGAAATTAATTTTGATGAAATTAGGTAATTACATAGATTTCACAAAACATTAGACTGAAATCCCAATGTGATATTTAAAAACAATGAGATGATAATATTTAATTTTTTATACACAAACATATTTATTTATCTATTTCTTTACAAAGGTTGAAAATAACACTTGCATATGTGTTAGCAAAACTACAATTTGATTATCAAATAAAAAAGATACATACCGATTTAAATGTAAACTCTCCTTACGACTTCGTTTTTCTAATAGTTGAGCTCGTAGATAAAGAATTTACATAGTCCTAGATATATATTTCTATGAATCTCTTGCGCCTTAGATCAATATTTTTAAATTATTAAATGAAAATAAAAACATACAAACTGCATCCAAAATATTTTATTAATAGATTGCATAAACTGTTTTTTTCGTAGTGCAACTAGCTGTATTTACCATAACATAATTTCCAATTTAAAGAGATTTCTTTCAATATTAGTAAGTAGAAATCATGCAATTTTATTACATGTAAATTACATAAAGTTTACGATTACTAAGTCTAAAAATGAACTCTTATTTTGATTAACTGAATAAATTATGCATGAGACATAGCCAGCGATACTCAGTTTTTAACTAATCTACGATAAATATCAAAAGTTAAAGCAATTTCTTGTGTTGTAATATTAACAAGTTTGTATGATACGTTTCAGAATAAAAAATGTGAATATAGATAGACAGAAAATAATTGCAAAAGTTATAATTTAATGTATAATAATTTTTCATACTCATATCACTTTAATAACTGGCATCAACTATAATAACAGTTCTTTCATAAATTATGAGTTAATATGGAATCGAGACTTGTAAATTATATTTTGTATAAAAATGTTTATGATACAGTGAAGATATGCAAATAACTTGTCCCATACCAATGTTATAAATATGAATATTTTTATTTGCCCTTTTTTTTATCTAATAACTTAACAATTATCATGTCTAATTGTTACCAAACTTTCTGTATTTACAGACCGAGGTGCTAACAAACTATGAGGCAATAAATATTATTTCAAAAATTTAAACAACTTTTTTTGACAATTGCGGAGAATATTTTTTGTTTTCGCTATATGGAATTATTTAGCGTCTAAATATTTATTATTCGGTTTGTTTTCAATAAACAAGCAAATATTTATTACAGCCAACATTTCCTAAAAGCTCAATTTAAAAATCAAGGCCGCATTTTCATCTTAGGAGAACATTTAAAAGCTACGAAAAAGTTTTTATCTTATTTGATAAGACTTTAAGGATATAATATTGGGTACAGCTGTTACAACAATAATAATGATAATCTTATATAAAGAAAATGAAAAAATAAGTCCTTTAAAATTTTATTTAAATCGTCAATCAGACAAATTAGAATCTTCCATGTTTTTATGAAATCAGGTTATTTTTCGTAACCGTTTTTTAACAGTTATCTCTACTGAACTTTTAGAAACAGCATGATGAAACAAAATGCAGATTGTGTTCAGTTGTATATTCCATACACAGATGTAAGATACTAATTCACGAAACTTGTAGGACGAACAAGGTCGTCAAAAATGGTACTTAAATATCGAAAAAACCAAATAAGATATTTATTTTAATCACATGGATGGAATGTCAATAACAGTTTATTTTTAATTAATTTAGGCAATACCTACAAATTAAAAAAGTTATATTTTTATTGTTATTTTAATTTTTTAACACTTTTTACGTACAAATTATAAATATAATATTTTTGGGCTTATGATAACAGATTCTTTTTTTATATTATGGTTAAAAATGGTTTATTTTTAATTTTATTTTCGTAATTACGTGTTATTTTATACGATTCTTAAATTATGACAGATTCCAGAAATAAATTAACAGTGTTAAATTTTGAAGATTTATACGAGTGGGGACAAAAAATAAATACTTCGGTCACAAAAATGTATTATTTTTTATATTACCATAAACACTCAGATATGAAATTTTGATTAACACCCTTAAAGATAGAAAACAAATACTTTCTTTTAAAAAATTAATCTGATTAAAAAAATAAAAATACGTTCCGTAATACCAGCTGGTTGCATATCTTGCTCTAAAGAGAATGAACTTTATAATACTGTTGTAATCATAAACTAAATTATATAAAATTATAGATAAATGGCTTTAACAGAATATTTATTAGTTTTGTAACAGAGGTTCTCAAACTATTTCGTCTACTGCCCACTTTGAGACCCAATTATTTTCTAGAGCCTCCCGAAATGTATCATATGAGTATTATCTGTATGTATAGTATAGTAGTAGTAGTAGTAGTGTATGAGTATTATCTGTATGTATATGTACTGTGTATCATATCAGTATTATCCTTTCTATGAGTTACAACTTACATCCTTACTAATATTATCAATGCGAAAGTGTGTGTGTTTGTTTGTGTCATTGTTATGCTTTCACGGCTAAATGTGGAATGTCTGTCTAGAATGGATGTCTGTCAACATTTTTCACATGTAAGAGGAGTTTGGCTACGAAAGTAGCAACAATTTTTTTTTGTTTTAATCAAGTTGGAGTTTGATATCATTAAACAATTTATAAAGATCTGTCAAATACGCAATATCATTTTTTTAAAGTGATGATGTTGTCGCAAATTTCTGTGTTTTCGTTTTCCATGAACTCTATCACAGAGCCAAACAAATTGTAAAATCGAGTCAGAAAAGTAAGTCTTGATAGCCAAAGGACTTCCGTGTGAAACAGCAATCGGATAAAATCTGTCATTTAATCTGTCATTTTCAAACCTGATTAAATAATCTGTCATTTAAAGAGTTATTTCGTATTTTATTGACTGTATCGATGACATATTGCAGTGACTAAAACAGCCGTTCATTCTCATTTCTCGCAATCAAATGTTGACGATGAATAATGCAATGTACAGCAAGCACATCTGGAACTTTGTTAAGTATGCTATGAAGCCTTTATGATGCCCTGTCATGGCCGCAGCGCCATCCGTAGACGCTGATATAATGTTCTGCAATGGTATTTTTTTCTCATTACAAAACTTTTCCAGTGTATTAAATATGGTTCCTTCTTTCGTATCAGTCTCTAAATTTCTTGCAAATAATAGTTCTAGACATATTTTTCATCTTTAATGAACCTATGCCAATGCTTCATTATATGGTAAAGTGGACTCATCCAACTGAATTGAGAATTGACTTGTCTTCAGATAATCGCATAATGACTCTTCGCGGTTTTGAGCCACTTAATCAATTCGTCTTTACACAGAACTATTGCTCAAAGGAATTTTTCGGCTAACAACTATCGCTGGCTTATGGAGCACGGTAGTTATAACTTCTTTTATTGCTTGTAAAATTAAATCTTCGCCAAAAGTGTGTGGTTGGCCTCTTTGAGCAATTAATAAAGAGATATTGTATGAAGCTCGAAGTCCGTCCTCGTTTTGTTTAAAAGCCGCTGAAAAAAGTTTTGATGCAGTTGGTTGAGTTGTATACTTCTTTTCCAGGTCTTGAAACTATGCCACATTTTTGCCTTTCTTATTTATTTAGATAAGAAAGACAAAAATGCATTTTGTAGCTTAGAAGGCTTCATTGCTTCATCCGAAAATGTTTTTTGGCAAACAAGGCACAAATTTCAATAAATCCGTATATAATATATTCCATAATGTATTACTATCTCTCCTTTTTTGCTTCCAACATGGTATTATATTCACAAATACGAGTAAAGAATTAATTTTAAAAGACTTGCTAACGATTGAGCGCAAAAATGTAAAATGAAAATAAAAGAGACACTACGCCCTACTGTATGTATGGGATCAAAATACATCATCATATACGCATCGAATCTGACAAATATGCAAAGACTCGATTATCTTTACATGACGCAATTTGTACTAAGCAAGTCAGAACAAGCATCGACATCCCTGCCACTTCTATTGCTAACGATTGCGCGCAAAAATGTAAAATGAAAATAAAAGAGACACTACTCCCTACTGTATGTATGGGATCAAAATACATCATCATATACGCATCGAATCTGACAAATATGCAAAGACTCGATTATCTTTAGATGACGCAATTTGTACTAAGCAAGTCAGAACAAGCATCGACATCCCTGCCACTTCATATAGGATTATATAAATCGCGTCGTTTACAAAAACTTGTGTGAACTTGATTACTCAGGGCTACCTACGAAAGCCATGATGAATTATTTATTTTATGCAATCAAACAAGGTAGGAATAAGAACGAAGTAACTAACATTAGTTTAGGTACGTAAATTTTAATTTTATTTTTAAGTATTTACAAAAACACAAATCAGTCATTGCATCGCACCCCCCCCCAAATCACTTCATCGTCTCTCTAATTTCCTCTAGACACTTTACCGCCCCCCTGTAGGACTCGAGCGCTCACAAAGGGGCATTATCGCCCACTTTGAGAAAGATTGTTTTAGAACATCATTTTCCTTAATGCCTCGAAAAGTAAAGTGTTAGACTACTTTAACTCTCAATGGTATGAGGGACGTGCTTGTTACAAAATAGTAAGCATTCTGACAGAGTGGTAATAAGCCACTGAATAACTAAAATCGAAGACAACAGGTAGTTTACTTAAGACTAACTTAACGTTTCAAATTTTTTTTTAAAGTTAAAATGAGTACATAATTTTTATTTTCAATATAATAATATACAGATTTTTTGTGCCGTGAATTACAATTTGACACATTTCCCAAGATCAACAATATCCTTAAATTATATCAAGTCATATTTTTGATCACTGAAGTATTTTGAACATAGCAAGTATAGTGGGACAATCTTCCCTAGTAAGCACAACCCTTCTGTCTCGATTTCTGTCTATTTCTTTACAGAAATTACCATTTAAATTATTGAAAATGTGTTTATAATATTTATATATAAGGTTCATACTACTATTATTGAGAACGCACGAACGAAAAAAACAATTGAACAACCCAATTTTTATACAAAATGTGTCTTTTTATTCCTAGGGATAAACCTTTGGCTGCAAGAAAATTAGCGACCCACATATGATATCACAGGTCAGTCCGGATACTAGTTTACGAATGTTATCTTTTCCCTCTCCAAACAAAGTAAAATATGAACCGCCATAAAGTAAATGTTCTAATGAAGTACTTACCACAACTTTGTGAATTTAGTTTGTCCACAAACGCAAATGATCTGCACAATAAATTTTCAATATCATTTAAATGCCAAACACTAAGACATCTCAAAAGCTGACAACGATCCTCCCACCCTCACTAACCCGATGCTAATACTGAAACTAATTTATATAAAAAAAATTTAACAAAATTGAACAAAGCCCAAATTTTTATTCCTAGGGAATTTTTTATTTCTAGGGAACCTTTGGCTGCAAAATAATTAACGACCCAAATATGATATCACAGATCAGTCCGGATACTAGTGTACGAAAGTTTTCCCTCTCCAAACAAAGTAAAATATGAACCGCCGTAAAGTAAATGTTCTAATGGAGTACTTACCACAACTTTGTGAATTTAGTTTCTCCACAAACGCACACTAAATTTTCAACATCATTTAAATGCGAAACGCTAAGAGATCTCAAAAGTTGACAATGAACCTTTCACCCTCACTAACTCGACGTCAACACTAAAACTAATTTATTTAAAAAAAAAGTGAGTTATTCGATATTTAAGCGTCACTGATTACGAATGCAAGGCATTATGCGACTCCATACACGACACGCCTGTTGACATCCACAGTGTCTACTCATTTAACAAAAAACTACCGAACATATGCATTTATTCAAAGCACATGTGTTATGAATAAAACATTTCCAAATACGATCTCCGGCTGATTTCAACAGGATGAGATAATTGCCATCACCTTCTCGGAGATAAGCCTATAGATGCTATGGCCCTGGGTGTGGAATTTCTGCCTTATATTTTTGTCCACTGAATAGTAATTTTTACGAATGCTACATATTCACAAGTAAGTACAATTTATTGAATAGTAAAATCTTGATAAAATACAGGGAAAAATTAGAAACATAGGAGCACAAAAAATGCTTTTTGATTTAAGAGATCGTTTTCCTAACAATTATACAAAACAATTTCAAAAACCACAAAAATATTTTTTTGGAAACAAAATATTTTTGAAAAGTACATATTTAGTAACTGTTACTCAGTTTATTATCAGTAACTGTGCCAGCCCGGGTCTAAAACATTGATAGTTATCTATATTTACTTGGTATAAATCACCATATTACGACTACGTAGTGAGTCTCGCAAGACGTGTATATTAAAAAATCCAATAAACAAAATGTTAACGTTCATCTTGTTCAAATTGAGAGATTTTTGTATATTTAATAATTCAAAATATACTATGCAAGTTATGGCCAACACATTCGTAACTTTTATTCGATTTGTTATCTCACGACTGTGTCAGCCCGGGCCAATAGTATTGACAGCTCTCCGTATTTATTTGGTATAAATCACCATATTAGGGCTACTTAGCGAAACATATGTTCTAATTGCAGAAATAAATACGTCCTGGTTTTGAAGTGGGAGCCTTGCAATATAATTTTTTTAAATTTACTTGTTTTATATTAAAAAATCCAATAAACAAAATGTTAACGTTCATCTTGTTCAAATTGAGAGCTTTTTGTATATTTAATAACTCTTAATATACTATGCAAGTTATGGCAACACATTTGTAACTGTTATTTGCCAGTAGTATTGACAGTTCTCCGTATTTATTTGGTATAAATCACCATATTATTACTACTTAGTGAAACATATGTTCTAATTGCAGAAACAAATACATAATGATTTTGAAGTGGGAGCCTTGCAAGACGTTTATGTAAAACAATCCAATAAACGAGATTTTAACGTTAATCTTGTTCAAATTGGGAACATGTTATAGATTTAATAATTCAAAATATGCTTTGCAAGTTATGGCCAACAAATTCGTAACTGTTATTCGATTTGTTATCACGCGACTGTGTCAGTCCGGGCCAGCAGTATTGACAGTTTTCCGTATTTATTTGATATAAATCACCATATTAAGATTACGTTATGGAAACATGTGTTTTAAAGGTAGAAAGAAACACGTCCTGAATGTATGTGTGTTCACCTTGGCAGTGGCATATTACATTAAACAATTTAATTATTTGAAAAATATTTTTTTCTCTCCCATTTTGTAGAGTTAATCACTGGAAATATAACCTAAAAGTGGATAAATATTTATTTGGTTGTAGATATTAATTATTTATTACATTAGTTTAAAATGTAAAAGTAAGACACTTAATTAGAGTTACTCGAGTTAAATTTTCATTATGTTAACAATTATTTTAATCGCAATCATTGCGTTAAAAAATAGAATACATCTAATTACAATCTTTGAATCCATACTTCAACTCGCTTACGTTAAGACGAACGACACTCGAAAAGCAAACGTGTTTCAGTAATATTTTTCTATCCATTATTATGTTTAATTGTATAGTACGACTAACTAATTACACATAAGCAAACAATGGAGTAATGATAGCATTGCAGCACGTATCTAACGATAATTTTACGAGTAGTTATAAACAACGCCGGAAGCCCACAGCTCACTTCCTTTGCTCATAATTCTATGTTAAAAATGTTTAACGATTTTGTTATCGAGAAAGCATTGCACTTCCACGAATCGATATCCCCAAATGGTCGTTAATGACTCGCGTGCCGTTGACTACTGTGGTAGTCGTAAATTATTTGAATATCATATTTACGAATTTTGAATTTGATATTGAAATTTAGTTAACCCTTTAAGGCAAGCTATAATAACATGGGGTTATGAATATTTAGGTAAGAAAGTGTTTAACCGGTATGTGACTATAATTTGTGCAAGTATAATTACACAATTATGATTATAATTTGTAACATTATTAGCTTTTTCTTGTAGTTTTCAAATAATTGAGACAATAAGGAAATTTGACTCGAAGTAATAAGTGTTAATTATATACGTACATTTGTTCAATTTGATTTGAGATTTTATTAAATTTATATCAATTAAAGTTTCGCTTCTAAATATTTTGTATTTATATATGATATCTAATTTTTTTCTATACAAATGATTTCTTATGTATATTCGAAGTAATTTAGAAATTAGTAAATAAGTATTTACAGAAGGCGGAGCAATTTTTACAAAATTATAAAGATAAATATAAAAATGATAGGTTTATCTTGTCTTATCAACACCCAATTTGAAATTATTTTAAATTTTATTTTGTAAAACAAATACGTGTTAATAATACCTGACGATTCGATGAAACTTAACATTAAACGTAATTATTATGAAGGTAATTTAGTGAAACACTTTTAAAAATATATGTTCTAAGAGAAATACTAATTGGAAAAAATTCTAACCGTAACTAATAAAAACTAAACATTAGATTTTTATGTCATTAATATTCTTATTAAATTGATTATACCGTACCGCATATACGATCGTATACACGTAACTATATTTAAAGTCACTGTCACTTGTACGATGTCAACGGCGATTCTTTAAATTTTAAGTGTCCAATAGACAGGAATTTATTTCAATTCACCGCACCTATTTGTTGAACGAAACTTTATTTTTAAAAGTTACAAAACTAAGTTAAAGGTTGAAGACGCGCGCACGCCACCCGCGCGGCAACTTGTTGCCGGTGGAAACTTGCCGAGAGAGAGAGAGATAGGCGATCCCCACCCGGGGGGCGGAGCTAACAAGCTCGCAACGGGACGAGCCAGTCGTCGGTTCACTCAGTCAGTTCTCACGCGCCATCGTGAGTAGACGCGGCTTTGTGGGTAGACAAGCCGCTAACTAATGCGTCGTTAACCACGCAACTGGCATTTAACGTAAAACGATGTCATTGTGTTCCGTAGCTCGAGTGATAAAAGTTTGACAACAAACTCTCTTTGAAATGTGTGTGACTTTACTCTGAATAGTTTTAATGTAATTGTTAGTTGTAAAGTGCGCGTCATTATGTTTGTTTACTGGATGGTGTTAGCAGTTTGGTGCGTGCGCGGTGGCGACGGTGCGGCTCTCAGCAGCCGGCTGTCGGATGCGCCGCAGCAGTGCGAGTGGCAGCGCGTGTCGGGCGCGGGCGGCGAGCCGGCACGCGTGGTGCTTGCGTGTGCGCTAGGAACTGCCGCTGGTGCCACTCCACTACTCGCCGGCCTTAGTGCCTCCCAAGCACAGCGTATCACCACCCTCAACCTCCATTGCAACGATATGCTCTTCTTCGAGAGCTCGTTAGACATCGGCCGCAGAAAGGAAGAGGGCACCGAAATATTATCGCGCTTCCACAATCTAAAAGAACTTAATATTGAGTCCTGTAAGATTCGATACATCCCGTCCTCGTTCTTGTCACCTTTAACGGGTCTACGGAGCCTTTCCGTCCGGACACATAATACAGATTGGTCCGCAATGTCGATGGAATTCCATAGAGACAGTTTCCGAGGACTCACTGATTTGCGATCACTAGACCTTGGCGACAACAACATTTGGACACTTCCATCCGAAATTTTCTGTCCCCTGTACAACCTAAAGGAACTCAATCTTACATCCAACAGGTTGCAAGACATAACGAATATGGGCTTTTCCGATTGGGGTAATGGCCCCACCGCACCTGGGAAATCCTGCAATACTATATTAGAGACGCTGGATATGTCGCAGAATGAAATAACGGGACTACCCGATAATGGGTTGTCTAGTCTGCGCGCTCTTCAGAAGTTATTTTTGCAAAACAACGTGATATCGTCTGTCGCCGATAGAGCCTTCGTTGGTCTGAACGACCTTCAAGTTCTAAATGTGTCGAGTAATCATTTGGTTGCACTGCCGCCGGAAATGTTTCAATCATCTCGTGATATAAAACAAATATATCTAAACAATAACTCTATAAGTGTTTTAGCACCCGGTCTATTGGAAGGGTTGGATCAGTTACAAATTTTAGACTTGTCACAAAACGAACTTACTAGTGAATGGGTTAATAGAGACACATTTTCTGGCCTCGTTCGTTTGATTGTTTTAAATCTGTCGCATAATAAGATATCCAAAATAGATTCTTTATTGTTTCAAGATCTGAATAATTTACAATTTTTGAGCCTCGAGTATAACAACATAGCGAGAATATCCGAAGGAGCATTTTCAAATCTGAAAAATCTGCATTCGTTGTCGCTCGCGCATAACAATTTATTGGAAGTCGATAGTAGCCATTTTTCGAACTTGTATGTACTAAATCAGCTGTTCCTCGACGGCAACAAAATATCGAGTATAGATCTACGTTCTTTTGAAAATATAACTAAACTGCAAGATCTGGGGCTGAGTGCGAACATTTTAGGCGAGGTACCGGAGGCAATAAGAACGCTACGATTTCTTAAATCATTGGATTTAGGCATGAATCGTATTACTAAATTGGGCAGCAGTTTATTTGAAGGCTTGGATGAACTTTACGGATTGAGGCTCGTGGGCAACCGAATCGAAAATATTTCTCGAGATACATTTGTCTCATTGCCCTCTTTACAAATATTGAATCTAGCTTCAAATAATATTGATCATATCGATGATGGTGCCTTTACATCGAATCCATCAATACGTGCCATCCGTTTAGATGGTAATAAGTTGGTCGATATTAAGGGAATATTTACAAACATGCCTTCTTTGGGTTGGCTCAATGTGTCTTACAACAATATTTTGTGGTTCGATTATAGTCATGCGCCAGTCAATTTAGAATGGCTTGATATACATGAAAATAAAATAGAAAAACTTGAAGACAACTACAGTATGAAAGAAAATATAAATATTAAAATGATGGATGTGAGCCACAATAGATTAAGATATATTGACGAGTTTTCATTCCCGAGTAGTATCGAAACCGTATATTTAAATAACAATGAAATTGAAAAGATTAATCCCGGTACATTTTTACAAAAATATAACTTGAATAAAGTGGTATTGAATGCAAATAAGCTTAAGAGTTTGGAAATCGGCGCATTTGCATTAACCATTGTTCCCGAAGACAAAGATTTGCCCGAATTTTACATAAGTGACAATCCGTTTTTCTGTGACTGCACGATGGAATGGTTACAGCGTATTAACCAATTGAGCGATCTGAGGCAGCGCCCTCGCATAATGGATTTAGAGAGCGTCAGATGCACTCTCGCGCATACGCGATCCAAGCGCGATGTGTTGCTCCTTCAAGTCAAGTCATCTGAATTCTTATGTCCATACGATTCACACTGCTTCGCGCTGTGCCATTGTTGTGACTTTGATGCTTGCGATTGTGAGATGACTTGCCCCGATAAGTGTTCATGTTATCATGATCTGACTTGGAACTCGAACGTGGTCGATTGTTCGAACGCCGGCTACGATCACGTACCCGAGCGCATACCGATGGATGCCACTGAAATATATCTCGATGGCAACAATTTAAAAGAATTAGGAAATCACGTTTTTATCGGCAAAAAGAAGCTACAAGTTCTATATCTTAACAATAGCAATATACATTCAATACAAAATAAAACATTTAACGGTATTGATTCGTTGAGGTTACTTCATTTGGAAAACAATGGAATTGAGGTATTGAGGGCAGGTGATTTTTCGAAGTTACATAATCTAAATGAGTTGAATTTGGAGAACAATAAGATAAAAGTAGTTGAAAATGATACCTTCAACTATTTGCCTTCATTAGAAATTCTCAATTTGAATAATAATGGTTATGTCGATTACATGCCGTGGCGTATAATACACGAGGAAAATACTTTGACGAAAGTATCAACGGATGGTGTAAATTGGCTATGCGATTGTAAAGATGCCGCTCATCTCAACCAATGGCTAATAAACCAAGGTAAAGACACCGAACAGATCATGTGTTACTTTTCTCACGGCACTCCTTCCAATAAGACAATAGCGACAGTCGCCAAAGAATGCCAAAAAGAGGTCGCCACTACAGAGGAACCTGGATCTGAAACATTGAAGCGTCTGTTTATTGACTCATCCGACCTCGTAGAGAATTATGTTCCGTACATAGCAGTTGTGTTGATTGTGACAATCGTGTTACTACTCATGTGTGCTTTGTTGTTTATGTTCCGTGATGAATTCAAGCTGTGGCTTCATTCAAAATATGGAGTCCGTATATTTTCAAGTGCCACAAAAGATCTTAATGACTCTAAAAATAAAAGGTACGACGCGTTCATTGTTTATAGTCCGAGAGATGACGACTTTGTATCGAGAGCCGTTTCGAGCGAACTAGAACAGTCCGGACATTCGTTGTGCTTACAACACAGAGACATTCAATTGACGGAGCGCCGGATGAGTGATGGTTTAGTGAGTGCCGTGGAAAATTCGAAAAGACTAATTATAGTGCTCTCGACCGGTTTTATTCAAAACGAGTGGTACTCGCCCGAGACCAAAGCCTCAATACAGAGTTGCATCAACTCCATCAATGTGAGACACCGACGGCATAAAATAATTTTTCTCGTCACGACTGATCTCAGCGCGTTGACCATCGAACCGGACTTAAAAGTTTTATTAAAAACGTGCACGGTCATAGTTTGGGGGGAGAAACACTGTTGGGAGAAGCTAAATTTTCGCTTACCGGATGTGAACGTCAGTTTGCCCAATCGAACACTACACAATGCTAATAATATGAAGGCGATGAATCGTGAGGTATTCGGTAATCAGGGAAATTTGCGGTATACGGCACCGCCGACTTCGCACGACTCATGGTATAAGTATGGAATGAATCCGCCGGCCATGATGATGGCTAGTAGTCCCGTCCACTCGGCCAGTGCTAGCGCAGAGGTATCGGCTAGGAGCACTGAAGACGAGACTTGCTCCGTGGCTAGCAGTGATGGTCGCGGCGATGACAGACTACATCACAGCTATGTCTCGATCGATAATCACCAGTGCGAGGAGAGACCTTTGCGTCCGGCTCAACACATTCCTATGTCGGCGCCGAGACCGGGTTCCATAAGAAAGACTTATTTCGTATAAGATGCTAAATTAATACAATTTTGACGTGATAGTGGTTAATGTACAGATATTAAGTGATGGTGCTATATAGACACATTTTTGTAAATATACCAATACGGCTACGTGTTTTCTAAAGTTAGGTGTAAATAGTAAAGACTGTTAAATTAATATCAGCATATACGTAATAAAACATTTTATAGTATGTATACAAAATATAATTATTGTAAGCGAGGCATTACTACATTTTTTTATAAATATCTCATCCATTTATTGCCAGTAAACATACAAACACATTTTATTAATTTAGATAGTTTACAATATTTAGTTTACTACTAATTATGTATAAACCAATTATAAAATACCAACATACGTAAGTGTTAAATATTTATCCGGTACTTATGGTTCACATCGTAATAATTTGTGACAATGGAAGATAAATAGAACATTCCATTTTCTAAGCTGTCACTTTTAGCACAAAAATGAATTCGTAACTAACCTAACCATTTTCCTATTTTTAATGTTATGTTTCCAATTATTTCACTTTATATATAATAAGACAGTGTCCTTAAACTATGTAATTTAAACCATTTTTTCCCTATTTTTAGCAGAAATGTAGACATTTTTATAACATTCATAATAACTTCTCCGGATTTTAAATTACAGATTAATTCGCTTTACTTAATCTCGCTCGTTTTTTATTTGTAAAAACTTTCATTGTTTGAAACAATACAGTATCACCTACTGTATTTATATTTTTGACCATATTTGATAAATATATTATCTATGAATTTAAAAAAAACACATATTTATTCGGAGAGATACATAGAATAAAAACAATATTGAAAGCTGACTTATACGATATAATTTTAAACCAATCATATATTTTAATTATATACACTTACATAAATAAACTTGCCACCTATATGAATTATTTTTGCATTTATTACATGTTTAAGTTAAGATTTTTTTATTCCAAGAAGCACTTAGTTTATAATGAGGGTTCTTGTCCAATACTGTTTTTAGTTTATCCGATAAGTTTTTTTTTAGATCAGTGACACGAAATATGAATTAAATCTTTATATATCGAATTATATTTTATATAATATAATAAACTATGTACATAGATATGCGAACTGAACTATTTCCTAGTCAATTTTTTTACTTTGATTTATTTGAATGTTACGATACGACATGAAACCTACTTATTCGTAATAAAACCTATATTAAGATATATGATTTTTGTGATGTAATAATAATTAATCGGTTTGTACGTATGTATCATAATATCATTATTGTATATTGAAATATTTATTATGCTTGATGAAAAAGGAATAAATGAAAGTATTTTTGCGTACTTATCGTGTTTTATTCCGAGTTGTAAACTTATTGTTCGTTCAATTGTCACGCCGTTATGCTGCCGTTAGTCAGAAGATTGAGTTTAATCTGTGACGATTAATGGTAAAAGTTTTACTACGTGGACTCTAGATAAAATAGAGGCAATTAAAGTTATTGAAATGAAACATCAGAAAGCAATAGGGCACGAGTTTTTGGTTATTATTTTTTCATATATAATCTGCAAATTATGAAAATTGTGTGGAAAAGTTGTACATTATGTTATATAAGTTAAAGTGGGGAAGATTGTTATATAAATTAAGGTGGGATCGAATATCATACATTAAACTAACGATTTTTTACTTAAAGTTTTCGATCATCAAGCTATATTTCGGAATAAAATATCTACCTATATATGTATTGGATTTATACAATTTTCCATAAAAGTTTACTAAACGCTACTTTTATTCACGTTCCATTATAGTGGAAAAAATATCCCAGTAGAACTTTTTAATATTATTAAAATCAGGCAAAAACGGAGGTTAGAATCAACTTAAACTCCACTTAAATGCACTTATTAACCTCATACGTTTTTTGTTAATGATGCCATTATATCAAAGCGAATAAATGTAACTTTTCGCAACCTTTTTTTAACAATGATATTACGATCTCACTTTGACTCAAAATTGTAACTCACAGTGAAGGGTTGATACAAATTTTGGGATTTGAAAATTATTCTGCTATTATTTAATTTAAAATTAAACCAAATTAAAACTTAATTAAACTAACGTATTGCTCCTGTCTGAGTTACGTTTGAAGTGACAATCTTTTACGTTTACAATTTAAACGGTTTGCGTACAATAAACCTAAAGCGATTAGAAAATCAATTCGTCGTTAAAAAAGTTCTTCGTTAAGATGTGACGATAGAAAATTAAAATCACAAATAGATGAATCAGTTTTTTCAAAGTTCCTTAGTACTCTTGTTACGTTGAATACACTTATTACATTGAAATATACGGTTAAATAGAACGACTCCTATATTAAATAATGAACAGAAATGAGGATGCAAGAAAGCAATAAACTAATATAGATATAATAAGAACATAAATTTAATGAAATGAAGGAAAATAAAATATTTATTTAATCAGCGAATCAAGAACTTTGTGCTAACACTTTTGAAATCTATTTAAGAACATTTTCCTTATTCACTTGTTGATGTCATCGTAATAAAGAAAATTCATCGTTTCCCTTGTATCAAGGGAGCTATTCAAGTGACAGCCGATTTTGAAGATCTATCCATTGTAAAAAAAAATTAAAAAGTATACGTGATTCAAAGTGAAGTATTTCTTCATTCAAACAGTTAAACGTTATACAAAACAAAATTGAACGTATTGTAGGTTCAAGTTTGTTTTTGTATAAACAGAATCACTGACTGCTTGGGAGTCGAATTTAGTCAGGAATTATACACTTAGTCATTATTTTTATGTCAATGTAATGTAAATCAATAAAAAGTATACGTGATTCAAAGTGAAGTACTTCTTCATTCAAACAGTTAAACTTTATACAAAAACAAACTTGAACGTACTGTACGTTCAAGTTTGTTTTTGTATAAACGGAATCACTGACTGCTTGGGAGTCGAATTTAGTCAGGAATTATACACTTAGTCATTATTTTTCTGTCAATACGTAAAATAATAGCAGCAGTCACGCGAGCCATTTAATATGAAATAACGTTAAAGAGAAATTGTAAAACACGCTTCGGCAATTGAATGTAGCAATCATAATTTATATATTAACAATCATTTAATACCATATATTAAGTTGATTATAATTTATGTCAATAGCTAATTTAGGAAGATGTAATAAGATTATTATTAAGAAAAAATTGTATTAAGAAATGAATCGACAAAATCTTTAATGCCATTGATCGGTAAACAAATGATAATAGAAGATATATTAAAGGTACACGGTTGCATAAAAAATAGTGAGCGGAAAAGATTAATAAACTTATAAAAATTTAATATTTTATCCCTTAGTATTTTATCCCTAGTTATTATTAGTATATATACATATAATTTTTTTTTGCCTTTGCCTACGTCGTAAAACTTTTTAGTGTGGTTTTTTTATTGACACACTTTAGAGTATCTTAAATTACAAGTAATTCAAATTGAAAGTGCAGTCGTGTGGAACTAAAGAATTTAAGGCGGCAGTGGCAAAATGTTTATTAAATGTATTGGCGTTATCTTTCGCAAGAAGTTCTCTAAAACGCCAATAAAACTTGCGCTCTTACAGCTAGAGCTTAGTATATTTAACGAATTGTTATTATTCTGGAATAGAGATTACAGGAGGCTATTTTAAAAACAATTATTTTTGGATAATGAAAAAGGAAATGAAAAAAGTGAAGAAAAGTTACGATTTTTTTTAGAGTCAATTTAATGTTCCAATGTTTTAAACAACATGATTCTCTTTATGTTTCAAAATAAAACGATAGTGATTTTAATATCTCTTTTAAGATCGAAATGCACAGACAATATGTTAGAAGAACTCTGTCGGTGCGACTTCGTTCACGTGAAAGTCAGTATAAAAAACTATTTCTCCCAAACTCCAAAAACATAAAGCTTACTAAAAACGCTAATAGATGGTATTGGCAGTACCAATATCGTAAAATGCTCCAAGTCCCTGACATATCTTTAATATCCGGATAAAAAGTCCCCAATAAAAAGACCCATATGTTGCTGGGGTAATATTACCATACCAAATTTCATCAAATCCGTGCAGTAGATTTTGCGTGATTGAATAACAAAATTTAATACATAGACAATTTTAAAAACAGGTTTTATGGTTTCTACTTTACCTTGTTAAAAAATTAACAAAGTAATCATAAAATAATCTACATGCTAAATCAATCACTTTTTTCCAAATATTTTCCATATTCAGAATCCAGTCAGTTACAATTTTATTATATGGATATTAAGTAAAAATTCGTTTGATATTGAATATATTTGGCGTTAATTTTGTAGAAATTCATTATTCACGATTAAATAAAACTACGTGATGTAGTATTATTTCTACTTTCTTTAATTTCTTTACCACGACCTAGTTCGTGGTAAAGAAATTAAAGAAAGTAGAAATAATACTACATCACGTAGTTTTATTTAATTGTGAATTCGTTTGATGTTATTTTTCATATACAACTAATATGGTGTTTATAGTAAATGCATTATTTCCTACTTTATTTTTGTTTATTGTCTAAGATATATATATCTTGAGATATATTGTTTTCCTAAAGATGAAACTCGGAATTTCCTTATTTTCTTTTTGTTTCATTTCAGGTGATCAAACTTTTTCATACAATAGACTAAACATTTTGAGTATTTTTCTATTTTCATTTCAAAAAATCTTGTGACAAAATTTAATTTTGTTACCTCAATCAGATCAACTCACGTATGACAAAGTTGTATTTAATTTTGTTACCGCTATCAGATCAACTCAAATATATTTCAAGTATTTCGTTGGGCTTAATTGAATTTTGATAATTTTGTGCCACAAATGAAGGGTAGTTTTTCCCCTTTCTTTGTTGAATTCATTAATAATTATTTTCGTGCTACTTTTTAGAACTTAGTAGAACAAAAGATAGATTACATGCACGTCTACGTGTAAAGGTATACAAATTTAGTCATTGTAACCTAGTAGTACAAACATTTGTACTGTGATTAAGTATAAATTCAAATAATGAATCTTTCGAATTTGAATGATATTTTTATGTCACAATATTATCTATTTAAATCTGACATTGAAATAAGAATGTTAAATCAACTCACTACTATATTACTGACTAGCGACCCGCCTCGACTTCGTACGGGTCTAATTAAATGATTTGATTAAGGTTTTTTGATATTTTTTTTTGGTTAGCACTGTGCCTTATTTTAATTTAACAATGATGTACCGCGGCATGAAATGCCTGCGTGAAGTGGGTCCGTTTCCCCCTCTCAATTCCCCCTTTGCTTGCCCAAACACATCATACTATACTTGCGTTCGAAAACCTTTTAATTCAGACACCTTTTAATTTTTCTAAAAATACTAATCCAAATTGTAAAGTATACAGGCTGATTCTTAGACATAAAATGACCCCCTCCGATTTTGTATGGGTACAATGAAATCATTTAAGGTTTTTGATATGACTTCTTTCTTCATTATTGTAGTCCTACGCTTTATTTTAATTAAATAAATTATAATAATATACCGCGACATGATTCGATTATTGTATATCCGCACCGAGTGCGTCTACTTCCTTTCCTTACTCTATTCCTCATTTATATAAAAATTCCCACACATGGTACCAAAGGCCATCAAAATCGTATTTCTAGTTTTTTTTTAATCTCAAAAACCTTAATTTCTCTTAAACTAAAAACCCACATTACAAAGTGTGAAATGTCAATTTTCATTTATCGAAAAAACTTAAAAAAATATGCTATTTATTTTAATGAGGATTAATAAATTGCCCTAAACTTTGCCGCTTTTATCCAATGCACTTTTTTAACTTAAAATAGATTAATATGGCTTATCTATAAACGACAGATAAATAATGTCATAGATTTTTCTTTACACTTTTTAAGACTTAATATAGTATTCTTGTATTTATAACTCCATATAAAGCGTCAAGTTATTTGTAATAATTTTGCGAGCGTTAGTCATGAAAAGGCCAGCGACTTTTTTTTCAAATTATACAACGTATATACGTACTATATAGCCAAGGATAATCTAAAAACAATAAGCTATCTAATTTTTATGGTTTTTTGTTAATCAGATTTTGAATATATTTGGCGTTAATTTTGTAGAAATTCATTATTCACAATTAAATGAAACTACGTGATGTAGTATTATTTCTACTATCTTTAATTTCTTTACCACGACCTAGGTTTCGTTGTATTACAATATCTTCAGGTGGGACATTAGCAAAGATTATATCCCACCTGAAGATGTTGTAATACAACGAAACCTAGGTCGTGGTAAAGAAATTAAAGATAGTATAAATAATACTACATCACGTAGTTTCATTTAATTGTGGTTAATCAGATTGATAATTATTGCGTGAATCTCAAAAGATTTCCTAAGATTTCCTCTTTATTATTTTTGTATGATTATACCTATGTTCTATGTATTCGTAAAACAGTAGATCTTTGAAATTAATGTTCATGTAATATGTCAGCTTATCATCAGTTGCCCTTTGGTGTGTCCGTAAAGATAGAGACTATTTAATCTCGTGTTAAGATATTAGTCCATTCAGTATAAAGATGTACGAGTTATACTTTTAATATTTATTTCAATGGAACATGAAAATCCTGGCGTTAATTTTTTTATTACTTTGAAAGTAGTGCTTGCAGATTTCCCTTTGTTATATCGTTAAGTAAGGGAATGTCTCACCTGGTCACATTATCGCTGCTCTCTGTTTAAAGTCACAGTAAAATGGCATTTATTATCTCAATATGGGGATTTTCAAGTACTGGTAATGTGAAGAGTAATGTAGACATATTATTTCCCTCGTATATATTTTTTTAAACTCTTCCAATATTTCAGTGCTCGCGCATTTTAAGTCGCCAATAACATTAATTATTATCTTGATCTGTGTAAACAGCGACTATCCATAACAAAATCCTTTAAAAATTTTATTAAAGGACTTCCCAAAATTTGTAAAAAGCCTATCTTTATCTATACTTATAATAAAACTGTAAATTGTTCGTGTCTGTACATTTAAAATATTCGCTTAAAATAATTGGAGGGATAAGGAATTAGTTAGGAAACGCGTTAAAATCCTATTTTTTGCAATTTATATATGTTTATTTGTTTATATAAACATTTTTTTGTTTATATATTTATATTTATTTTTTGTTTATATATTTATATTTATTTATTATTTTATTTCAGTTTATATAACAAAACTGTAAATTTTTCGTGTCTGTACATTTAAAATATTCGCTTAAAATAATTGGAGGGATAAGGAATCAGTTAGGAAACGCGTTAAAATCCTATTTTTTTCAATTTATATCTGTTTATTTGTTAGCATTCGCATTGCGGAAAAACTACTGACCCAATTAAGATGGAGATTTTAGAAAACCATAGATATTAATTTGATTAATATAGTTTCTATTTATAAATTTAAAATCAGTTTACTCAATTTAATATTTTAAAAATTCATTTACGTAACATTAGTACAACAACAAAGAAGTGTCTAGCTATCAACGCGTAGTAATTGAACAATTATTTAATATATTTACGTACACTATAGATTTGTATATGTACTATTGACGAATGTTTCAGTTTTGTATTTGAATACACATAAGATAACATTGATTCATTATATCCGTGCTTCGCGTACAAAGTTGCGAGCACAGCTAGCGGCATGACACCACCTTAACATCTCTTCGTATGCTTCATTTTGGGTAGCACAAAGAAGCTTTGCGATATCAATAGCCAGTTATTACTTTACGTTCACGCAACAACATTGTAATTTACACTACTTACACATACTTATAAAGTCCGCGTTACAGTTCGCCGATATCACGTCGAGCGTTTTGCATATTTCATTTCATGGTGATTACCTTCGTATTATCGCCTACTGAACGCTGTTTATCTCCGTTCGAGATGAGATATAGCACCGGAATGTTGTTGTTAACCTAATTTTCTATTACTTGGGGATTTAAGCGGAAACTCTTATTGATTGTAAGCGGTGACTTATCTATCGTTAATTCGTTCGGGTATACAAAGTTCTAAAGGCATATTATATGTATTTAGAATAAGCTTAATGCATGTTCCTTTTGCGTTTTCAAATTAAACTTTTGAATGGATGGTATATTGAATTTAATCGCAAGAAAATAATTCATTTCCTCTATTATTATTGTCTAGTATCCGAACGTAAGAATTTCAAACGACACCGGTGAATAATCAACGTGAATTATGAATTATGAAGCACTTCCACCAACAAGGGAAACTCTCCTTAAACGAAATTATAGATTAATGACTAAAAATGCTAAAACATTACCTAACTACCGTTTGAATAATTTTGTACTAAGAAAAGTGAGAAGTTATGTACGTTAATTTAGGTTATATTATATAAATATTCCAAGAAGAGCTTCAATCTACAAAACGGACAAAAAACTAAAAATCTGTTTCTGTATACAAACATATATATTAATGTTCGTATTCTTAGCATTACACAGATCTTCAAGCAAATGTTCTGCATCATGTCTAGCCGCGTCTCGGACAATTTTTACAAGTCATTTCCTACTTTTTTAATGTATACTTTTTACGTTTTGATATTAGCATTTTATATCAAGAGACGTTTATGTATACTAAGAGTCATATTGCTAACTAATGTATTAATTCTTTATTCTATCTAGTGTTGTCTACATACAAGTGTTGGTTACTTGCCATAGCAAGAATTTTTTTTATGTTCCTCTCGAATATATAAGAAGAAAATAATCTATTACATTTTTTATTGCCCACCCCGTGGGTGTGTGCTTCATTATCCACTACCGCGACAGCCTCGAGGTTTGAAGCTAGAAATAATTATAACTCCTATAATTTTACAAGTAATTAATTTTTAATATAGCTTTTTGGAAAGGGAATATATACCAGTAAAAAGTCATAGAATTTTTAAAATTTTTAAAGTATTTATTATTTCTAAATCTCCATTTGTAAAATGACATGTGTCTCCACCCATTGATCTGGCGTATGCACGTATGAGATCTTTATATCATCTTGCTCTTATTCTTCTATCTGCTACCTGCAGTTTTAATTTTTTTTATATTTTAAAATTTTCTTACAATTTATTTAATAGATAATTTAAAAAACCATGATTGTTCACTTCTGATTTTACCAGCGAATTTCAATATATTCTCAATCATAATTACATTTAAACCTTTCATTGTCATAAAGAGAAATACCATGCGAAAAAAATCAAAAGATACCAAATTACCAGTATAATCCATTTTCTGCGAAATAATATTCGTTTCGTTCACTATCCAAAGCCGAATAAGGTGCTCGGTGCGTTGCATCGTGTATCTGAATTAATATCTCTATCTATAAATTATGTTTTAATTTCTATTAAGATTAAAATTGTACCGTATAACATATAATTTCAATATGTTGCGTAATATTACAGGCATATTTCCAAATTATTAGGTTTTTGTTAGCTATATCAGCTTAAAGTAGTAACGAGTGACGTGGAAAAAATACGAGACGTAATTTTAGTTACGCGTGTTTATATTTTTAGGCGCTAAAATCGAACTCAGGTGAGTTTCACGTACCTAAATTAATATCTCTATCTTCAATTTCTCTTAAGATTAAAATTGTAATGTACAAAATATAATTTCAATATGTTGCGTAATATTACAGTTACGTTACCAAATTATTTGGTTTTTGTTAGCTATATCAGCTTAAAGTAGTAACGAGTGACGTGGAAAAAATACGAGACGTAATTTTAGTTACGCGTGTATATATTTTTAGGCGCTAAAAATCGAACTCAGTCAGGTGAGTTTCACGTACCTAATTTAATATCTCTATCTTTAATTTCGGTTAAGATTAAAATTGTAATGTACACAATATAATTTCAATATGTTGCGTAATATTGCAGGTATATTACCATATTATTAGGTTTTTATTACCTATATCAGCTTATAGTAGTAACGAGTGACGTGGAAATAATACGAGACGTAATATTAGTTACGCGTGTTTATATTTTTAGGCGCTAAAAATCGAACTCAGGTGAGTTTCAAGCACTTAAAGTTTCGTGACCGAGATCAGTAAAAGGTTGAAATATTGTATCTATTCTTATTTCTTGACTTCCTTTCATATTTTAGTTAAATATATTCGCATAACAATTTTATTTATCTCTTATTATATATTGATATATTATCATATGCGATATATTATATTATCATATTATTGAACGACCATATGCGTGATCATTTAAGGTTGGAATGTATACCTTTTTCCATCATAAAATAATTACGTTTGAGATTCACATTTAAATTGATGTACCATTTATATAGACAAATTTGTTAGAAATACATGGCTTGACTGACCTTATCGCATTTCAATATTTCGTTACTTTAATCGGCATTTTTGTTTATTTCTATTTTTTTCCCATTTTTATTTTATATAATATTGCTAATCAACATTTTATCTTAGAAATACCTAGATACTTGTATTACAATGTCTTCAACAAAATGTCGCGAAAATAACATGTAGTATCTAAGTGATAAAATAAATAGACGTGGAAAATCTGTAACTTTTCTAAGAAAAGTCTGTTTATTCATATTTTGCATATTTGTTGATCCCTTTGACCTTTGACCTTTTATGTTTTAAATATTGTCTATAGTAGTTTGTTAACAGTTAGATCGTATTTATTATCTAATAGGGCATCTTTTGTAAAAATATTTTAAAATTGTAGAGTAGGTTTGATAAACCCTTGTGATGAAAAAAATAATGCATGTAACAAACAATTGATCGAAACTTATAAATTAAATTAAGTAAATTTTTTTGTTTATTAAATTGAAAAAGTTATTATGAATTTAGTTCCCACACAAAAAAATGAGAAAATTATAATATGCAATATATAACTTAAACGCAATATTTAACGAGATACTATAAATATTTAATAAATTCTCTTATAATAAATGATAAATAACTGGCCAGTGACGTCATAAGCCTGTTGTATTTTGTATGGGGCGTTTTCGTGCGAATCGTAGTTCGTCAGTTATAACTTTGTAATGAAAAGTTCTAGGTACATTATATTTATTTTAACCGTTTTTAATATTATTACTTATTCTATTCTAGTAATAAAAATATTTTTAATATTTGATAATAACACTTTTAATTCGATTTGTAATTTAACAAAAACTTACCTTATTGTCAAATAAAATGTGGATGAAAAATATATTAGTCATTAATTAAGAATGTCGGAAGTGTTAGTTATTGAAAGAAAAGCGTGGAAAGTTGGAGAATTTGGAGTTTATCGAATGTCATTTTTGAGACTGAAAATAAATTACAAACGTCATGAAAGAATAAGAATGGTACATAGATATACGATAATAATACGCTATATACACTATAAAAATGGTTTATAATTCAAATCGATATAATTCAGAGCCCTGACAGGAGGTAATATTAAAAAGGTTCGATATAATTCTGAGTACTGACAGTAAGGATCCATGTTTGACTTTATTTACTCTATTTATGTATGAAATATTTGCAGTTTTTAATTACACGAAGCTCGACCATTTACTTTCAAACACACAATTGACAAAATTTAAACCATTTGCATTAATCTTTTACTGATCAGCAGCGTATAATACATGCTTAAATATACGTAATATTAACATAATAATTTGAAATAATATTAACATCAATCGTAATATTGACATCATAATTTCGAATAATTATAATCGTTGATGAAATATTAAGTTTCGTTAAATTCACACGAGAATAAAATAAAATTAGCAAGTGCGCCACTGATCACGCATAAAACGATGTTCATTAGTTGACTATGTATTGATTAAGTTTTTTTAAATTTCTTTATATTACCAAAGTAATTTTATTTCAAAATACCATAGAGTATCTTATACTTATATACAATCTAGAAGTGTACAAACTAGATTTTTTTTCATATCTTTCAAATCCATGGTTGAAAAATTATAGTACATGGTTGCTTTGGAGTTCGATATTCTGGAAACGGAGCTTAAAAATATGAAATGATGAAGGGAGTCTAAAATTCATTTTAAAAAACCAATCTAATGGTACTCCATTTAATGGAAGGAGCAAAAAAATTCTCGGCTCCCTTTGGCAAAAAATGTATACGAACTCAAAAAACTGACATATTCTGTGATATTAATACATTTTTTTAATTTTAAAATAAACGAATAGGAATAATTTTGTTTATTAAACAATTTTTTAATAAAATTGTTTTAATTAATTCTATTCTATAATGAAATTTATGAAAAAAACCTCATTTCAACACTTTGTGAACCGTTTGGTGACATTTAATTTTAAAAAGGATTTTTTAATAATTATCTAAGTTTTATTTTCCTCCCAGTAATACGAGTTAGAGTAATAAATACATAAAAGTAATTTTATGAGAAAAAATTGTTTTTTTTTTAATTTTGAAGGCGATCATCGGGAAACCGTTTTTACATTGATCAAAAACTTTTGATGAGATAAAATTAGACCTCTGAAAATGTGTCGTAGGGAAAATGGACTCTGTGTTTCACTATTCGTAATGGCACTACGTGGCATGATACTACTATAGAAATAACATTGGCAAAATATAAAATTTATAATTTTAATTTTTAATTTTAAATAAACGTTTAAGTTACAAAAAAACAAAAATAGGGATAAATTTAAAAAGCCGATTTTATTTAAAGTGGCTAAAAAATCGACACTCGCTGTTATCCGTAAATACTTGTTTGTTATAATAAATTAAAAATTATATCTCGTGTTAAATTTATAAACAATATATTAATTACAACGCGGTTCTTTGTCATATGTTAAATTAAAAATTTGGATACGGACTTTGGAGAGCTTAGGCGTTTTAAACTAGGAGACACTGTAAATCAGCAGCTAAGCTCAATAAATATTGCGACGTTGTCAGCCGATCAATTACGTTTGCCATAAGCAGAATTTGTGTTATAATAAATTCACGAGTCGATTCGCTTTCTATTATCATAAAATTCACCTCGACTACTTTTGCATAACACGTTACAAAATAACCTGAAATGCAACGGCTACAAGTTTGATGATTTATTTTTGAGAGCAAAAATTAAGTTACAAAAAAGAATAGTCTGTTATTATGATATGTAGCAATATATTTTAATAATGGAGAGATAAATATTAAATCTAAATAATATACTTTGTAATACCGATATAATTAATTGTGTCAGTTGATATATGTTTAAATATATCTACAAATCTATATTGATTTATTAATTAAACGAAGACAAGTTTCAACAAATTTCTATTAACATATTTTGTTCGTTTTTGCCTGAGGTTGCGTCTGCGCGGAAATGAGTTTATAAAATCAGTGATATTTTTAAATTTAGTTAGTGAACATTTCAATGAATACCACTTTGTGATTCTACTATAACTAACTATAAACCTACTACCTAAATAACACTAATATTAAGAAGTACTATTCTTATTAATTAGCTAAGTTATTAAGCCATTTTACCATATCTTAAAAATATAGTGTTCGTTTAATATCTTCAAATATATTTAATTAATTCATTAATAACACTGCTATAACAAAATAACACATTTTCCATGTTTTTTTGTCACTTTATATCTTTGTATAGTCTGAGCCTTATTAATTTGTGAGATTTATATTAATGAATGATTTAAAATCGTGTTTAATATATACTGAAAAAATAATAATTTTATCAAACATTTCGATTATTGAAGTTAATGGTGGATTAAATATATGTAGTAATTTAATCAAGACATGGTTAAAGAGGGAAATAAATTTCTTGCATCATGAATGAAATAGAAATAATAAAAGTAAAAATTAAGTCATAATGCTTTTTTAATGATCTATTAATGATTAACATAGTATAGTCTAATCATAAATAGCATAATCTGTGCTTGAGCTATAAGATTAAGATACCTAATAGTGTAAGTTCCATTAAAATAGGTCTAATAATAATACATTAATTAGTAGAGAAAATTTCATTAGAATCAATCCAGTGATATACCTGTTGATTAGTTTAGCATCATATGAAATGGTATATTCATATGTTATTAGATTCTGACTTGACTCTAAGAAATTGGATCACGAAATCAGATGGTTATTGGAAATAGGAAAAGTTATAATTTTCGCGGAAACTTTATTTCATGAAATTAAAGTATCCCATAGCTCGTGAGCCTGGTAATGTCAAGAGGAATAGAAATCATTCCTAGGTATGTTTTAATAACTTAGACTAATCATAATTTGTTTTTCTATAAATTCAAATAGTGACATTCGATTCTAACGTATTTTATACCTTAATAGTTTGGTGATTGTATTTATATCTATGGCTTCCTTTACAATTTCTTAGGGTCAATTGATCGACTTTTTGAACTGTTGTCAGTAAAAGTTTAAAAGACAATTTTCTTATTCAAATTTGTATAGACCGCTAGTTATTTGCAATTAGGCCTGTTGTTTATTAAATGTTTATAAAAAATAAACAAATGATCATGATTTTCGACTAAAGTTGTCTTAATATACAAAGACACATTTCCAATCCCGGATCGAATCCTGAGGCGTAAAAAATGCTTCACATACTCCAACGATCACTTCGACTCCCACAAATACCAGACTCGCTTTATCTTCGGCATCGCCCAATCCGGAGGAAATACCCAGAAACCACGGCTTACTGACCGCCAATAAAAATATCTCCGTACATTAACGCATGCATTCATCTCGGACATTCAAACAACTCCAATAATCACATTTACTTACCTTCTGTCTTAGAGTAGTAAGATATTTACGAAATATTTATGGCTTGCCGCTTTTTAATTAGCTTCTCAAGCATCGCATTAACCTTGGGTGTCGGGGAGAGCCGAGGGAGTCGCTCTCGCTTGATTTAGAAATCAATTGTGCTCAAAGGGCGCGTTGCTGATTGCGTTGCCTAAATAAATAATATTTTATAAATATTTATTTTATCTAAATCGATCGAAGCACGGTCAGTCACGCCCATGACTTGTCCCGTTTTAATTTAAATCTCTCGAACGTCCGCGTATGATGTTTGAATCGAGTACGGGCGCGAGCCGCTCGGCGTTGATTGCCCGCTGCGAAACTATAAATCATTGCTCGGGACGAATAAACAGCATTTTAATTGGCTTTTAGAATCACTAAGTTTTTTTGGTCGTCGCCGTACTGGTATTTGGATGCTCGACCTGTTTGATTAGCCCTTCGGTAGTGATTTGTCTGGGCGGTGAGTGGACTTGTGATTATCTTCTCGGCTACGGGTAGCTTGTCGGATATTGACTATGGTCTTCGTTCTGCATTTTTATTAGGACAGTGTACAGAATAGAGAGATAGTTGTTCAAAGTAGCTTCTAGTTACTTTCAATCACTGCAAACTAATTTTCGTTGATTTTGTGTACTTCATGTCATAGAAAGAAATAGTTTATTAAAAACTTATTAATACTTTGCAGAGCCAAATTTTAGTAGAGCTTATAATGATGTGTTAATTATATTCTTATTTTAAAATAAGGTCTACTATTATAAATGTTAAAAAAAAGAGTTTTAACTGATTTTAAATAGTTCATATTAATATCTTCGCAAACAGTATAGAGATAAACAGTATATAGTTTTTTATATTAAAAAAATAATTAAATTAGCTTCCCTTTCAAATTCGGTTCTAATATATATATATATATATATATATATATATATATATATATATATATTATATATATATAAATATATATATATATATATATATATATATATATATATATATATATATATATACGTGTATATATTTTTTCTTCCCCATTTTTTTGCAAAAATATTTAGATTGAATGTAGTTTAATATATTTGCTTCTTGATATTTATATTTGTTTATTTAACGATGGTACTTTAATTCAAATATAAATTTATTCCATTCCATTAGAAATGACTTTATCCTTCTATTTATTTTAAATTTATCGCTTATTAATTATTCACTCTACATATCCAAGACATTCCAATAGATTTATAATTTGTATAATGGCACTTCGTTTCGTCGATGTTTCTCTTATAAATGACTTCAATATAGTTACTTTTAACTGTATTTTAAAATCTACTTCCGATTCATGTATATAATATTGAGAAGGTATTTTATTCAATTATTTAGGCATAGTAGTATCTTTGGGTACTATTTATATGACTCATAAAATGACATCAGTTTTATAATTGATAATAATATATCTATAAATTTATAGGTTTTTTTTCCATCAGTCCAATAGCGGTTTTCAATAATTTTGTGTCCAAAAGCGGTTTTTAATCTGGATTCCACAGTGAAATATTCTTCATCATCGTGTCCAATATTTCCATCATTGCGTCTAATAGCGGTTTTTAACATAGATTCAACAGTGATATATTCTAGTAAAATAGTCATGCTTGCTCTAAAATCTATAAAAGCCTCACATTTTGTAAAATTTCAGATTTATACAAAAAATGAATTAGTATTTGAATTTCCGGTCAGGTTTTTAATATTTTTTGTGTACAGCGATAAGCACACATTTTTATTAGTGGCAATCTCCCGATTTTATCGGGTCTTTTTTCTTAAAAACAATCGATTTAATAAAATAAATATTTTTGGAAATTATAGAGCTCAAAATAATTTAATTGGCGCGAAAATCGTAAAAAAATAAACCGTATTTTTTGCTGAAATTGTGATTGTTAAATTGTATCATAATCTAAATTCGATGAGACACTTTCAACTTTAAAGTTAAATTATTCACGGAGCAGAAAATGTACATTTAATCCAGACATTAATCTTTGTGATCATACTGTGACTCAGTTATCTCTACTTTTATTGTAAATTTAATTGTAAAAGAACTAATATTTCTATACTGCATACTGCTGACCCATTTTTTAACATACGACAGTAAAAAAATGGGTCGACAAACTTACTAACTGAAAGGATTAGAGGTTTACTAAAATTTAAAATTATATCTGTATGTTTATATAAGAATTATGAACGATAAAAATGACATACTTCTACAAATTTACTATCACTCATCATAAAGAAATGGCACCGTAGTCAGGTTGTTGTGAAACTGCACAATTCTGGTATAATTAGTTTCTAGTGATACAGCAAAAAGATGATGATTGCATGAACGCAGGAAATTATAGGGTACGAAGAATAAAAGTTTACTCCATAATACGGTCACAGGATTTTTCTTCTTCTTGGTGGAAGAAAAATTTCATAAGCGCAATAGTTATTACGAGTTGCAAAGAATTAAAATTTAGCATATCCAGGAGAAATTGGTAAGAAACAGAAAAGTAACCATACTATGTCATTATGGATATTGTAGGAATGTATTTTGTACACATTCAATTATTAAGTTTTGTACTTGGTTTCGCTTGGGATCTAAATTATGGAGTAGATTCTAACTGGCTATTATCAAACATTTAGCTGATTTAATGTATACGTTATGCTATCGACTGATTTAGGAATTATGCTATATATCTATTACAGAAATTATGCTATGCTTATCTCGGATAAAATGTAATTTAAAAATTTAAATTCAAACTATGTATTACTGTTATTGTATTACTTCAGCATGTGTAATGTAAGCTTCTTAAATTTGATTGCCAATTGTTGCTCGATTGCAGAGGTATTAGGTAACAAACAATCAAACAAATGAATACAATTTTTTCAGTTGATGGTATTTTTAAATAAAAAATATCTTATATTTTCTAGCATTCTATTATATGTCTCTAGATTTAGCCAATACAGCAGTATATGCTAGATACATAATTATTATTTCAGATGTTTTACTTCTCGGATACGCTTGTATTTATTGGTTAAATGTAGATGGGCTGACAATTTATAAATCGGTAAATTGATATATAATAGCAAGTATAGTCACCAGTTTTTTGTTTATGCAATAGAAACCAACCTTGAGAAATTGGAACTAAACTTAACAAGATCATATGAAATTATTATTATCGCTGTCCAAATTTGTATAACAATCTATTGATCACTAAGCCAACGTCGCTGTACCCTCTGTAGTTACCAACGAAGCGGAAGCCTGGCGCATCTCCCTAAAACTCCTGAAAATGTCCGACTAAACTGACGTAGATATCCATCGAATGAAATCATATGAAATTATTATTATCGCTGTCCAAATTTGTATAACAATCTACTGACCACTGAGCCAATGTCGCCGTACCCTTCCGCAATTACCAACGAAGCGGAAGCCTGGCGCATCTCTCTAAAACTCCTGCAAGTGTCCGACTAAACTGACGTAGGTATCCAACGAATGAAATTAAAATCAACTCCATGATGCCACGTTAAATTAATTCCACAAATAAATCATGTTTAATTTAGTAAAGGTGATGGACGCATATTGAATGGGACGCGGACGGCGTTTGACATCGACGGAGAGCCGACCTAAGCAGTTACCACCCTTTCCCTCTAAGGTTCGAATTATTAATTGAAATTAAGCAATGTGGAAGATCAGATAACGGGACTTTTTATATCTTACGTGATGGGCCCAGTTTAATTATTCGTACGTTTAGATTAAATTACATTTAAGATTGAGATTTCGATTTTAACGAGGTTTTGGTGTTAGTAAATGCTTTTGATGAGATATACATTGTGAGAATTTGATTGAGAAATTCAGATAAGCATTGGATAATATAAATATGTGGACACAAAATATGCACTGTGTAATGTGTCAAAGTTTTAAAAAGTAACCTCTCATAATTTGTTAAGGTGTAAATTATAATAAGAAAATGTTTAATCAAATGCGCACTTAAATAGAATTTACTTAAGTAGTAATAAACGTTTTAAACATTTAGTGATCTTTAAGATTATAAATATTTATAATTACTTTTTATAAATAACTGTTCCAGGTGAAATAATAACA
This sequence comes from Druceiella hillmani, assembly GCA_039881145.1. Lineage (NCBI taxonomy): Eukaryota > Metazoa > Arthropoda > Insecta > Lepidoptera > Hepialidae > Druceiella > Druceiella hillmani. The sequence goes on along the minus strand of JAYKKI010000048.1, from coordinate 4,214,475 downwards.
ACTCGATTGCCCATATCTCCTTAATTTATCGATAAAAATACTGAATACTTTAAACCGATATTTTCATAATTTGGATACAAGTAGTTAAAAATATGTTAATACTATTTTAGACTCATGAAAAAGATGCCATATCAAAAAATATTACGTATTGGACATTTTCGATAAAATTTTAAAAGACTTCTTTGGTGATATCAGCTCTGTGTGTTCCGTGAAAAGAACGTTGTTAAAACAAAGTTCGCTATATGGGGAGGTACTTTCTATACATTTCAGCTTTGAATGATATATTTTTAAGATTTCGCACCTTAAAAGGAGAAACAGAACTCACGTGTCTGTCTTCCTATCACAGCGATTTTTCCCCGAAACCACTCCATTTAGAAATTTGAAATTTGTCATATAATAAATTATATTAACCACTACATATCTTAATAACTAACACATAAAAATATTTTTACGGAAATTTTAGGGGTTCAATTTAAATACTTTTATTTTTTTATTTACGTAAATAGAGTATGAGAAATCGTATTGAAGGTTTATGGGAAGAGCTTTTTCTTTTTAACAATTTTAGCTAATGCATTTTTAAGACAGATTTTTTTTTAGAAATTACTCAACTTAAAACTATGAAAAAAAAGGGGTTTTGGAAGTCTTTGTACAGTTTGTACGAAAATTATAAGCATTTTGAATATTTTAAATATGTAATATTTTATATGAAAACTGTGATTTTGTAATATTTTAAATATGCACCATATTTTTTCGCTTGTGAATGATATAGTAGACTATATTATGAAAAATTAATGTTTATTAATAGTTTAATAGTAATAGGATCCTCAACAAACATAAAATCCTTGATTAATAATCTTCTTAGGAAAACTTTTATAACTTTTATAAAAGCACGCCTTTTATGGTTTGAGTATGAAAAGTACAGTATAGTAAGTACCGATAAAGGATATAGTTGAGTATTCTACAGGTTTACTCACTTCCTTATTCCAAATAGGTTCAATAACCATATAACTAGCACATATTTTTAGCAGCGTTTTTATATACGGTCGCTTTATTGTATATAAAAGTACTGAAATTTTAATAAGAGCGGTGTTCTATTTTGAAATCTTGTTTGACTAAGATATACATTTCAAATCCGGGTGGTTTATGCACGGCAATGCCTAAAACCCTTCGCCCTAAGCCTTTGACGGGACAATGTTCTTAGCCTTATAGCTTTACGAGGGGGTTATAACCAGCTTGCCCAACATTATTTATTGTGCCTTTCATTTTTATATCTTTTTGTGATTAAATTTTTATAAAGTAAACAAGATTTATAGTGTTGTGTTCCGTATTCCGGGTTAGTTTCCGTTTGTGGGTCAGCTTATGTTCTTTGTTTTGTTACGGATCCGCGTTTACGTAATTGTTACCCTGTACCCTTTTTATATACGACTTGACGTTTCAGATATTAGTGATTGTAATTTTTCTGTAGTATATAAAGATTGATAAGGGTTTTTAGACTTATTCTTTTATAACGAATCAATCTGCTAAAGTCCTGAAACCATGCTTATATCCATATGTTTATTATTTCGATTCCTTTTATAACGAAATCGTTTGAGCATCAATAGAAAGTTGGAAAGAATAACGAGAATTTAAGTAATAGAAATTTTGAATTCATCATTCAAGCTAAGTGAAATTATAGATTAAAAAACCCAAAAAAAAACGGTTATAGGGTAACATGAACTAAAAATAAAAAATAATCTAAAATTAATATTAATATAAAAAAGTGTCGACTTATATTTTCATTATGGCACCTTTACAAATAGCGATAAATTACGCCAACTCATGCCAAGCACCCTAAGCGTTTTTAACATTAAAATTAATTTCAGGTTATTTTTTATTTATATTGCTACAAAAGCGTGTTTTTTTAGTTTTTAGACTGTAATTTTATTTTTATTTTTTATAGTCTTATAACAATGAAATGGTTGGTATTGTCATTGGCTTTGATACGTGTGCAAAATTTTGAATAATTCGGACCTCTAGAAGTAGATAAAAATTTAATTGAAAGATTCGGTTATTTTTTTTAGTCTTTTTTGATTTAACACTAAACAATTTTTATCATATTTTGAAATTATTGTATTACCATCGATTCTCAATAAGTGTACATTTTAAACAATCCTGACACCTGGAAGTGGGTGAAAATTTAATTAAAATATTCCGTTATTTTTTTAGTCTTTTTTGATTTAAGACTAAACAATTAATAAATCGATGAAAAATTTAGAAACGAAGATTAAACATTTTTTTAGGCTTCATAATGAAACTTTCTTTTTTCTTTTATTTAAAGACTAAAAACAATGTTAATTTTCATAATCATGTATCACTTACTATCTCATTATATTACTAAAATATCTATATAAATATTTTATGCATCGTATGCAATTTTAAATAAAATTAATAACAAATAGTTCTTTAAACTCAAGCAAAAACAATTCTCTTACGAAACCCATATAACAAAAAAAACGAGTTTACAGTAGTAAACAACTTTTTATTATGCACGAAATACATTTGCAAGCAAGTTTATTTACTTATTTTTATCTTTAAATTACATAAAATATACATTCAGATCGCTATATAAAGCTTTTAGTGTTTTATCTTTAATTACAAAATTGGTAACGTACTGGACCATAAATTTAGCCTAAAACTAGACAAGCTATTAGAAAATGGCTATAAAAATTGTAATAAGCTTCATAACATAGGTTATATTTTTTCCAACTCACCCCCAAACTATTCATCTCGGAAGACAATAAAAAATTGACAACCTTTTAAAATGTTCCAAAACTGATTTATCACGTAACAACCGTCCGAAGCTCACAATATTACAAATTCATATTTGTTTCTCTAATCCAAGTTTGGTCTTAAAAAAATGTTTTTTTCTCTCTCTCTCGTAGACTCAGTAGGACAAACCCGTCGGATCGCCTCAGGTAGAGAATCAGATGTCGTGGCCCATAATTATCATTTTCTTACGAACTGCAGGCCGATCGTTATCTTCGGTTACCTGTAGATAATAATCGATGGGCGGAGGAGATGTCAATGATGATATGTCGCTCCGGAAGAGGTATAAACATAATATCTAAAGCGTATTGAGCTTTTTCCAATCGTATATTAAACTGAAAACTTAATCTAAACCGGAGGAAACTTGTGGGTAAAATGGTAAATATTGCCATTAATTAAAGTTCAGCAGTGCAAAGAAGATAAACAATTAAAGTGTGTATCACAATCAATCACTCAAGAATTTCTCAATCCTGATGATTTTGATTCAATCTATACCTGATTCTCAAAATTCATGATTACACCAGATTTTTTAACATCGTTTTGGTGATAAGGATGGGGCATAAAAACTTTAAGCGTTTTTCCCGAAAATCGTTTAAATAAATTCATGAAAAAAACATTCCATATATATTAATTAATTCGGGCTTCAATAAGTTTTTATTTAATAATCCCCTTGAATTTACCCCCTGAAATTAACGCTAAAATCAAAATTGACTTTTTATACTTTACATCTATAATTGGATTACTCTGTTCTATCTCTGTGTTAAATTTAAAATGTTTACATCGAATAATTTCCGAAGAAATCAACTGTGACAGACGAACGAACGGACGGTCAGACACCCGAGTGATTCCATATGTGTTCCGTTTTGGTAATTTAGCCATGGAATTCTAAAAAGAGAACTCAGTAACCTCTATTGACTTACATCATACAATTTGTTCTTGAATATGAACAATTTGTTGAAAAAGTTTTTCCGACAAAAATTCGTGACAAATAGTCACGATGTACGGTATAACTTTTGTCCTTACACGTTTTTCACTATTTGTTTGAATTAGTACGTACTCCAACTATGGGCAAAGGAGTCGTCATTTTTGGATGCCGATTTTTAATTTGCCAATATCCAAAGCCGAGAGCAGTGCTATTCCTAATCATTACTATTAAGAATTTATGTGAAGGAATGATGGCACGAACACTAATTGTGCAAGAATAGCTTCAATTTGACCGAATTTATTCATAATTTTATATTTTTTCATATGACTAGAATAAAGATAAAAACAAATATATATATGATCTACTTAAATTTAAAAACTTAATCTTTCTTTTATGAAAAAAGAAATAAATTATATTTGGAATTTTGGCAAAATCAAGATGGAAAAGTCTGACTAATTCATTAACATAATGAATTTTACATAAAATACCTTCCGCCATTTTTTACGAAGTTCAGCCTAACTTAACCCAACTTTTTGGTGTTAAGAATAGGGTATAATAACATAAAGCGTTTTCCCTGAAAATTGTTTAAGCAAATTCATGAAAAAATATACCATATATATTGATGAATTCGGGCTATAATAAGTTTTCATTTAATAATCCCTTTGAATTTCTTTTTATTTTCGAATTTACACCCTTAAATTAAACCTAAAATCAAAATTGAACTTTTCATACTTTATATCTATAACTGAATCACTATAGTCTATCTGTGTTAAATTTCACATTTTTAAAACTAATAATTTCCGAGGAAATCAACTGTGATAGACGAACGAACAGACGGTCAGACACCCGAGTGATTCCATATGTGTTTTGGTAATTTGGTCATGGAATTCTAAAAAGAGAACTCAATAACTTCTATTGACTTACATCAGACAATTTGTTCATTTTTAACGGCGTTCGATTGAAATAAATCTAAATGAATGCCAATATTTACGTATTCATTATATATACATATATCTGTATATATATATATATATATATATATATATATATATATATAGGTCAAAAGAGTTGCTTTGCTCCCGTTTTGGGATAACTTATAAAACAAGCGTAAAGCAATACAGGCAAGTGTAGATGACCTGTTTCAATTTATAAGTAAAATTATTTTTTTTTTGTGTTAATATATAATTTATAATCCGAGTTTTGACATAATCAAGATTTAAAAGGTTTCGTTACTTAATTAATGAATTTTGCTTAGAAAAACACGTTCTGTAGAAGTTTATTGACCTTGTTTAGAATAGAAGACGCTAGATATTTAAATATACTCGTATCTGTGGCGGAAATGATTTATAGTGGAATAGCGCACCTCTATATTATTTATCTCTCACATTTAATATTTTTGGAATCTTCCAAAATGTATGGGCTGGAATGGTTCGAGAAAATGTTTTTATTCAGTTTACAAATAAAATTAAGTTAATTTGGAATATACCACATACTTTAATGTTAATATGGAGTATTCCCCGTACACTGCAAGGAGATAATTGTTCCAAAGTCAAAAAAATGAAACATATTTTGTAGGTACAAAAGTCTATCAGTTAAGTTAATTGTTAAGTGTATTTTTAGATGATCATCATTCTAATTTGTCAATAAGCTCAAATTTCAATTTCAATTTTGAGAAGTAGCCACTCCCCTTGTTGTTACTTGCAAAAGTAGTGCATTCTTATAATGACACAAGTGTCATCATTCTAATTTGACAATAAGCTCAAATTTAAATTTCAATGTTGAGAAGTAATCACTCTTCTTGTTATTACTTATAAAAGTAGTGCATTCTTATAATGACACAAGTGTCATCATTCTAATTTGACAATAAGCTCAAATTATAATTTTTATGTTGAGAAGTAGCCACTCTCCTTGTTATTACTTATAAAAGTAGTGCATCTTATGTCACATGTGTCATCGTATGACACATGTGTCATCGTTCTAATTTGACAATAAGCTCAAATTTAAATTTCAATGTTGAGAAGTAGCCACTCTCCTTGTTATTACTTATAAAAGTAGTTCATTCTTATAATGACACAAGTGTCATTATTCTAATTTGACAATAAGCTCAAATTTATATTTCAATGTTGAGAAGTAGCCACTCATCTTGTTGTTACTTATAAAAGTAGTGCATTCTTATAATGACACAAGTGTCATCATTTTAATTTGACAATAAGCTCTAATTTACATTTCAATGTTGAGAAGTAGCCACTCTCCTTGTTGTTACTTATAAAAGTAGTGCATTCTTATACTAACACAAGTGCATAAAAGGATAAATAAGTGTTCTCGCAAAATGCTAAAATACTTTTAACCGAAATTTCACGGTTTAATTGAAATTATATTTTTATTTTTGGTACTAAATTCTTATTTATAAACAGGTTAATTTCATTTACAACCTTTTTATGCTAAGTATCAACCTATTCGTTAATATTATTTTTCCATTATTGGTATCACAATTTGTGTGCATTTCACTTTTCTTGTTTTCTCAGTTTTTACATCAGCTATATTACATCTGAATCGTTTGAATCCTACTATGATTTCGATTAGAAATCTCTTACGATATGTTTGTACAGAATATATAGCATCAAAATATTAAAATTAAAAGCAAACCTGGAACTTAAGCTTCAATATAAAAGAAAACTACTGAATAATTACCCAATTTCCTTCATTAACTGATTCATTTTAATTTTCTTTCTTTTCAAGCTAAAATTTAAAATATGAGAATATAACTACTCCCAAATATGCACTGTAAGTATTTTTCTAAACTTTTCTTCATTGATATTATCTCTGAATCATAAGAAGCTAATAAAAATTACAAACTAAACACAGAAATCATCCCGCTTTTTGCACTTTTTTTCCATAAATATTATTTTTGATCAAAGAACTCTTCAACGAATCTGCATTTCACTTTCTGTCTTGCTTTTCTTTTACTTCTGTGAATAATGTTATACTAAAGAAATGACTAGAATTGGAATTGATTTTTTAATTATTAAAATTAAAAATGATGTTTGCTCTAACTAACTAAGCGAGTCACTTATTTAATGCATTGAATTATGACAAACGTATAAATAAATCTGAGCATAAAGTTTTCACACGCTGTCTTCAAATTTAATCATGCAAAGCACGATAAATGGCTATTGTCAATTCATCTCAATTTCTCAACGTAAAATCAGCTTGATAGATAAATGCGTTCGCTATATCACCTACAACTGTAATTGTAATTTTGATCGCTGACATGGTCCGAGGTGTTCATGTCGTGTGAAAATCAACATTGAGCAATTATGCACCCGTATATATTACGATAAAGGAGATCAAAAATAACTATTTATCATGTTGACAGGCGACCACCTGAATGATTGCTTGTAAATCGCATCGTTACATTCTTTAAAATTTATCTTCGAGTCAATCACAATGTGAACCTAATTTGGTAGTTCGCTGAAGGTTTATTAATTTGAGGTAAGGAAATACATGAATGTGTTATAGAATTTCGAAATATAATTAGCTAGGCATCTAATGGCAGTATTTTTATAATTATAAATTATATTAGTTATTAAAGACATTTTTCATTTCAGGCAGATATACAAAACATTTTTGCTAATACATGTACTTCCCATGATACAAGGCAGATATACAAAACGTTTTTGATAATACAAGTACTTTCTATAGTATTTTATATTTCGGATTTTCTATTGTGGTTTGGTAATAATATTAGTCATAAGACATTTTTCAATATTCGATTTTAGGCTGGTATACAAAACCTTTTTGCTAATACATGTACTTCCCATAATACAAGGCAGATATACAAAACCTTTTTGATAATACATGTACTTTCCATAATATTTTATATTTCGGATTTTCTATTGTGGGTTGGTTTCTGGAGTTCGTTTCTAGTTTCAAGAAAAGTTCGTTTTCTGGGTCATAGTCACACAATAATTATTGAAGTTATTATTAATATCAACATTAAAAATGATATCGAAAAGAATTCACCATGGACGAAGAGAAGAATAATGAGCAAGGAATGACGACCCGGCTATATTTCACACAAGATGTTTTTGGAAGGTATACAAAAGTGACAGTACTGCAGGAAGAAGTATATACAATGCAAGGGAAGCATTTTGAAAAAAGTGTTAAAAACCTATGAGAAAAAAATGAAGTTTTCCTAATTTAATTTCTGATATTTTTGAATGTACCTTGTTATTCTTAAATATACTTTTTTGTCTTCATATTTAATAACATGCAAATGACGAACGTAAGCCTGGACAATTTAATTGTTCTATTGCCAGGAATAGTACGCTGAATCAATACTCGTAGCTTTTACTTAAGAAGAAAAGTAAATATCTTAGAGTCTTATATATGAACACAAATTTGAAATCTGTACATGGCTATGAGCTGATATAGGCACCGGATATAAATATATGGATTTAATGAAATACATCGAAAAGAAACACAATTAAAATGCTTTCTTTGTCGCTGCAATATCATTTCATTACGTTTTTTGATTAAATATTAAAATTTATATTTATGTAAAATGTTTGGAATGAGTCATTCAAAGTCTTCGTTGTTACATTTGTAATACAGACATTATGTCATCGTTGTTACATTTGTAATACAAACACAAAGTCATCGTTGTTACATTTGTAATATAGACACAAAGTCATCGTTGTTACATTTGCAATACAGACACATTTATGTTGTTATTGAAATGTGTACGACGCTTGAGGGTCATCGATAAATAGTAGAGTTTTTTTTGATTACCTCGAAAGTTCATATCAATAATGCGAAGAATGCTTTTAAAGTCGGCTAAAGTTTTGTATTAATACTTTGCTGTGCACTTTTGTATAAAATTAATTAACTTGAATATTACTTCTTAAGAGGTAAATAATCAAGCGTTTCGTAATAATTTTAGCCCTTAGTACATAAATAATAAATGTATTTAGTTATCACGGTTATAATCTTCGCCATATTGTTTTCAATGTTAGGACAATTTAATTTTTTTGGCATAAACAAATAGAGAAAAATATGTATTTATATAATACACGAGAAAAGTTATTAATACCATCAGCATTAAAATACAGCTGGAAAGAATGGCTTCTATGTAATTTATTTCAATTTATACCGCAATATTTGTGATAAAATTTAATAACAAAGCCCTACCCTAATTACGTTTTTAATAATAAACTGTATAGATATATCAAATTCAACGACAACAATGTCATTGCGCTGTGCTGACCTTATCACTCAATCTGAGCGTCACATTGCATTACGGTAATAAAATTGTGAAAACAACGAAGCATTACTGTACGGGAGGTAATACAGAGAGACCATTTTATAGTAATTACAAGCAGAAGGCAGCTGCTTCCGCCGTGTCGGTGGGTGGGGCCAGGGGAGTTTAGAGCAGGGAATCCGCCATTGTTATTGGTCTACAAGTTTCAACTTACGCGATTGGGAATAAATTATTTAATTCTTAAAACAGGAAGTGGCTGCCTTGATGTACTCGTATGTACGGATGTGTTGGTTGGGTGCTTGGTAGGGTTATTGTCTGTTGGCTTAAGGTACTTGTAACAGTATGTAGTGATTTACTGACATAGTAGGTTATTGCAATAATTTCGTTTTTTAAGTAAATGTAAGAGAAGCATGAAGAGCAAGCATTAAATCAAAATGTAGGTAATTGTAAAGGAACGTACACATTTATTAAAAAAATTATGGTATCCAAGATATTTTAAATACTAATAAGTGGACGTCAAAAGTTTGATAAATTTTTTGAAAGGAGAGTTATTTTATAACCAGAAATGTAGAAAAATCTATCTAATAATTTAATTGATTCGTGATTTTATTTTTGAATTTGGGCGTGTGTAATTTCTTCATATTAAAGAAAAACCGGTGAAGCACTTGTAGAACTTCATATTACGAGGGTTTTATACACATTTAGTTACTTGAAAATATTTATATTAAAATATTCCCAAATATTTTTAATAAACTATTTACAGATATTAATTATTTACAACATAAATATATTATTTACTATATCTTATACAGGAAAAATATGTTATGTTATTTCAAAAGTTCAAACATCTATGGTAATCATTATAGCTTTTCTGCAATCTTTGCGTAGGTTTTTAACAAATCCTTTTTTTATATAATTTTAAATTCAGTAATTTTGGAAATGAAGTGGGAACAAATTTTATGGATTTTATGAATTTTTCAGTATATACCTGAAGATTATAGCATTCAAATTATATCCCACATTATACAGGGACTTAAAAAAATTGAGAAGGGTAAGGCGGGACTAAAATTTTATTCTTTTCTAAAAGTGTATCTCTTCTAAATCTGGTTTAAGAGCTGCGGTCATTTAAGTGAACAAGTTCAGACATGCCCACCTACCTCACGGGTGAGGCAAGTTGTGCAAGAGTATGGGCCAAATTGAGCAATTAGAAAATGAAGTCATCCGAAGACGTGAACATTTACTAGATATATAGTAAAAATGGTATTTCAAAATCAAATTTAAATTTATAATCTCCACGTTACATGAGAGTGAAACATAATTTTTTTGTTTTTCGAAAATTAAACATAAAAATATAATCATCATAAACAAAACATTTCTTACACTTAATTTTTGAAATAGACTCAGTCCTTTTACTTAAAATCATACTTATACAGTTATATGATAACCAATGGGGTTTAAATATGAAAAAAAAATATTAATCTGATATAGAAAATTAATAACTTTTATCTCTGTCGCAATTAATGTAAACGTAAATTTATATTAATTGCGTCAAGAAAAAAACCAGCTTTTGGCCCACAATTTGTAAATGTCCATTAATTGCAAACTTGGTATTGGATTAATTTTTCCCCTGATAAACTTTCGGAATAGGCTTCGCAGCAAATCAGGCAGGTATAGTCATCTTTATTATTTTTCTCAATTTACTGCAGAATTTGTTTAAAAACACTACTACTTTTTTATAAATCTTTTGTTTTTAACTTGTTTGATTTTTTTTATTTTGTTCCTTTTAGAATGAGTTTTTTTTTATGAAATGTCTATTAGAATAGCAGCTTTCTCTTTTTTTTAATAGCCGTGTCCGTCATTTTTTGACCTACTTTTGGATATGGTCGAACAATTTATTTTTCTAGAAATGGTAACGGTCTATCTGTAAGTCAGAAACAATTTATTTTTCTAGAAATAGTAACGGTCTATCTGTAAGTCAGAAGTTTCTAATTTTGAGATCAAATATGATTAAAAAATAATGCTAAGGGAAATCGTTACAATTACAAAGTAGGAGATGCTTTTTTAAATCTAGTTTTTGTTTTTAAATTTAGTTCTAGTTTAGATAGTAAAATCTAGTTCTAGATTAAATAGTTTTTAATCAGTTTTTAAATCTAGTTTTTGAGTCAAAACTGGTCGTTTTTTCGTCAAGCTCAAAGTAAAAAAATTAAGAGTTAAAATTCTTGTTTTATTTTAAGCTTTTTTGATAACCTTGACACTTAGGTATTTGGAAATCCTAGTTGATATTCTAAAAATATAAAAGTAACACAGATATAAGTAATATAGTTATCATCATCCTATGTGGTATTGCTTTTAAATTTTGTGTTTTAATAAGTAAATATTGTACCCAGATCATGCTCTTTCAATCGAATATATGTAAATATATATATATATATATATATATATATATATATATATATATATATATATATATTCATATAGATGTGTGTGTGTGTGTATGTGTGCGTGTGTGTGTGCGAGTGTGTGTGGGTGTGTGTGATAATAACTAAATTTTCTGACTTTTTTAAAACTGCTTTTAAAGATTAACTATTTGAAAGCACATGGAATTATTTCCTGTACTTATTACTCGAATAAACTTTCCTGCGTAAAGAAAACGAGTAATGGAAATTGTTGTTGGAACTTATAATAATGGCATTGCTTCCGTAATTTGCGGTATCTCGACATCGACCATGCGAAAGAATAAATAATCGAGTGTAAATGGAGAAACGAAGTATTCCGATTAATACGCAAATAATATATCTCAAGTAACCAAGGCCATAAATTGAATATGTCCACGACTTACTGATTAAAACAGGTTACATCATAATTACGGAAAACACTGACTACATTATAAAAAGTAAAAACTGGTTAGATGAAGGAAAATAAGATTTTGTTTACTATGATTTTCCTAAAGTCACAAATATTAAATATGTAATATTTCACAAAAAAAATGCACATGCGTGAACGTTATATTTAAATTTCTGCAACTTTTGTTTGCGCCGTGTAATTTTCTTTGATTGACTATTTAAATCGATACGTTTAGATTTAAATGGTAAAATTAACCATGCATCACCATTATTAGACCCAATCTATAAATCTGTAAGAAAATTATAACAAAATTACACAATTTTGTTAGTATTTTACAGATATTTAGGCATAAATATAATTTATTAAACCCGATTGTTAATATTGAAATTAAAACGTACTAATTTATTGAATAGTTTTAAAGAATAGAAGTAAAGAAATTTAATTTATTATTCTTAGCTATGTTTAACATGAGAATTTAAACTAAAAGCTTTTCGTTTTATCTATCCAAAAAAAAGCTTTATTTCGAGATTCAAATCCAGTTGCATCACTTAGAATTTATCCCCGCACCAAGGACTAACTTAGAGAATCGACGAAATATAAATAAGTGCACTTATTGCGTGTTTTTTTTTCATTTTTTTATGGTAATCAGGTAGAAAACTGAAAATATTTTAGGTCCTTTACTAATGAATGGAATTTTAAATACTTTTATTTAAAATTCATATCCCACTCGAACCTAAAGTTTCAAATTGTTAGCTTTACTAGAAATGACCAAACAAAATGATTATAAAATTACCCAAAACGTCCCTATAAAGATTTCCAAAGTTTACATGACATTTATACACATAAATACTTTGGGTAAGTGCCAACCCTAGCCGCAGACATATCGACTACGTTTACGATGAACAAATATGATAATAATATTCGAGAATATTTGTTTATTTAATTATAATTAGGTACGATGGTTAGTTAAATAACTCGGCATTGGATTTAAATTATTATGTAATAAGGAAGTTTTCTGATTACCCGTGCCTTACGCCGAGATTAATGCAAGACATCGATGAAACGAGTTTTGTGAGTTGTAACAACTTGTGTGGTCTTATGGTATGAAATATGGATACAAAATATTATAAGATACAGTTATTTTAGGATATTTAGTGGCTAGCTTTACTGTCTGGTAATTGTTTTCATATTTAACTATTTGATATATTGAACTTAATTTTTAACATAAGCCATAAGTTCATTTCGCTGCAATAAAAATGTATTTTCTGCTGTAAGAGAAATGAACTTGAAATTAATTGTTTGGTTCGAAGAAAGGTTTCATATTTCTGATATCTCACATAATGAATTTATTTTATTGTCTATCTTTTGTTTACTATTTATTTGGTTGTGTGCATCCATCTTTCTAACACTGACTTGGTTTGAACTATTATTTGGCATTATTTTGAACCACAGAGCTTCGCCTCGATCTCAAGGCATATATGGATCTCAAGGCATATGTATACTGGTTTATAACAGTTTAATATTATCTCACTCTATTAAATAGTGTGAGTATTAACGTTGCTGGTTATTGCACTCGATATCAATACTAAACTTTTTTTTATTAAAATTTGACAATAAAATAAATTAATTTTGTAAGGTGGCAATAAATTAATTTTGTTGTTAAAACATGAAGCCTTTCTTCTAACCAAACAATAGGAGAAATCTAAAAAGTTCATTAGGCTGCAAGAAAAAAAATTTTTAAGTAAAAAATTAAATCTAACTTATCAAATACTTAAATATGAAAACAATTACCATAAAGTTACACAAGCCACTAATATTCTACTTTTGAAAGAATATTTTTTTCAATTGTGTAATTTGTATTTAACTCGATATCAATACTAAACTTTTTTATTTTTTCCCATATTGTTTATAATTAGTTAGGGATCATTTGGTTCCTTTGATTATTCTTCCTCTATTTAGTTATATTTTGTTCAAAAATTTTCTATTACTTCGTCAGAAATACCTCGCGATCGTTTCTTTCAAAAAGCAAATGGTAAAAGAAAAAAAGATTGAAATCAACAACAGTACTTTAGCGTATGTTATGTAGATATAAAATTAACACAACTCCCAAAAAATATATAAAAGCGTACAACATCTAACCTAGACATAAATTGTGACTACGTAAATTTTAAATTGGAGATAAGAAGCCAATCATTTATCTTTGAATTTTCTGAGGGGATTTTCCTATAAACAATGTCCTTACCAAAATTATCGATTTACATCTACTCGAGTTAAATTTAGTTTTCACACAAACGATAACATTAGGTTTGTTTTAGAAGTAAGGGAAGCAAAATTTGTTTCACTAAGTATGATGCAACCTATTGATCTTTACTCTTATTTATTAACCTGTTGTTATTTTTTACTTACAGAATTCAATAAAGTTTATGTTGTATGGATTTCTATAATTGAAAAGATCACAAGGTGTTTCCGGCGACGCAATCGGCAATTTAAACCAAATGTAACTAAATGAAGAAAAATTATGAAAGGAACCAAAAAATCGCTAACTAATTACAAATGATATGTGAAACAATAAAACAGTTTAATATCCAGTCCAGTATCCGGCAACGTTAATGCTCAAACTCTGACTACATACAGTAAGATTATATTTTTACATAGAAGTAAACTGGTATAAACCAATGTAACCTTGAGAAATAGGCAAACCTCTGTGGCCCAAAATAAAGTCAAATAATTGTTTAAAGTAAGTCAGTGTTAGAAAGATAGATGCATACAACCAAATAAATCGTTACAAAAGTTTGACAATAAAATGAATTAATTTTGTAAGCTGTCAATAAATTAATATTGTTGATAAAACATGAAGTATTTCTTCTAACCAAACAATAGGAAAAAAACTGAGAAGTTCATTTGGCTGCAAGAAAAAAAAAATTGAAGTCAAAAATTAAACCTAATTTGTGAAATAGTTAAATATAAAAACAATTACCACACGGTGACACAAACAACTAAACATTCTACTTTCGAAATAATATTTTTTCAATTGCATAATTTGTAAGTGTTGAAAATTAAACGAAATTTAAAAAAAAATTAGATATATGTATTTAAGATTTTAAGTAAAGTTTTTGGTTTTAATATATTTTAGTAAACTTTGAAGGGAGCATATAATACTAATTTAATTTATTAATTTTTAAAATCATATAATTTACTAACTTTAAAAATATTAAGGAAGGTCTGTATATACGAACCAAATTTAAAAAAATTCAATAGTAAAATGGTTCTATCGATCGATTCAATAGAAAAACTTCTAAAATGGAATTACAATACAGATCAACCTATATATGCATTTTATGACGGATGAGATTGTAACAAAAATACTTGTAACACAAGCAAATTATATTACTTATTTTATACTAATGATAAAATTGGATTAAATTTCTGCAACACTACATATCATGTAATACGAATACACTAAGCGTGGGCGAAAAAAATCACGCATACGAGTAAAAGATACTTATACATATTTATTTAAGCTGAAACAAAATTAGTGTCTTATTTAAAAAAATGTCCACCTAGATTTTACTTTTTTGAGCTTTATACTTCAACCCCCATAAGTTGACTAATGTGTCTTTCCGTCCATTGCTTTCTCACAGACGTTTTTCTGCGAATTCGTTTAAAGTTTAAACCTAACATTTAGCTTAGTAATAAAGCATATTAACGTATATATTTCAATAACTAACACTAACAAATATTCGTATAAAAACATTAGAGGAAGGAAATGAAATAACCGTTTTTTTTTAAATTTCTTATGTCATGTCACAAACGATTTTTTTGAATGGAAAGAGTAAGCAATATGGAGTTAAACCTATTCTTTTTATAAATTTATGTAAGATGGTTCTAGCAATGTTCATGAAAACATCCATAAAAAATGTTCCTCTGATCCGACCTTCGAAACTGCTAAACTCCAAATTACGAATAAGATACTTCAGTTGGCTGGGAAGCTGTAGCAATGATTCCAAATCTCATTGCTTTTGAGAAATTTACGGTATTTTAACGCCTGGGAAAGATATACTAGACATAAAGGTACATGGTGAAAATAATACTATTATTAGAAAAAAAACGTTATTATTGTCAAACAGTATGTATTCAACATATGGAACCACCATGTGTGAGCTTTTACTTGTAATTTAAACTTTCTATTATAACACGTTTTTGTTAGATCGTCTTGTACTAATTGTTGTACGATCATAGAACTTGGCAGTTGTGTGTAGTTTTGATGACAATAAATAATGTCACAAAATGAAAAAGACAAATTGTTAATTTTGAAACAAAAATGACAAAAAAATGTAATGGAATTTTTTAATTAATTTTCACACATTTTCAGACGGCCGAATTATTTAAAATTTTGCATACGTATCAAGAACCGACGACGATACAATAGTTTCATGAACTTAACAAAATTACAGTTTTAAAAAAATTAAATGTTAAAAAAAAGTAAAAATACATTTATATTTTAAAAAAATTATGAAACACGCTTTTACAAAATACTGCATTAAAAAGCAGTATTAACTATCTACTCAATAAAGATTTTAGTGTAACCCATGTTTGTTGAGTGTAAAATTGTTGGGCGCTTTATCTCCAAAATAATTGATGTTGCTTCTCAAATTAATATTACGTGAATAAAAATGCTTAACATTTTAGTTAGATATCGAAACAAAACGCCCCGCGCTTTTACACCCTAATATTATCCTCAGTAACAAACGTGGCTTACAATACAGTCTTTACTGAGTAGACAGAGAAAACAGGTTCGATAATTATCTTCTGCTCTTTTGTGCAGTATTTTGTAAAAGCGTGTTTTTTGTTTCCTAAACAAAAAACTCACAGTCTAATATTAACTCTCAGTATAATATTAACTATTAAATGTACACATTTCTATTAGAGTCACATTTATTCTCTGTGTATTTTAAAAATGTGAAGTATGACATTACAAGATGAAATTGAAATAATTCCTTTCCTAGCAGTTATCCAGAGCATCACAGTCAATGGTTTAAATAAACCACATAAAAATTCATGTCATGTATATGCCACAGAATGTTACCACATTAGCTACATATGTGCGGTGAATAGATAGACACTTGTCCAAATTGCATGCACTTCCCATTTTGCACCTCTTGTCGAACATAAATATCCCCAGTAGTTTCATGCGTAATATAATATGTTTATGTCGTAATGTGATTTAGAAAGCTTGCCATATATATTTCTATACATACGTATAAAGTAAAGGGAGGGTCAAACAATGGCTCGTTAAAATTACGTATATTACGATGAGAAACATCGACGGAACGAGCAGATTTTCAATGGAGATCCGCGTGAGTCCCTAGGCCCCCACGAAACTTTGTACAATCCCAGTTAATCATCTGGCTGAAGTTTTTTTTTAACTTTTGTTAATTTTGCAACCGCGCGAGCGGTGATTACGCCCTCTTCAACTTTCGCGATATCGTCGCATATGTTGTCGTTTCAGGGGCAAAAAGCGGCGCTGCTGTCGAGGTTGAAATTTATTTATGTGTTTTTATTGTTATTTCTTGTGTACACTTGCCCTTATGGCCTTTTAGTATTGTTGCATCTAGTTGTAGCATGTTAGTTATGATCATAATGTTTTAAGTGCAAATGAGGTTTTATACATTGTTGTTTTTTGTGACATTGTGAGGAGGGTCTTAATGTTTTTGCGACTAAAATTATTCTATATAGTTTTTACATAATTTATTTGTGGGGTTTCACTACTATGTTTTTTTATTCACTACTACGCGATTATTGCATTTTTTAAATCTTAAAAAATTTTAATTTGTTACTACCGAATTACTTTGTACAATGAGCAAACATTGTAAAAATGAGTTAAAAATTTTCAAAAAATAACAGAATAATTTTTCAGTGAAGAGCTTGATCTCGTTGAGACTTCATGTAATTAAATTGATTATTTCATTTTCTATTTTTGTACAGATATTATAGTGTAATTGTGGCATAATTTTAACGTTTACGTTTGAACACGATATAGTTTAAAAAAAGTGAAACGTATTAATTGCGAATCAGTATTGATATCGAACTAGCTATATTGTATGAAGTTAAAATGTTAATCATGAATTAATTCCATTGAAATGAGATATTTATATGTACAACATCCCATACTATTATTAATCTTTATTTTTTTCTAATTTTTCTTTTTTTTTTCTTTCTTTAATTTTTAGTACAAGTATAGATCCGAATTGTGCCACTCCACTGCGATCCACTGTTTCATAAAGTGAGTGAGTGATTGAGAACTTTCAATTGTTTTTGTTCTGTTTTTTTTGACATGAAACGTCTTTCATTTCGGTTAGAGGGGCATAAACCATATGTAACGAAATATTTTATGGCAAGATCGCTTATAACTTTCGAAGTATAGCACCTACCGGCATTATTTTAGTACCATAATTTAGAGGATAGAAACCATTACTCATAATGAAGAGGTGCATATATCGTTGGCGTAAATAGCGCTGCAGTCACGTGTAGTACGACTCATTCGGAACTAAATTTATAATCGCGCGCTGTGTTTAATTAATGATTACTCAGTAGTACATTGATCGATTTGAGCGGGAGTGGTAGCGTTTGACAAAGCTCACGACGTTATAATAGGTGTAATACATAAAATTCATACTTGTGGCCATTAGAAGTTGTAGAATTAAAAAAAGGTATTGTTTTTCATAAAAACATGTTGATTGCCCTACTATGGCGCTAATGCGTGCGGTACGTACCGTATAAAATTGGCGTGCAAGAACTCGGTTAGCAAGTGAGTGAGATTTTGGCCTTCGACGACCCACTTTGACCTCGGCGGAATGGGTTCATCTACACAGGGAACGTGTCAGGTTAAGCCAAGCGTAGGAGCACATCCATCTACCAGTTCGGCGGATTCCAGCGGCATAAGGCAGTCTCGAGCACCACTATTCGATTTAACTGTGGTTGCAATGGTGGCAGAAAATAAGGCCACCTCATCAAAATCCACAAGAAGGAGCCGGACTACATCCGACAGTAACAGTATAAGGCCAGAGTTAGAGCAGATTACTCGTCCGCCGGGCTAGGGCCGATCGAGGAGAGGGAGGCTCCTTTCCCAAGGTTGCCGTACAAAGCAGTTGCCGTTAAAAAAAATATTTCTTCGTAATTTGTTTATATTGCAATATGTCTAAAGTATTAAGTTGACAAGTAATAAACCCGCACTTTCCGTTTATCAGTGTTAACTTATGTATTATAAAATATGTCTACGTCTTCCCAAAAGCGTGAAGTTGCTTTTTTATTGCAATTTGGGAACATGAGAATAGCTTAGCTAGACAACGCGAACTTAAGCCGGGACTTATTATAATGAGGCATTCTAAGTTTTTTTTCTATTGAAATAATATTTAACAGCTGAATCATGGGAGAGTATATATCACCCATCGTTATGTATATATTGCTTTTTGCTTAGATCGGTTTTCACCCTAAATCGGAGCACTGTACGTTCTCTTCGCTTTTTCATATTTTGTTTGTTCGTTACACGTCGAAATGTAATTGTCAACTGAACAGGAGATGGAAGAGAAATTATGGTCAAGAATCAAAAATGACTATATATATGAATACATATATATATATATATATATATATATATTATATATATATATATATATATATACATATTTATATATACATATTTATATATATATATATATATATATATATATATATATATATATATATATATATGTATATATATATATATATATTACCCGTCTAAAATTTTTATTCATTTTTCCTTTATATAAATGAAAAACGAAAAAAGAAAATGTTGAAAAATTCAATACCGCCGATTCAACATAGTAAAATGTTAAGATCTCATTTAACGTACCTAGTTTGATTATCAATGACATTTCGCTTTATAATATTTTAAAACTTTGTAATATACCCGTGCTTTTGTCATATTTAGTGTTAAATAAAACTATACAATCATCATTAATTAGAATTTTTTATTATTTTTACTCTAACCAAACAATCAGTACAATATATTGTTTGGCATACGAGCTCATTTTTTATAGTTATCACTAGACCACGACCTAAAACGGTCTTAAAACCGTCACATTTTTTATCCCAAAATTGACATTAATGACCATGTTCTAACAAATATAAAATACCAGTCGAAATGTTTTCGAAAACCCACCCACAAACCCTTAGCGGAATGTTTACAAGCCTAAGGGTGCAGATCACGACAGGGCATCGAAGGAAAGACGAATAAAAAAAAATTAAACGACTGACAGGTGAATTTCGCTGCATGGTGCCAATGAGACGTTGGTTTGCAATACTTTAAATCTTTCTAGTTTACGATTTTGCTTCAGCGGCATCTTTTCAAACTTCTCCATATTGCCAACTATGAAAATCGGGACAAAAAAACAAACTATTAATTTTACGCCCCAAAAAATATAAGTCAAATATTGTTATTGCAACACGAAACTTCTCCTTAGTGTAGAATTAGTTAAACACCCTATGTTTCTTTATACTAATTGGGGGACTCTCGGCATTCTTTGCGAGTAAGCCGTTTTAATCGCATTAGTAATTGCATTTTGCTGCCCTCTTTTATGATCCCAACATAATTAATAAGCCTTGGTTTAAATAGACATTTATTTTTTTTTCTTCAAATAGACGTTGAGAGATAAGGAAATAAATAGGCTTAGTAGCTTCCAATTGAGATTGTGTCAAAATTCTTATTATTAATTGATTCTAGTAATAAATAATATAGAACAGAAAGTAAATTTAAAATAAAGTTATAATCATCGAAGTTACTTTTCATTTCGTGTAAATAAAAGAAATGAAAACGGGAAATCGTTTATTTAGTTTTTCCATTAAATAAAATAAAAACGAACAGAATAATAAAAAATTAATGTTATTTTTTAACGTACGGAATTAGTAAAACAATGAAATTTTTCTATGGAGAATCGATATCGTTAAAACAAATGCACTTTTTTTAATTAAAGGCACTTACGACTGTTATTTGTTTCTGATCGTAGAAAAGGAAAACTTAATCGATTAGTCTATAATCTACTCGATCGCCAATCGTAATAACTGTGTACTCTTTTTAAAATAACACATTTTTTAGTCGATAGTAATTAAAATTAAATATAAATAACTGCGACTAATAGGTCTTGCTATCTGGACCGTTACAGTCATAAATCGGTGTAAAGTTCCGCTTTCTCGATAAAAATGGGACATGACATCTATTTCAATACTTAATGCCGTATTTAATCGAAGGTATTCCATATACCCACTCAAGCGAGTAAAGTGCACGCGCAGGATGTTCATTACAGGCGTACAATTGGGAACAAATATGATATTTCCTACAGTTGTACCTTGAATTATTTGAGAGGGGCAGGGTGCCGCGCCCATGCCGAAATTTATAACAAAAAATCACGGCATACAGTAGACTGCGCGAGGGGTGCTTTCGAATAGTATCAAGTTACAGCAAGTTTTATCTACATTATATTATAAGTAGGATTCTGCGGTTCTGGCATGTATTGTATGCAGTTTATATTAATAATTTTATGGCCTTTTGGTGGCTCTTAGCGGGGTAGGAAAATAAAATTATAAACGTTAGAAGGTCTATTTGTGATGTGCCTGTTAATTATTATATATTATATATATTATATATGGAACTGAATAATTCATGGAAAGAGACTCGACATTTTTAACATATATTTTAGTTAATTGTCCATAGTTAGACTGAGTGTTTGCTATTTTCCCCCGCGGTGCCCTTTGTACAAATTAAAAGAAACATTATCGTGCTAATGTATTTTAAAAAAAATTGTATTATCCAATATTTTAATAGAATGTTCTATAATTTATTAAAAAAACATGTTTGATATGAATTCTTTTGTTTTATATAACAGCTTTTTTATTATGGCTTCTATATTGATAGCAATTTATTTATTTTTTCAGATCAAATTCACCTTATTCAATTATAGTCAAAATCGCGAACCGGTGTGAATTCTCAGTTTTTAAATTTCTTAATCTGTTCATTATAGAGTTTTAAAAATGCTTTAAATGACATTTTTAGGGTTATTTTTTTTCCTTTCTACCGTAAAAAGGTATAGATTTTTCTATTAACAATATTTTTTGTGTAGTCATGAAGATATTTGTACCAAAGATTTTTCTTCTAAATTCTAGTTTTTAAAATTTTCTTTTCTATCCGGTTTCTGCTACAATCTATATATTGTGAGATTTAAGCATGTCGATACCTATTAAAAAACCTTGTATTTTCTAGGGTTTAACTTACAAATTGATATTTGGCCTATTGTAATGAATAATACAGCTTGATCAACAGGACTTTTTTATACTTCTATCTGTCTAATGAAATTTGAAAGAACGTTTATATCCCATATACACTTGAATTTGACGGCTAATTCTTGGCGTTTAAAACTTTTCACTTTCTGATTGTAATGGTTTAGTTTTAGTTAGGTATTTTTATTATACTAAACAAATATCTTCCTCTAGCAGTAAGCGATTATGTATAATATTAACAGAATTATTCGGTTACGAAAATATCCCTGAGAAAATCCCTGAAAGCGCATCCTATGCACTTTTTAATTAACATTAATATATATATATATATATATACATATATATACATATATATACATATATATATATATATATATATATATATATATATATCCCGACGTAGTTAAACTAAACAGAAAAACTCTAAATGAATATGTGAGATAAGATCAAATTTTATTTCATTTTATTTTTTTGTAAAAGCACCTAGATAGATCTTTACGACTAATAGATTATGAATGATTTTCATAACTGAATAACTATGAAAATTATCATTCCATCGCCCATGACTATTAATCTTAGAAACCTTTATTTCATTATAAATTGATATCTTATTACAAAAATAAAAATATTTTATTTCAAGAAACATAATTCTTATAATATAATATAATATAATATTATTATTTAACAGGTCTCAATAAAAGTGTGCTTATTAAAACTTAAATTTATCCTAGTTTTGTCACGCAGTAAAACACCCATTTCTTCCAAATAAATATGCTTGCAAAAACGACAGGTCACGAAATACTACTACCCGGCGCATTCGGATACGGGGTATTGCGCGGTACCGCGCTTTTGTTTAGTTTCGCTCAGCGGCATGCCAGTAAAAAAAGCGGATGTACAAGTTGGTCGACGAATTTATCGAGAATTATTCAAGTTTTTTCGATACAACATCTGCACAGATTTATAGATGCAGATAAAGTAGCTCGTTGACATGTCGCCTCTTTTTTAACTTAATCGACGTCCTTGGGGACGTGTCCCGCTCGACAGGAAATTAGATTCGCTGTTATCAAATTGATTAATATAGTTTGTCACAAGCTAAGTTAAGTACGTAATGTTAAAATTTAAAAATCTATGATAATATTTTATAATTATTTCAATTATTAAAAGTTTCATTTAAACAATATTGTTTCAAGATTTTATATCTCTCTAATGTCAACTTTGCATTAATCATTTTGTATGTTTTTATATTTTACACAATAGAAAAACATAGAAGCATTTGGTGTAATAAATATTTTATTTCAAATAAGTGTATATTAATAATGTGATTACCTAATTATAATAATATAATCATATTATTAATATAATTATTAAGAGTTTCATTTAAACAATATTGTTTCAAGATTTTATATCTCCCTAATGTCACCTTTGCATTAATCATTTTGTATGTTTTTACATTTTACACAATAGAAAAACACAGAAGCATTTGGTGTAATAAATATTTTATTTTAAATAAGTGTATATTAATAATGTGAATACCTAATTATAATAATATAATCACATTATTAATATAATTATTAAGAGTTTCATTTAAACAATATTGTTTCAAGGTTTTATATCTCCCTAATGTCACCTTTGCATTAATCATTTGGTATGTTTTTACATTTTACACAATAGAAAAACACATAACCATTTGGTGTAATAAATATTTTATTTTAAATAAGTGTATATTAATAATGTGAATAGCCTTTTGGTTGCTCTTAGCGGGGTATTAAAATAAAATTATTAACGTTAGGTCTATTTGTGGTACGCGTGGTAGTTATTGAGAACGTAAAGACTATGGAAATGAATAAATCATGGAAAGGGACTCGACATTTTTAACATATATTTTATTTAATTGTCCACAGTTGGATTGAGTGTTTGCTATTTTCCCCTGCAGCGCACTTAGCACAAATTAAAAGAAACAGTATCGTGCTAATGTATTTTTTCAATTTTTAGTGAAAAAAGTTCAAGCATCTGATTATTAACCGATAATTTAATAGAATGGTCTATAACTTATTAAAAAAACGTATTTTATATGAATTCTTTTCTTTTATATAAGAGCTTTTTTATTATGGCTTCTATTTTATTAATTTTTTTAAAATTAATATCACCTTATTAAATTATCGTTAAAATTGCGAACTGGTGTGAATTCTCAGTTTTTATCAGTTTTTAAATTTAAAATTCTCAGTTTTTAAATTTTTTTAACAAGTTTTAAAAATGCTTTAAAGGACATTTTTAGGATCAACATTCTTGTAGTTATCGGAATTAATTTTTCTTTCATTAGTAAGAAATTTGAATAATTTGGAATCATGTTGCTATGGAATTTTCATTTCCCACAAATTTCTCGTATTCACTCGGGAAAGTTTTTCACTTTAGATTGATCCCAGTGCATCAGTCAAATTATTATATTAATAATGTGATGTATATTAATAATGTGAATAAACCACGAATATTTGAAGACACTTTACTTAAAGTGATAGGGTATATGTTGAATTGATATTGCTTGTTTACATCCAATTAAAAAGTAACGAAATAAATAAAATGTAATCATTAATATTACTACAATTTTATTCAACAATGGAATATACGAACATTGATTTTAATTTAAAATAAAAAGGAATATTTTAGAAAGATGCTGAATATAAAAAAAAGAAAATATTTTTCTTTTGAAAAATTTGCCAGATTGAGAAATGTTTAGTAATTTTCCAATTTTAGATAAGTAGGTAACGACTTATAATTATATTATTCCTACGTTTCGTCCTATGTTGTTCTACAATCTTGATGCTCATTTGAAAATAAACATGAAAATTTTAATATTAACCATTTATTACTGATCTTCAATTTACTACTGTTCCAATCTGATCGCAGTCGACTTTGAATTAATTCTATCTGTTTAAAACACTTTTTGAAGTAAAAACTTTACACAAACCTGCGCACTTTGCGCATATTTTTTGAGCAGTGAACGAAACTGAGCGGTAACGATCGGTGAGCTAAGCCGTTAGGTTCGGGTCGGTGCTGCTGAATAAGGTAAACTCGGCTTCCTTAGGCATCGGCCAAATGAACTACTTTTTAAAGCGCATCCTGTGCACTTTTTAATTAATATTTTATTTGAGGACGATTTAATATAATACGGGAATTTCTTTGTATAAAATCAGTGTAAAAATTCAAGTGTATTCAGTTTTTGTTTAATATTTTATTTGAGAATAACTTAATAAAATACGCGTATGTTATTGTATTTAAAATAATTATCTGGCATTGTTTCTGATTCGCCGAATTAATATCCATCATATAACACCAATGTAATTATTTATGTATTTTAAAATTAGAAGTTTCACTTCCATCATAAGTAAATATAACTTCTTTTTTTTTTCAAGACCATTTACATCTTCGTTATTTTGCATATATCGTTACCACCACAAGTGCTTACGTCAGGGCTTCTTCATTCTTAAATTGTTTCATTCATATGGCGTTCATTGACCTAAAACAACGTCACGTTACGGTGACAAATCGTTTTACATCTTGTTTTCATTTTTTGTAAACCACGATGTTTCGGTATGAGAAGGTGTTGTATCTCTTTTAATTTGCACTATCGATTGAAAGATTTAAATTTTTATGAATATAATCTGAATATTTTTTAGTCCTAAATTTATGATATTGAATTTTAATATAACTTTTTTAATCATTTATCATTCATTTTTTTAGGCATACTGGGAGTTTTATATTAGCTATTATGTTTCTCGTTGTATGTTTATATGATTTTATCGTTAATAAGATCATGTAAAATATCCCTGAATTAGAGTCAAAAGTCATGAAAAATATTGAAAGAAGTACAATCTTTATAGTTATTCAGTCTGCTGGCTATGAAAATGTGATTAAACGAGGTAATTTCGTCAAATTCTATGCAAATTAATTATCTTTTTTAATAACTTCGTAATATTTTTATAAAGTTATAAAAAATATAGTATCTGCGGTCAAAATGGTTTTATTTTCGTTTAGTTATTTTAACTTAAACCCAAAAAATTAACTCGTATTACAGGTAAAATCTTAAAGAAAATAAATGGTACGTTATCCTATTTTAACGTTGCTTAGTGGATAGTCCTAGACAAAATAATATTAGATAACCATTGGAATAGAAGAATAACTTCACTGTTCCCATACATAATTTACATCGTACACATTTAAGAGGTTCGCTATATTGGTAGTTTTACTGCAATATAGGCGATCTTAAGATATATTAAGAAGCAACTAATGAATATATTGTAATAAAAACAATGCCTTCAACGGATTCACACGATTCCAATCTGCTTTTGAATCTCACTTTACATCAGTTTATAATTATAAAACAGTTATGTAACCTTCCTATGTAGTAATAGAGAATGTTTTCAATAGTTATTAATCCAGACCAGATCAGGCAATTCATAACGGTAATGCGCCATAAAGAAATACATAAAAGGCTATCTCGTTGCAGGTGGACGGATGTTCCAACTTCTTAAGCGTAGCGCCTAAGTATCTTTTGCCCATAAAAATGTCGGCACTTCATTCTTAAAGCGTAAGTTTATTTTTTCCAAAGGTTGCCAGGAGGAAGGACCGTGGACATTAATTTACCATGCATGCCTCTATTACACCGCACGGAGTTTTTATGCTGGCTAGGCGGGGCAGCCGCCAGACAAACTTGAAGTCATTCTAATCAAACCGGTCCCAATTTGGCCGCATCACTCTAAGCAATATTTGTGTGGATTGCGCGACATGGATGTGACCGATGATTATCTTTGAGTTCGTCAAAAAATGCTAGGGAGTAAAAAATATGTAATTCTAGTCATGTTTCAAATTAATATGTACTTTTTAAATAACTCAATGAATGCATAGTTATATCGAGTGGGTGTTGATAAAAAATATATTCATATATTTTTGCACCAGTTGATAAATTGTAGTATGGTTCTGTAAATATTGAGTAACATAATAACTCGAATTAATATTTACTTCGGATATTAATATTTAAAATTGTCGTCGACATTTTATCTCCGAAAAAAAATCTGAAATATTTAAATGAAAAATTTAAAAGTTTCCTAGGAAGTAAAAAATGTGTAATTCTAGTCATGTTTCAAATTAATATGTACTTTTTAAATAACTCAATGAATGCATCGTTATATTGAGTGGGTGTTGATAAAAAATATATTCATATATTTTTGCACCAGTTGATAGATTGTAATATGGTTCAGTAAATATTGTATAATATAATAACTAGAATTAAAATTTTCTTCGGATATTAATGTATAAAATTGTCAAAAAAATCTTAAAATACCTATATTTAAAAAAATTAAGAGTCTCCTTTGGCTTCATTATCAATTTTTGCTTTAGATTTCTTTCATGGATGTAATTTATCGGGGGTCTAAAGTAAAATTGATTCTTCTGAACTTAATTTTTCACTTGAGGACTAATAGCAGATCTATTTTTAAATTCTGAAAAGACGGAACGTTACGATTTTCAATGCGAAGAAAAAATGAGCTTTGCAGCCCAAAACTACGGTTTCTGAAAAACTTTATCTTTTGAACACAATTTATTTTTGCGGCTTTGATTGTCACTATGGACTTATTTCACTTGAATTAATTACGCTGATTGAATTCTCAATGACTACATTTCAATGTCAGCAATGAATTGAAAGAAAAGTTAAGAAACTTCGTATGTATATATACATTAAGACACGAAAAGTTTCGATTTGCGTTGCTTCAAATTCGTTTATAAGAAATAAAATGTATCTAGAATATTAAGATTAGAAAATTTTTTGGATTAAATAATTCCGTGTCTCTGCATAACTAAAATGAAAAATGAAAAAAATTATTTTCGTGCATGTGTTGCGAAAATTTTAGAAAGGTTTTCTTGCTACTTGTTTAATGTCTGTTACACAATTGTTTTTTTTTATATTTTACATGGGCTTGTTTTTAATTCGATCTATTTAATTCTTTTGAAAAAAATTATAGAAAAGTAAATGTCAAATAAAAAATATTTAATTTTGTAATTTGTGTTCTAGGAATAAGCTAAAATAACTATTTTAAAAATCGGGACAAAAATGTAGCTTATATTTTCCTTTTCCATCTCTATAGGATGTAAATAAATTATATTAAAACGTTTGGGAATTTTTTTATTAATTATTTAATTATATTTAAGAAATCTATTAAAATTAATAAAATATGTCTTTCCTGTTTTATTTATAACATAATTTAAAGCGTAAATAGCTTTATTTCAATGATCAAACGGTAATAATTACATCAATTACTGTACATGCGACTGTACAACAAACAACCGACCTTGCGGTAGTCGGCCAATTATGCAACTACATGAGAAATATTAAATTACCTGTCGAGCTCTTCTGGAGACAGCGGTGATAGATTATAATAAAGAGGACAGGGTAAAATGTAGTTGTTGTTAGAGAAACAAGGAGATTAGTTAAATTAACTCTAACAGATATGATTTAAAAAAAAACTAAGTAGCTTCTGTAACATTAGAACTTCAACCAGTAACAAAAAAATTCGGTTTAAAACCACAAAAAAATGTAAAAATATGTTAGGTATTTTTAAAATATTTAATAAATTTCGATTTAATATTAAAATGCTAATTTTTTTTCTACACGTGTAGGCAGTAATATTAATAGATAGCATTAAAATCTAGCCTACAATTTTATGTTGATGAACTTTATATTCTTCTGATTCTTACAATGCTTTATAACAACGATGGTGTTCACAGTAAATAAAAGCAGAGTTTAAAGTTGCCTAACGTTTTGTAAATATGAATTAGATGTAAGTGGCTCCAGATATAGTAAGTGATAAGTCGGATCCCGCTCAGTTAGTGCCAGTTGACGAAATTGGGATTTTGGTATATATATTTTTTCGTGCAATGTTTTTCGTGCAATTATTTTAATATATTTTTTAGTTAAATTTTGGTACACGGTCATTATCTTAGATTACGTACTTCTGTCTTTGGCATATTTGAATTTATTTGTCACACATCTGCAAAATAGATTTTTGTCTATATAGGGTATTGATAATTTGTTTATATTAAATCTATGTAAACTACGCAAGCAAATACAAAACACTAACTGATTTATACCTGTTCGAAATCTATTTCTTGAACAATGACTTGGAAATTTTCGAAACTCATTCGATCAGTTTCATTAACAATAATAAGTTTGACGTGTTCATATAAGAATAATGTTATTATGCTAAATACGGCGTACATTTTGGATATTTCAATAAATTGCATATTGTGCTATAACCACAAATAATTTTTAGAAACAACTTTGTTGGCATTAATTTTGAAAAAAAAATATTTTTATTGGTATTTCTGGAATGAGAAATATTCATAAGTTATGTTTATATATTTTATTTTGAATACATGTATTATAAGGATTACGTTTCTTTAATTTTGTAATTAGGAATGAATTATGGAACACTTTTAAATAGACATTTAAATTTATTTATAAACATTACAACTTTACTTAAATCATTTTTAATAAGAGGTCTATAAATGATAGAAAAGTAACTCACCTACATAAATTAATTTACATTATGATTCTCATTTTAAATTCTTACTTACATAAAACGTCTGTAATAATCTTAGATTACATCGTACTGATGTAATCAAATGATAATTAATATGTAATTACTTTTATTTTAAACTTGGATTGAATATTTTTATTACAAATTTCGCAATAAAAATAAAAAAAGATATTTCATATGAAAAATGCACCCCAAAAGAATTATTGCCTTATTTTCATATAATTTTTTGTAAGTCCTCAAGATTTTAGAAAAGATACGAAAGAGTCTTCTCATGTCTTATCATCAGTCAGATTTAAATTTGTTCATATGGAACTTTTAAAAAGCTTTCTTTTATCAAATGTAGTGAATTGCTTTTCGAATTATTAACATATAATTAAAGGCATTTCTCTGGACCCCAAAACAGGGATTCATTTTAAATTTTTACATAGTTATTTAAACATGTATTAATTTTCAAAAAGTAATACAACATCATTAATAAAACTATAGAAAATAATTTTAACTATCTTGGTACATCAGAAACTGAAATTCAAAATTATAAACTAATTATTACTAAGGAAATAGTATTAATACGTTTATTTCACCCAGTGAATATCTTAATTCTGTCACATCTATCGAAATTTTATTAGTTCAACTGTATATGCCCGTAAACGTACGAGCAGAAGCAGTATCAAGTTCAGCCTCGTTTCCCATGCGCTCTTTCCGTTTCGCGGATCGATTACGCTCGAATAGTTTTTGTGAGCCGCTTTCATTTTTAATAAATACAATCGCTTTTATGGACAGGTAAAAAGGTGCGCAATTCCACTGTTAAAGCAAAGATCTTTTCACAAAGCATCGATATTACGCGGTGTGGACAAATAAAAATTGTTATTTAATTGCATACATCTGCAGAATTGCGTTTTGTTGAGATCCAAGAGATTATTTTTCGTAGCAAACGTGCGGTAATTTTTTTTCATTATACGTTGCTATATGGTACTGCTACATAAGTTTCGAATAAATTTGCATATGTTTATAGCATTAGACATTGATTTATGTGACTTATATTATGTTTCTAATTTCTTAGTTAAAATTTTGTAATGCATTTTTGGAACCATAATTTACATACGATGTAAACTTACTACTTAATCAAAAGTAATCATGTCCAATAAAACCAAAAAAAAACTCTGAAACCATTGCAGGTGTATTTTAACATCGAGTGGATACATTTAATTTATAGGTTTTGGCAAGATTAAGTCATGAGAACTAAAATTGAGAGAAAATTTAAATTGACTTCATCAAAAAGTTTTTCTTTAAACCTTTTCTAACAGTTGTTCAGGGTTGTTACTTTAGACTGTTACTCAGCCTGCCTCCCCTGAATCTATTGCAATCTGGTATTTGAAAAACTAGGTTACCTTTCGTACATGGTATATACAAATTAATCTATAACTCTTAAATTAGTTTCATCATCCTTTGCAAGGTCAAATTTGGAAATTATCATCTGATGCGCCTTTAGAATTACATTCAATACCATCTTTGCAGAACAATTGTCATAAAATGTTACTTACCTCTATTCGTTCTTCACGGTGACTATTGCGAATATAACGTTACTCCATTAATTCTTCACCATGACTATTGTGAACATAACGTTACTCCATTCGTTCTTCACCAAGACTATTGCGAATATATCGTTACGAGAAGTAGGGAAGTGGAGTCCCATGTTTCTTCAAATACTCCTAAAACAAATGTAAAAAGTAGAAACGATGTATCGAAATTAAAATAAAATACCATAATTAAATGAAACTACGTGATGTAGTATTATTTCTATTTTTTTTAAGTTCTTTACCATGACCTAGGTTTCGTTGTATTACAACATATTCAGGTGGGTTATTAGCAAAGATGGTATATGTTGTAAAGAATCTTCGCTAATAACCCACCTGAAGATGTAATGTAACGAAACCTTGGTCGTGGTAAAGAAGTGTGTTTTGTTGGTAAATAAGTGGTAAAGTAGTTTCATTTAATTGTGAATAATGAATTTCTACAAAATTAACGTCAAATATATTCAATATAAATACCATTTTAATGGCTACTATTACAGAAGCAACTGTTGCTGAAATTGTTAAGAATTTGAATAAAAACATTGACGTTGCTATATCAAACATTTGCTTACTTTTATAGCGAATGATAATGCTTTTTGAATAAATTTTTAGTGTTTAGAAGTTTATACTTTTTTTATGCTTTTAATTTACAGTATTTTAAGATAATTATTTATATTATTGGAGTCATTCCCTATGAAGTATGTATATAGATTATTACCAATGATTAATAACGAAACCTTTATCTGAAAATGTTGATATTGAGGGACGTTGTACTTTTTGTTAGGTTTGTGTGCAGAAAAGAAATGTTATCTATTTTGGAGGAGTATACAGTAGTGACGAAGTGCTACCTTATATTTTTCTATGGAAGTTCCATGTATCTTTATTAATAGGAAGGTACTTACCTTGTCAGTACAGTGATTATCCACTTTTTCGTACTGAGTTTTCCTTCTGTTATAGTGTTGGTTTCATTCCTTGATTTTGTGAAATGTCTGCTCTACACTCGTAGAAAACAATTCCTATGATGTTTTATGAATACCTTGCTTTCATATTTTTCTTTATGATGATGTCCATTCAATATCGTACTTTCCATTTATTTTTCTCAATAATTTTTTTATTTTACGACTTTTTATACTTTGCTTTCTCCTACAAAAAATCAATACAATGTGCACTAATTACTTATGGGGTGCTTTCAGAATGTCACTCTCTTTTTACATCGCTATATTTAACATTCAAATTTTCATCCTAATAGTAACTAACGAAATTGTAAAATGCTTCTTCTTCGTACATAATTTACGAAAAGTAAATAATTTTAAAAATAGAATAATTTTACTTTATTATTTCCCAATTTTTACAAAAAAAAAATTAAATAAAATGAGCATCGTAATTGGAGTTGCTACCTACCACATGCCGTTGTAACCAGTAACGGAGGATTGAATAATATACTTTCATAAAAATAAAGACGAAAAGAAAACATGTCTCTTATTCAAGCACAATACTGGCATAGAACCCCTATGCAAAACATCCGATACAATACTTGCAAAACAAACACTCCGTCTTTGTAATGTAGCTTATACAAACTTTCCCTCAAATAAAACCGCAATTTTATTACAAAACATGAGCTCCGATTCTAAACGTGCCACGCTTTCGTATGAAATAACAAATAACGCAGACTTCATATTCCCGGTGTAGAGTTTCGCATCATATCTCTGTTATAGATCAATAGAAATTATTAACATTTTTCAATACGTCTTGCCTGTTGCTCCGACTCAAACCGTACTTATCGAATGTGCCTTAGGCTAAAGTCGTGCTTCGACTCAGAAGATCCTGCGACAATCGATCCTTTGTCTATATGGACTCACTCTCGAATGCACAGTTAAGGATCGAGGGAGATAGCAGGAACTCGTTAAGACAAATCATTTACTATAAAAAAATTTATGGGTCTACGTTACCGCTCACTTATATTCACCGCATATAGCCACGTAGCTTCGTTATAATCCGTAAGCTACTTTGGCCGTGCTACGTACGACAATTTGTGGATAATAGCGCTGGCCACCATCGAAGTTTTTCCTAACGTCGTGGGTTAGCCTCGGGACAGTCGTAAATATATTATCGATTTATTATTTCGATGTAAATAGAGCGTTTTTGTACATGAAAGGCTGTGAGCAGTGTTTGTACTGTTATTATAAACGCAGGTTGCAATATTAGATTTTATTAAAAGATTATGTGATTTTTTATTCTGAGTTTAATGAGAAAGTTAAATATTGTAATAACAATGATTTATTTTGACTTATCTAGTATCAATTAAAGTAATATTTAACCTCTGAATATTAATATATTACATGCGAATACCAGAGATGTTGTATTTTTAGATTTAAAATAAGTAAAAAGGGCTGAATACATGTGGGAAAACGCATTAAGTGGATTCCGTAGTTATATATATCTTTTGAAATTTTCAAAGAAAATTAACAGAATAATTTCATTTGAAAGTTTCAGTCAAGTGTTAGTGTCAATTTTTTTTAGATTTTTCAAAACTATACTTATAAAATTAGAATCGGAGGAGGAAGGACACATTATATGTATCTTTGTAGTTGAATATTTCGTGAACAGGGTTAAAAATTAAGAATGATCAATGAACTATACTCGTGCGAAAAAAATTACGATCTCCGACTTTAGATTAATATTTACATTTTTTCTTTTTAAAATTTCGCTACGTGCTCATAGAGATTTCTGTAAGAAGTATCTAAACGCATTTAAATTAATTAGTTTCATGCGTGTAGTTTAATGAAGGAATTTTAATAATTCCTTGTAAAAAAGAAATTCGTTAAACAACGCAATTTTCGCTTTATTCTCTTGCTTGAAGTTAAAAATAATTTAGATAACATATATATGAAAAATTTTCTTCCTTATTTTTTTCCTAATTTTTTACATTTTATGACAAAACAAATAAAAGTGCTTGACATGAATTTAAAATTTTAAAATTTTTTCTCAAGAGTAACAATTAGTTGAGATATATTTTCATGCGGAAATTGTATTTAAATTTAATCAACACTTCAACAAGATTCACATTTTAAAGAAATAATTATATTTCTTGCGCTACATCGATCGACACTTGTTGTTCATTGTAAATATATTCTAATCTAGATTATAGAATCGACTTAATTCAAGTGTACGTGTTTTTTACCGCATGATTTGTGTTTAAAAATTGTTTGAAATTTTGTTTTTATTCCT
Organism: Druceiella hillmani; assembly: GCA_039881145.1. Classification (NCBI taxonomy): domain Eukaryota; kingdom Metazoa; phylum Arthropoda; class Insecta; order Lepidoptera; family Hepialidae; genus Druceiella; species Druceiella hillmani. The sequence continues at coordinate 4,179,939 of JAYKKI010000048.1, read as the reverse complement.
TCTTTTTTAGGGAGGAATATTTCTTCCACATGTTACATCTTTCTATCTACTTGTATATAAGCTAATCGTAATATATTCCATGCATTAGTTGTTCTTTTTTTAGATTGTGGACATTTATATATTTGATAATTAAATTTTTCACAATTTCTTTTGAAAATTAGAGACACTTTTTTTTTCATTAACTTTTGTTATATATTACGTAATACCGTAGAATTTAGAATCACACTAAATATCTTGAGCTATAATCGGTTTTAATAGATCGCTCGTAGCACTAAGCCATCTGCCTAAGTAAAGTTTTCAGTTCAGCTTTTTAAGGTATCAGCAAAAGTTCTGTAAATTAATTAAAGATTTATAACCAAAAGTCATTAAATATATATTTCTCAACGAATTTTTTGCATTCGGGTTGTGGTAAATTTTTTGTATTCGGGTTGTGGTAAATTTTTTGTATTCGGGTTGTGGTAAATTTTTTGTATTCGGGTTGTGGTCGGGTTGTGGTGGTGTAAAATAATATAGAGAATTTTCGAAACTAAAAGTGGGTACTCTACCGAATTTTCACTCGCTCTTTCCCAACATCCCCTTATTGCAAAGTTTTAAAAAATAAACAGACTGTGATATTATTTTGCTATGCTATACAGGTTTATGATTTAGTCTAAATAATTTACAGGTCGTAATTATATTTCGATTATAATTAAATGTTATAAGAATAAGAGAGTTGAAATTAAACATGTTTTGTGCCTTTATTCATTGTTTAATATATATGTTTTAGATACTTCTTTAAGAGCTAGCAATGTACTTAATGTTGATTGAATTTTAGTGAATGAATAATTAGCTCCTAAACGATTAGGAGTTAATTATTCATTATTTTTATTCAAAATTCGAAAATATTTACATTTATATAATTATGATTTTCGGCAAATTCATAAATATTTATATTACTACATAATATAATGCAAAAATACTTCAATGAAATTCACAAATACGTTCAACAAAATTCGAAGTAAAACTTCTTTAAAGATGACTAAATGTCGTCACCGTGGTGAGTTTTGTTAACCACAAGGCATAAGACGCGGTGCACCGCTGAGACCCGGGTTCGATTCCCGGCTGTTCTTTGAGCGGGGATGGACGTGTATTATGGATGGTGGTAAGACATTGTTCTCGTAGCAATAAGTCCACCATATACATCAATTCGATACATTGAAGTAGACAAATAAATAAATGTCATAAGTGGCTCAAGATATATATATATATATATATATATATATATATATATATATATATATATATATATATATGTATATATAATATATATTTATTACACTTAGGTTTCTTCGTCATATCAAGTTCATAAACGATAATAAGTTTTAATTAAGTTTATTGGCACAGTCGGCAGGCGAAGTTAGAATTTATCCCCATAGTTCGTTATTTATTACGGACAAATATGTATTTTTACATCCATGAAAATGGAAGCCACTAAAAAGTGATTGTATTCTCCTTTTGATATTAAAATAATAATGAAGGTTTCATAAAATTTATTAAATGTTATTTGAATAATTTTGTATCAAAATTATTAACTCTTTATTTTCAAAAATGCCTTTATAATTTTTGAATTGACATCAAACAAATAATATAATTTGCTTAAAGTCATAAGTAATTAAGGGATTCCACCCTTAAATACCTATCAAGATGGAATTAAAATAGAGATTTAAAATAAATTTTATCTAAGATTAATACAGTATAACCTGCAATTCCATCTAAGCATACAGATGTTCGTATAGCTTATAAATTGGCCCTAACTGTTGTGATTGCAGATCAAATAAGTACCCTTCCGCCGGATACGAGTCGGTATTCCTACCTCGGAGGGCACTCACTCCCCTAGCGATTCTAACCCTCATCCACGACAAAAGCTGACATTCGCTTAATTTGATACAGAGAATTTCTTCCCCAATCGTTTAAGATCCTCGCAATTTGTGTTGGGATGGAAAATTAAAGAAATATGTTAATCTTTAATGAAGGAGGGGGTGTTGGTTAATCGTAGGGTTCGAACGGAAAGAAAAAGCAATCTAGGAAAACAATTCGGTATTGAAGTGTATTAATGCTTCGCTTTGTACACTTCGTTTTTGAACGAGGTCTTCTTTTATCGTCCGACTGTTATTGTTTATATTATGTGAATGAGTATTATGTTTCATTCGCATCCAAGGCACGTAGCAGCTTATTTTAAGTAATTACAAGCGTGTCTTTTGAACGTTCTCATTGCGATATGTAAGCCTGTTTTTTATTGCTTGGATGCTGTAATTTCGAAAATAGCTTGCGCGCGTGTATGTAAGATTTAAACCGAAACCGTGTGCCTAAAAACTGATGTTTACATAATGGCGCTGGGTATTGTGTAACGATATAACGGAAAGCTCGACTAACCCGGTGGTGGTTACTTTGCGAATTGTAGTCAAGAGAACATGTTGGTTTTATTGCATCTTCTTATACCCTCAGTAGCCCAGTGGTTAAGCACACGAAGGACGATTTTAATTTTCTTTTAGAAGAAAATATATCCAGAAAAATGTTTCTAAATATAACATGACAATGGAATCCGTCATTAAAATGTATTTATCATAAAATAATTAATTTCCGTAACCGTTCTAGTCTGTATATTGCTGAATACCGCGTGAATTTGTGTTGTTCTTGACAGATTTATTTTTTAAAGTCTATTTTAATTCTACTTCTAGAAAAAAGCTATAATATGGCATTTATAAGTTTATGCACATATATGGCATCCCTATAAGAATTACCTAATAAATTTTGTAGATTATTTTATCAACTTAACAGTGGAGCTTCTAATGTATCAGTCAGCCATAATAGTACTACAATATTTTGAAGATGATCTACATACGCAACTGCTACGTACATAACTTAATATTTGTTACCATTCAGAGTAGAATCTATATTATTTCATGATTGTTTACCAAAAATAATAACGAGACGCAAGTGATTTCTTTTATAACAGAATTTAAAAAAATAGAATTATATCAATCAATTTATAAAGAGTACTTACATCAAGTGATAATGTTTTTTTTAAATTTAACATTTCATTGATTTTTACCCACAAGGTTATTTAAAAGAGACTGGTTTCATATTATATTTTAGATCTATTATCATAAATTTAATATCCTAAGTCTACTGAGAAATTTCATTTGATAAATGTCTAAATTTAAAATTGATCTCGAAAATAATATAATTTTTGTAGGTTTTTAGATATATGGATACTTTTAAACTCTCCTATCTACGTACCCCAACGCAGATAATTACATTTAGGACTTTAAGATAGTTGGTAATTAATTTAATGTCAGTTCATTATATCGTTTAATTTATGTTTAACTCTATAAGAGACTCAAGACACTCTTTGATTAAAATTTTTCTAAGAAATATGTCCTTCTTTTTAAAATCTTATTTTCTCTTTTTTGACGAAAAAATACAATAAGCATTAATCTATCGTATTTAGAAATGAAACCATTAGTTTCATAAGTCCTCCGATTCATATTCGTGTAAACTTCGATAGGCCCTTCACAAAATATAATAGTTATGCACTCTATAGTCATAATCAATGTTTATGGGGCGTAATGAAAGCTGATCCAGCCATCAATATTGCGGTTCGAGTAATAGAGGAAGTAATCCCCACATCATTAACATCTCCCTTGTTGAGATTGAGTAGAATAAATTCAGCGAAGCATTAAATTACGAGCAACTAAATGTTTTGACGGTGCCTCTCGTCGCGGCGGTGGCTTACACACATTTACGGTTTCCGTAATCTCGTTTCATACTTTACAACGAGCTTATGAGGGAGCTTATTATTTTCGCCTTATTAAGCACGCGCTTAATATTTCCTTAATCGTTGAAAGTTTCAATTTAGTTTTCATTTTGTCAGCTCCTTTAACAGTAATCGATTGGGTTGTGACCCACAGAAAAACTCTTAAAAGTTTTTTTCTGTTGAATTTTTTTTTTCATGAGTGCGAAATTTTAAATATCGTTTAAGTAAGAAATGTTGTATGGTATAAGCTTTGTGATATCTGCTATTTGTACACGAAATATGAGTTTGATTTGCAGCAGTGATTTAATTTACGCCACGGTATTAGAGATAAATAATGCATTGAAATGAAATGATACGAACGGTACAACTAGATTTTTTACCGTTAGAAGCAAATTTTTTATTACTAAAGTACTTTAAATAATTTGATTGTTTTGTTTTCTTTCGTAAAATACTTATGCGATAATACAACAAGATTTAAACAAAGTGTTCAAGATATTGTGGAAAAAGTAATAGAAATAGAAAATGTTTATATTGAGTTTATTGATTGATAACTTTTTTCAATGAGTAAAGTTATTCTACATTTAAATTTATATTCCTACTAATATTATAAACCAACTATGTCTGCAATTTCGTATGAACAGACTACTAAAAACGTATCGATACCATATTTCTTTACAAGTATATGTAAATGCCTATTTCGTCAAAGTATTTCTGATTAGAAAATTAAATTGTGCGATTTAAGGTACACGTAGCGCCATCTCCGTACACATAGATACAATACATTTATGTAATTACTGCAAGTTGAGTAACTGGTACTTCTTTTTTTGTAGTTCAAATGCGATGTAAATTAATTTTTGAAAATATTTATTCTTGTATATATTCTATTATATATTAATTGAAAATATTGATTATTGTATATATTGTATATATTCTGCTTTAGTAAACCGATTGGAATGAAATATAAATGAAATATTAGTTCAAGTTAACACTTATGTTTTAATGAAAATATTATCCAATTTTGGTTCGTAATGTTTACGTGACGCGTGCACAAATAAACATTCCAAAAATTATTTTAATGCAGGATGCACAGATACGCATTTCAATGTACAGATACGGAAAATTTAATCTTTATTGTATATACAGAGGTCAAAGTGTTTTTTTTTTCTTTTTTGTTACTTAATTGCTTTTTTAACTTTTTATTTCTTGTAATTTATTGGTATGAACCATATTTTGCACATTAATAGAATCTATTATGGTCCTATATATAGGATTAATCCAGTTTTCATCATGAAAATCACAAAATTTAATAAAACATTAGAAGAAACCTTTCTTAGGGTGCCGTTAGTTGGTCCCTTCTTTTGCTGCAACGCAAAGAAATTCGCAAGTAATGACTTTTATATATTTGGTTAGATAATATCGATCTTCAGGCCTTAATCGTTAGTTAATTAAAATTTTCTTTTTTAGAAACTAGTCTATTTATTAATATAAGCATTTAACCTAGACTATCCGTAATTAAGGTGTTCAGTAAATTTATGTTGTTACATAATTTGAAATATTAGTCAAGTTACTAAAGCAATATTTTCAAAAGCGAGTGTATGTATAATGTTATGTCACAATTGAGTCGAGCCCCACTGAAAAATGGTTCCTCGCTCGTTAATAATGTAACTTATCACGGCTTTGGTGGGAGCAAACAAAATTTTATCTTTGAAGTTAAAACGAACCTTCATTATATCATTGCTCGGCACACAGATTTATCAAAGAACGAGGGAAGATGATCGCTTATGGGAGCAATTTAAAGTATAATATTTAGGGGAAGTTCGTGACTGGATTGGGGTTTGATTAGGATTAGTTTTATTGGGTTACGGTGATTTTTTTGTTCTCTCAGAAAATTTTCTGCGTGTGGTGCAAAGTAGAGTTTGTGTCGAAAATCTACAAAGTTTTTAGGGAACTTTCCATTTAAGAAGATTAAGTAATGACGACTAAATCTTAAGCTGATTCTGTGACCTTAATAGATTATTGGAGCTAATGGATAACCTTATTAACTTTGAGAATGTATTTCTAAAGGTCGGTTTGAAGCGGTAGATTTAGTATTGAATTTCATACTTCTTTGGCCAATCAATTAAACTGAGCTTTTTGTTTCTACGTATTATTATATCAATGGATGTTATGTGTTATTATTAGAAAATATTATATAATATATATCAGTGAGCGCAATATTTATTTTAATACAAGTTTACTGAAAATATTATCTACCAGTTAATATAAAAGAGGCCGGTAAAAACAGGCTTGATTTTATAGAGATGGAACATAATTTTTCAAGAAGCTGGTATTTGTTAGAAAATAAAAAAAATAAACAATTCAGTGAATGACGATAAGAAAAGAGCAATAAATAAAATGAAATTTGTAATCATAATACAAAATAAAAAATTATCTCATAAAACGCGGGTGTCTTATATATTTAATATATTCAGAATTGTTAATAAGATAAAAGATAACAATTATTTTTTTTTAGAGAATAATCAAAACAAATCTCTTTTGATTATTTTCTATTATAGTTTCTTTTTTCTATTGTAGCCATTGTCTAAATTAATTAAAAATTAATAATAAGTGACATAGACATTCCTTTTGTGGTTGTTAAAATGAATGTTAAAATGTTTTTCGCTCCTTTCGAATATTATGTTATTTTTACCACGACACTGTCAGTCCTGTGAGTTTCATGGATTATTGCATTACATTTACATGGATTATTGTATTACATACATATTGAGTTTCATGGATTATTGCATTACATTTACATGGATTATTGTATTACATACATATTGAGTTTCATGGATTATTGCATTACATTTACATGGATTATTGTATTACATACATATTGAGTTTCATGGATTATTGCATTACATTTACATGGATTATTGTATTACATACATATTGAGTTTCATGGATTATTGTATAGAAGATATAAAAAAGACCTTGTGCACTTAATTCTCGTTGGTTCAAATAGTTCCGTGGAAATAGAATTTACTTTTTTATTAGACTTTTTATTAAATAATACAAAATCTCTTATTTCTATGATTGACGATTTAAATAAAATTTTTGAAGAGCTTATTTTTCATTTTATCTTTATACTACTGTCATTTTTATTCTTGTAACACTTTGGCCCAACCCTTTACGGACTTTTGTCGATTTTATTTTATACGCGGAGACAGTAAGATATTATTGAAAACATTTACATAAACCAAACTGCAAAAACATCATATGATCAAATTAAATTGTTTATAAACACAATAAAAACACAAACAACAAAACACAATAGCACAGTCCATCATTAATATAATTTTCGCATTCGTAAACCGAGAGATGTGAAGCCAAAGAGGCCGGCGCGAGCAGTAATCGCTACAAGTACAAACATACTGCAAAAACATCATATGACCCAATTAAGTTCTTTATAAACACAATAAAAACACAAACAACAGAACACAATAGCACAGTCCATCATTAATATAATTTTCGCATTCGTAAACCAAGAGATGTGAAACCAAAGAGGCCGGCGCGAGCAGTAATCGCTACAAGTACAAACATACTGCAAAAACATCATATGACCAAATTAAGTTCTTTATAAACACAATAAAAACACAAACAACAAAACGCAATAGGATAGTCCATCATTAATACAATTTTCGCGTTCCTAAGCCAAGAGGCCGGCGCGAGTAGTAATCGCTACGAGTACAAACATACGTTGTGTGATCAATTCTATTTTATATTTGAAACAACGTTTAATAAGTACAAGATTAATTCGTAGTCGTTAAGAATATATCAGAAGAAGCCGGGTGCGGGACACGCGCGCCACGGGTTACCCTCTACGGGGGGCTAAATGCCTTGTTCTAAAACAAGGCGGTCATAATTCATACATTTAAATAACTATCGATTTTAATTACTTTTGTAAACTTTCATCCTCCGATATATTTTTTAAAAATTGTTCCAGGGTGCACAAATTAACAACGGATAAGAATGCATTGAAATGGATTGGGGTTGACAGGTTAGTAAATTTATTATCGCGTCGATAAATATTGGTATTTTTAAATGTTGTCTTGCAAAAATTGGATCTTTTATCACTCAAAATATGGGGTCATTGGCTTTTTAAGCTAATATCAATAAGTTCATGGTAGGTTACGGTTAAGAAATATTAATTGTGGTGTAATGTAAGTTGTAACATAAGTGAAAATTAAGTTCAACTTCGTTAGGCATTTTATTTGTCCACTTGCTATGACGATGTTATAAAAAAGTGAAGGAAAAAGGTGTCGCCTTAATTAACATTTATGCGTATAAATCTTTTTAAAAAAATATTTGGTAACTTTTTCAATATTGGTAAATAAGATTATCTAACTCTTAAAAGAATCCTTCAACTGTAAATCCTTTTCTTTCATAATCTCGGAGATTTTCAATTGTCTTCCAGTTACAATTTTCAGAATTAAATGTACAAAATTTTACTAGTATATATTTTATAGGAAAATATTAAACACTGCAGCAAAATGTTTAAAAACATTTTTAATGTACATTTCTGCATATGTAATAATCGTACACGAATGTACATTAAACATTTTTTCGAATATTTTTATGCATTGGGGAAAATTTTTCACCAACGAAGAAAAAGATCCTTTTGAATAGACTTATCCAATGAAGATTAATATCGTTGTATACGCCTTCTGTAATGGAATTGAAGTTCCATTGGCAATTTTTCATTTTTAATTTCCCTTTGTGGAATATTAGGTTTGAAAAGTGATACTAGACGACTCGTCCAATTTTTCCTTACTACGAGTTCGAACAATTTATAAAATTCAGTATACTAGCATTTCAGCAGAATTTTAAATGAAAATACCCTTGTTAACTTGTATCCACAGTTCCAGGACATATAAACAATTGGAGAACAATATTTTGCGTCCGTTTGGACGTGTACTTAGTCGGTTTTTTATATTTAGCCTGTGTCAAACGTTACGTCATATGGGTATTGCATAAGTTTTTGCTGTTTCTTTTAGGGTAAACTTATAAAGAATGAAGCACATTATTACGAAATGAAAACTGTTTTCCTTTCTGTATGCCATTATTGAACAACGCGGTGGAAATAGTAATAATGGAACATTATGTTGCACATACGCCGACATCGATACGATATTCATTATCTAGCGACAACCCCATTCCCTTGGGACAGAATATGAAAGGCATCATTAATACATATATAAACTATATTAAATATGTATGCTCTATTAATACATATAGAGCTACTATTATACATATGGATGTTAAATAAAGACGCCGTGAATTTCATTTATTTCTTAATGTACATTTATGGAGAGACAATAAAGTTTGAGTAATACTAAATAAACTGAAAATTGTATAATCATTACAAGTGATGAAGTTGGATCTAATTCATTTATATTCCTCACCAATAAATCATACTTTAGGTTCAATCTAGTGGCTAGAATAGAATAGATAGAACGTTTTAGTAGTACAGCAAGAAAATGCAATACTAATGTCTGAATACACGGATGTAAGTACAGCAAGAAAATGCAATACTAATGCCTGAATGCACGGCTTTATAAGATGATTTAAGTTATGAAGAAATTTTAATAATTAAATGGCTAACTGAAAAATATATTTTCCACCTAATGTCTTTTCTAACTTGTGAAGAGAATGATACTAGTATGCCCTGGAGGAAACAAGTAGGAAACAAAAAAGATCCTACATCCGATCAGGTTAGTGTAGATTGGGGCGACGTATTTTGAATGCTTTTACGATTTGGTTAAAATTGCCCTTGTGAAGATACCAGAAAATAAATCTAAATCTTAAATGGGTTTGAATTAATATTATGTATTATTATGTAATATTATGTATTATTTGTTTATAGGCATGCGAAACAGTTAATGATACAAAACGATACTACGAAAACAAATTTTTGAATTTATTTCATATAATATTCAATTTACAACACTGTAAAAAAATTAACTTCCAAAAATTTTAATTACGTGTCAGAAGTAATAATTGGGTATTTGACTAAACTTTTTTGTTTCATTAATCATAATTTCAAGGACCAAGCTGGTGAAGAGTGAAAAAATTTTTTAATAATCTTAGAAATTTACCGAGATATAAAAGTTTAAATTCAACCTTTAGAGAAGGAAGGCAATACTGTGTTGTGAGGTCATTTTTAATATTGCACATTATATACTATGAGAGTAAAAAAGCCTGGGATATACACAACTCTATCCGTATCTTCAAATTTAGAAGCCTACAACTGGCTTATTTTTCGATAAATTTTTGAATTTTTTTCAAGACAGGTTTTTAATTAACTTATATTTCACAATATTCTACGAAAAATATAAAAATTTAGAATGAGTCAGCTACCGTATTTCAATATGACTGTTACTAAAACCAAACAGACATATCAGTGATCAAGTCAAAACAAATTGATGCAGGAATGTACTGAAAATCGTCGGTTAAAACTATCATTATTTTTAAATATGGAACTTATCTCATTTATTCGTTCTTTAAGAATAAATAATATGTAATTACCAAAAGCTTAAATTTAAGCTATTCTTAAAGTAAGATAACACGAAGCCGATCGCAAAACAATTTGAAATATAAATAAATATAATTACTAATCGACTGTATATTAATTCGACGGGTTACTTGCAGAATAACTTGTTTTTTAATAAGACTGCGCGGGTGGTTATTCGCGGCGGCGAACTGCGCTGCAACAAAATCCATATAATAAACGTGTCGCTTTATAATTACAATAAAAATAACTTACGATATTAGTGCAGTGCGGATTAAACAAAAAGACGAGTTAGCAATATTGATTTTAAAATCATTTTAAAACGTTGAGTCAGAATTTATACCACTCAATCGAATGAAGCGTTTTTATTTCATCTTTCCTAAATTGACAAAGGACATGTATAATAATTTTAAGAAATTAAAAGTAGATTATTTATCGGTAATAAATGATGGGAAGAGATTAAAACTGATACTTAATGGATCTGACATACAAGGTTATTTTCGAGGCTTTATTTGCCTATTTTTCAAGGTAACATCTAATATGTTACCTTCTTTGAACTTTTGAAAACAGACTTGTGAAATATGATACACATGTAAATTTCGCGAAATTTGCTGCGATAAGGCGGAAAAAAGATTTGAATACGTATTGGAAAATGAAATTTGTATTATACAAATTTAACAAATATATAAACAAATATCGTTGAATAAAAGTTACTTTTGTGCAATTAATTTAAAATAATGCCTAAAAATAATATGAATAAGTAAGCCATTTTTTGCTTTTAATTCTGCATTTCTGTAACTGAAAGACAATTAGAATATTTTTGATATCTCATATCTAGAATATTTTTAATATTATTGGTATTTTGGGTTCTTAAATTTATAATATTATTAGAATATAAAACATTTGTTTTTGGATTCAATTAAAAACTTTCTTTCAGCACAAAATGTACGATATCACAGTGACAAAATCCAAAATCGTAGTTGGACACACCAGGCAAAAGATATAATTCGTGGAATATTCAGCCAAATTCCTCTCTGTCAAACATTTCTGCTACCTTCATTTAATTACCGAGATGTGTTCGCCCTGAATCTTATTGAAGATTGCCTAAATAAATAATCTTCTAGATTTGTGTATCTGCTATAAATAGGTTTCTAGGCATAGATCGTAGCTCAAATCGATGGGGATACGTAACTAAACCTAATGGTTTATTATTCCTTAGTTCAAGAATTATGACCCTAGCTGTTCACGGTCTTGGTTTACATTCTAGAAACCTTCCCGCTCTCTTCGTTTTCTAGCACAATAATGAGCACTTATTTACAGTCTAGGTACACTGCTAAATTGTGGTACAAGTTGGGTTTTACGAATAGCTTCATCAAAGTGTGCGTTCAAGTACCATTTCTAAAAAGTTATTCCTTATATAATTTTGAAATAACTACCTTTGCTTCCATTGTTTTTTTTTTCTTTTCCTATTTCTTTAGTGATTATTTCAAATATTTCATGTATATATAAGTAGGTATTTGTATTTATACTTGCTAATTAATAAATTAATAATTAATTAATATTTCAGTTTCACTTTCTTGATATTGTAGTAATTTTATCTTCTTTCAATTCACGCAGGGGATTGCAGTTTAGTACAATTAATTTTAATTAGTGTTAATTTGGTTGAATACAAGAGTTTAATGAATATATGTTACATTGTAACATACCCTGTGAGAATAATTATATTATAACAGCATAGCTGCCGGTACTGTGAAATTAATTTGAAAATACTAACACAAATAAAGAAAATTGATTGATAAAAGTAGTTACATATCAAATGTACGCAGTTATGTAAAATTAAAATATTATATATGGCGAAAGGATATTTTTAAAAAATTAACATAAAATTTATCCTTATTAATACTTTCTAGTTATATATACCATGCCGGAGAGATCATAAAAGTTTATTTAAAAATTGATACGGGTTTTTTTCCATCCATATCTACTCCATTTGTTACTTGAATATGGAATATTCTTTCAGTATGTCTGAATTAATGCAATTTATTTTTTCAATTTACACACCGCATCTGACGCCTCTCGTTTTTTATACATAATATTTTTTATATTCGGTACACACCTATTTATCCGTAGATATATTTTTATATATTTACATTTTTTCTTATTTAGTACTTTTACTGCAAAAAAATTGCAATCACCTTAAAATATTCTTAAATTTACTTTCTGAATTTAAATCTGCCTATGTTACAAAATACGAAAATTTATGAATGAGCTTATTTAATTTCTCTTTTTCACTTATTCATGAATGAGCTAATTTAATTTTTCTTAGTAAATTTAGAAATTAATTTCTTCCATTAGACATATTCTTTGCGACAAAATTTTATAAGCGTTAACTATACCCTTATATAAGTTAATAAACAATTAGTCTATTACTTATAAACATTAATTATTTGCAATAACACAAACTGGAAAGACATAGAATATGATAAGTATATACAATTCCTGTCAGCTTTTTTCTTGTTTTACTAAATAATAAGTTTAGGATCAATACGTCAACAATATTTCTAGCGATACGAAAGTTCTTAATAATGTGTTAATTTGTTTTGGAAGGCTTTATATTGATATACTTTACATATGTTAGGTGGAGTTGAGGACATGGAGTAAAATAAGTTAGATATCCTTGAAAGATGAAAAGTGCAATGCATTTACTGTAAAAGCAAATAATATGAATTAAGTTCAAAAAAAGAATCAGCATTGGAGAGTATTTACTTCATATGTTTAATATTGAGAGAAGTTTATGGCTTAAGTACAAAATCTTAATTGTCAAGTCTTAAATCTCAATTGTCAAGTCTTAAATATCTAAACAGATAGTTGTAGATTAGTTTAACGGATGTTAAGTGTAAGCTATTGATGTTTCTATTGGGCCAAAATCACAAAAACTCAACAGATCCAATTTATACGTGTAAACTGCCATCATCATCAAGGCAAAATCGTTGTTCGAAAAAAATGTTTAGCTATTTAAAAGAAAAATTATCCTGTATGAAAGATATTTACGGTACACAACTTTATTTATAACTATCAATAAATATTTTTTCGTCATTAATGTTTTTAGATTCAATCAAAGTTTTCCGCATTTTTCTGTTTCTGGTTAAAAGCGAATCGTAACTGTTCCGGCAAAAAACCGTTGCTCGCCATAAAATAAATAGTGAATAACAGTAATCACTCTCTGGCTGTAGCTAGGGCATTGGATCAATGAGGCCTTGGAACTGGCACGAAGCAATGCGTGCAGAACACGCCGTCACGTAAGATATTGTTGACGACAATACACAATTACGAGTACGTAGCTTGAACCATGCACCGTTACACGTTTTGGGTGATCGGTGTTTTGACTTGAGTAATTGAGTGAAACCTGATACTATAATTTTAATGTTACAACAGACATAAATAAGCTAGGAAAAGTAGGATACTTTCGATGAGTTTTCAGCTTCAGCTTCCAATCAGCCGTTTTTTATGTACTAGTTGCTCTTCCTAGCTTCTACAGAAGGAAAAAGGGGCGTATCTTTAATTTTGCTGTAATCGCTTCGTTGTATGTCATAATTATTTATGGTTATCTTATTAAATATATTCTCAGTGGTTTAGTTTTTTATTCTGTTGCTTAGCTGAGTACATAATTGTATGGCTTAATCCTGTAGCATTAAAATGCATGAAATGTCTAATAATTATCTTTATGTACTCCAGCACCTTCGTGTTTGTCATTGTCTTACACCATTATTTTCAACGTATGTCATTGTCTTACATAATTATTTTTATGTAGCTATAAAGGTTTATTTCGATTAACTCGAAAATATCTGTCATACACGGAATTTATTTTCTTAAAAAATATTACTCATTACCCACATGTTCTAATAATATATTGTGTACCTTATCTTAATCTAAATTCCATTAGCTATAAGTTGGTGAGGTTTATGTCGATCATGGTTAAACCATTTTCGTGCCAAATATCTAACAAATAACCAAATAAAATCTTTATGAAATTAGTATGCTGATTAATAAAGGATGTTAAATTGACTGAAATCAGGAGGTCACAATTGTATTTCAAATAATGTCTTCTTAGTCTTTACACTCTCGGCAGAGTAGTCGTGGTCATCGTGTCAAGTGTATTGCAGATGAGTGTTGCACTACTGAATATAACGCCATTTCTCTATATCATCTGTTCTTGTAGGGGGATATCCATGGCTGCCTTGACCTGATCTATCAATCTCATCATGGCTCTACCATGTGGTTTCATCAGACAGTTTGCTCTGTACCACCAGACGTCGTTATATTATGACACATGTTCGAAGAAATTCTTTATGGTAATTTTTACAATATTGGACATACGTTGCCCGATACCGAGTTTTTGGAATATGGATGCATTTATACAGAAATTAGTCCACGATACTTCAAGTACTCTTCTTCAGTACCACATTTCCCGGGCGTCTTTCTTTATTTTTCTCGCTTTCACTGTGCCCCCTCTCTTCGGCGTAGAGGAAATAGGGAACGTTAATACTCAAACGAGTCGGGTTTTTGTCGTTTTTGTGATGTTCTTTCATACATTCCCTAGCTTGAAATATAAATAAAATAATACAAAATAATTAAAATGTCATAGCATGTATGAAATGCACGTCTATTTTAAATTGAGTTTACGCTAACAATACATTGCCTTTCTACATTTTTTCAAAGTTAAATATTAACATTTTCCGAGAGCACATATATCTAGTTTAATTACATCTTTTATGTATAATATTAAACTGTGTGGGATATATAATACTTAGATATTTCTTTAGGTATTTTTATGGTATTGTGTTTATTAAATATTTTGCCTGAATGTCATTTAAATATGTATTTACTTATCATATCCTATGTTGCCTTTCCAACTAGTGTTATTGAAAATAATTAATATTTATAAGTAATAGACTAATTGTTTATTAACATATATTAGGGTATATACACACTACAGTTGACGCTAATAGAATTGTGCCCCCAAAAGAATATGTCTAGTTGAAGCATATTTGTGTAGCACCAAGAGTTATCAAAATTAAATATTACAATTACGTAGAAATATTCATCAATATTAGTTATTAGTTCGATAGTTCGTACACTGAGTTTTATTTCCAATATAAATTTGTTTTTATATTAATTGTAGGCTGTGAAAGTTAGTAAGAGACAGATAATTAACATTGAATGTACTTATCAATAATTAAGTCACGATATGCCCAAATATTGACCCAACTTCCATTATTGATACCACCTGCTCTCAAATGCGAGACAATTCGCTTTCAAAACCGGTCCCCGTTACAATTCATCCATCATAATACTTTGCTCAAATTCATTCCACTAACACCAAATCATTTATCACGACCGCGTATCTACAACACTTACCGCCTCGTAGAGATATAAAGTAATGTATTAAACGATCGACTATGTAGGGAAGGTGTGAGTAATAAATTCACGAAAACGATCGCTAATAAGGCCGATTAATATACGAAAAGTCATTACGAATACGCTGTAAATACATTGTCAAAGGAATTTAGCATCAAATGGTTAATGGGCTGGATGCATCGAGCGACACCCGCTGCTAAACGACGCACGGCCGAGTGCGTTAGACGCGCCACAACATCGGTCCCACGCCACTTTATTGCCAATAATGAAGATTTAAAATGTATGAAACTCACCGAGTGTTTCTGTGACGTCCGGCTCTTGAATATATTATCGATGGGAATAACAAGCGTCGAGTACAAACTTGTTAATTATGATCTAGTTGTATCATTAGCATATTGTGGCTTTGCTTGTAGAATGTTTAAGTCAGTTTGGACGCCTACTGCTTTCTGATTATGGTGAGATTATTGATAAGCCTCTTATCAACATTTATTGTTGATTTGGTAATTTCGAGTAATAGTTTGAAGTTGAATTTTATAGTGATAGTTTGAGGTTGAATTTAAAAATATTAAGAAATTGAATAGTGTATGTACAAATTTCCACATACATGCTCGCGTGTAAATATGTACACACGTATGTGGTTGCGAAATGGGTGACGTCAAATTTCTTCCAAAGTATTGCTGAATCATAAGGAGTTGATGAATTAACAACATTATATAAATAAAATATATTTCAAATCAATGTGAATATCATAATATTTTTTACATTAGTGTACCTCACGAAAAAGTTATGTTACAAAAGCTTTCTTCGACTTTCGAATAAAAATTACTAAACTTTACTTACTACTTCAATGTATTGGTTCTTAAGTATAGTAATTAACGAATTTATAGATAGATGCAATCTTATTAAGGAAAATTACTCTCAGAAGAGAAAATGTTCCCGATACTCTATGTCTCTGACAAATTTTCACGCATAATAGTTAAATTTGAGGTGTAAACCACCCATATGGGCTAAAGATTTTCCCGGTAGAAAAGAAAATATATTTTGATAGGTTTCATTATTTTCAAACTCGGTCGATATATATTACTTAAAAATAATATTTTTTAAAAAAATATCCGCCAAAACCTCAAATGAAACACCAAAACATTCCTTTAACTCAAAAAAAATAATTACGTCAAATTTCACTTTTGAATTAAGTATATCGTTTAACATTTATAAAGTTAGTAAAATTGGAAATATTTTTTTAGCAGTAAATCTTCATCATTTTAATCCTTTACTTATGTTAAGCTTTTACGCCTAATTTATATCTCATAATATGATATCATTTAGATCATAATTCAATTAAAAATTGACAGACTCTACAACATACAAATTCTGGTATCATTTTTTCTTTTGGCACTGCAAAAAATATTTTATATCGAGCAATATAATGTTTTATACCTTTTATCTGTGATGATTAGTTATAAACTAATCGTGATTTAACATCAAAAAGCAACGGTGAGAATTATTGCGCCCAATATAGCAACAGACCATTAAATAGAATTAAGGTGCGATATAACACGCATAAGATAATGGCTTATAGTGAAGCGACTGTAATATTTATGTCTGCTTCTATTTTATCTTTTATTTGAATTAAAAATTATAACTTATGTAATTAAGGAATGAATAAGTTTGTTTAATTAATTACAAGAAACAAACTAAATCAAGCATTAATAAATATTCATCAACCGAATATTAATTACAAAGAATTACCAAACACAACGTTAATTGTTCTCCATATTTGTTATTTCACAAGAGATATGGGTTAAAACATCATGGTTTGTATAAAAAAGGCTGAGAAGAAAATTAATTGAGATAAAAAAACAACTAGCTGCATGTCGGAATACGCAGATTGTAGCTTAATAATTGCATTATCTACAAAGTGAAATAATTCCAACTTATACACTGCCTGTCTATTTCCTTGGCTGTTTTTCTTTCATTATAGATATAGGATCTAATGGATTTTAATGGTACTATTTGTATATAAATGTACATGTTAAGTTAAAATATTACTATGTATAATAATAGACTATATATATTTGTGCTATAATTTACATGAACAGAGCAGTACACATAAAAAAAATTCCCATAAACGAAAAGGTGGATATGCTACCAAAACTATAGGAAATTTTGCAACGACATGTTTTTATCATCATTAGGTAACTCAAATAAACATTCACAAATTTAATACAATTTCAAATTTGGCAAGTAAATATATCTAGCTGGAAAAGTTCTTTTGGATACTATAAACATATTATTTATTATTTAGCAGATAACAATTCATTCTTGCGTATGTTAACGCAGTACCGTCGTATGACAATCGAACGAAGAATTCTAGCGGATGGAACATTTGAAAATATGGGGAGGGGGGGGGGAGAGGGAGAATCTGCTTTAAGTTCCATGTCGCATCGGTATTGCCAAAGTTGCTCTACATTTCTCTAATATCATGCGTTGAGTCCACATGCAAAAGCTAAAGTTGGAAACTATTTATACTCACTTGACAGAACGAGCAAAAAAATCGTGCACACAGATTTAAAATTATAAAACTATAAAAATTAAGAGACGGTGACAGTGGTATGAAATTATAAAGGTGCTTTGTTTTACCATGAAACCCTAAAAATGAAAGAGTGGCACAGAAAAAATCTTCATGAAAAAATTTCTTTAAATGATTAAGGAAATTAAAACTAGTGAAAAGAGAATAACCGATTCCAAATTTAAATGAGCTGAAGTCACTGGGAAAAAGCTGTTTGGAATATCTTGTTTATTAGACTTTGCGATATATCTTTGCCAACTAGCAGATTGTAATTACTAAAATTCAATTAGGAAGGATTAATATTCAAGAAGGAAGGATTAATATAAATTACATTGGAAACGTTCTCTAAATGGTTATAGAAACTAATATCATTAGATTCCCCCGTTCAATGATTTTAGTTTAAATTTTAGTTAAATTATACCAAATTTAAATAAGTAGGAAGTCACTGGCAAAAATATTTGTGAAAAAAATATTACTGATTCCAAATTTAAAAAAGTAGGAGGTCGCTGGCAAAAATATTTGTGGAAAAAGATTACCGATTCCAAATTTAAACAAGTATGAAGTCGCTGGCAAAAAAATTTATGGAAAAAAGATTATCGATTCCAAATTTAAACAAGTATGAAGTCGCTGTCAAAAAGTTCCTAGTTAGCAAATTGTTGAAAATTATTTTTACCATTTAGCAGATAACAATTAGAAAAGCTCAATTACTAAGAAATTGGGAAATAATGTAAATTACGTCAGACCCAGCTTTTGCTCTATCTAGTCTCTAGAGCTTGCATTTATACTTGGGGTAATCTCGCACGATAAGTAACTTTAGCATAAAGTAGAGCAAATGTTTAGGGAAAGGAACGAATATATTTTATTATTTCACTATCTGATTCCTTATATCTTGAAATTAAAATATGACTTATACTTAAATAACTAGAGATTGATATAACCAAATTGAAATAGTTTTCGCTTGCAGCCTAACGGAGATGGATTCCTTACGATATATAATACAAATGTAAAAGGATGTAAATGAATGGGGTGGAACAGACCTGCGATCACAAAGAGACAATGGGTGCTAAAAGAAAGATCGGAGATGACAGTACGTAACGGTGTTACCAGATAAGGCGTGGCGACTAAAGTTAATTTTTATACCAATTTATAAATCATGATTTTTATGAATGGTTACAAAGTTAATCATACATTACTTTTGACTAAATCAATTTGTTCATTGTATGGTAATGTTGAAGTTTTATTATCAGTTCCACAACAATGGTAACGCCTTTGGATTGAAGCTTTATACCGACGTTAAATCCGAGCGGGGATATTAAGTTAAACCACTGATTAAAAATTTTGAATATAAATCAGAATTAACATCGTTGAATGTCTTGACAAGAATGATTCATGCTTAAACATATATTAAAAACACTATCATTTATACTCAAATATGTTTTTGTGGTAAAAGTTATTTCCAGAATACAAATAAAATTTGACATGAGAGCCGCTCCCTATTTTAACAATGTTGGGTTATTTGTGAATGCTAATATGTTAATTATGGATGAAAATAAAATTCGTTATAATTTTTTTATAACTTTAAAGAATTTAAATTGCTTTTTCGATTTACAAAGAAATTAAGCTTATTTGAAACCAATTCGGTTGGAAAAAAATTGATTCGAAATCTACTCAAGAAATTGAAATGATGCGTAAGCAGTCTTGCAAACGAATGTAAAAAATTTTGTTGATATGTTAAACAATAGAAAAACGTAGCATAGCTATTTTTATTTTTTTACTTTTATTTTTTTTAACAATTTTATTATGCTTAATTTTAAAAGACGTTTTATTAAGGTAAATGTTTTTATTGATATATATTGACCTCAGATGTTTACAGGCGTGCTTGTTACATATTATTGAATTATATTTTAAAATTTAGTACTTTTTAAATGTAAGTATTGTTATTATGTAACTTTTACTTTCGTTCTATGATAATACTGAATTAGAATATTAGGTGTAAACTTTTAAATATCAAGTGCGTAACCATCATTCAAAGCCAATAGCTAATTTATAATTAACGCTATTTCATTTATTCTTAACTGTTTTGAATACTATTTATTTCTTCCTATACGTCGTGAATATACTTTCATTTTTCTTCTAAGTTACAATCATATTTATTAAAGTGTATAACATTTGTAAAGTTATGAATGATAACGGTATTAAATTGTCTTGCATCGTTATATTTTGATAAATTTATAAATTATAATTTTGTTTGTATTGGAAAAAACAACAAAGTTTTACAAATTGAATTGTAAAAAGTAGTATTTAATAAGAAAAGTTTAAAAACTACAATAAAAAATTCGTAGGAGTGACGTTAAGAAGGAAATTTTAAATACAAAATAAGTTATGTGAGTAATTTTGCTAACAGAAAATTTAAAAGAAATATACGTGCAAACTTTTCCATTCTTTGAAATGAGCTTTAGTTTCGTTCTTTAAAAATTTTACATGAACATAGCAGAGCTTGGAAAAGCTCGATTTCATAAAGCTGTTAAAACTGTCAAGTTAGAGTTAAAAATAAACACGAGAGCACATTTTAATGAAAATGGACACATTTAATCAAAATAGATAATGTCTTCAACAATATCATGTTTTGTTAAAAGTTTTTCTAACGATGGATAATACTTATGGACTATTGTAGTTTACCATTGATTGACATTATCTAGGGAACATATAGGTACTGAGAGAACTATACTGTTCTGTAAATATAATGTGCCTATGCGCATAGCACATAATGTACGATAATGAGGTGATTTCGTAATTAGCCCGACTATCAAACAAAGCTAAACTCTGTATCCCACGCGATTAAACAGGCATTAAGTATGATGTTAGGCCGGAGCGGACGCTTTGTTGATCGTTCGAACGTTTCGTCCAATCATATATTTATGACTTCGACCATTCGGCATATTGTTTTGTAAATTAAATATGTTAAACACTGTTTAAAATCAAATAAGGAAACGTTTGATGAACACTTTGGGGGGTATTTTAATGATTATTGCATGCCATGTTTAGTGTATTTGATTTTAGAATAGGTCTATAAAAAGGTTTATACTGTGCTGTCGTCGACGAATTAACATGTGATCCTGTCTTCGATGTTGAAAGTGTTACGTGGAAAACGTGATTCGAATTTATGATAGCCGATGAAAGAATAGACAGGAGAGCTTAAAAAAGCTAAAACGATGCGAAAACCACATTATTGGTTACACGACGGTTAATAAAATTACAATATATTTATTTCTGTCGTTGATTGTTTTATATCTAATGTACATAAACGTGACAGGTATGTAATTAGTGACACATTTAACAGTTAATGCTGTGCAATTATAAAAAATGAATTTAACGATATTTTTCTTAAATATATTCAATTTTTCTCTTACCATGTTTAAAATCAAAGCATTTTATTTGATTATAGTAATTTTTAAAGCACTGTATTTCTGTTAGCTATGTATATTTTTGAAATGTTGCTCAGGCACGGATCTTGTTAAAAGTATATAAAATTATTTATTTATTACTTTAGAAATTATGGAAATTTGACTGACTTCTTATTTATGTTGAGCATTGTACTTTATAGTGTAAACATTTTTTTAATTAATTGATTGTCATACAAAATGACAATGGCTTGATATGACAGAAGGTGGTAATGTCCTAATGTTAATTTAATTTCGATTTTTGTTCAAATTAAAATATATATAGTCACCTTTATTTATTTCAAGAAAAAAACAGTAAAATAATAAAGTTAATCATCAATACACTACTCTTACAATATTTATACTAATAATACTGAAACAGTAGTTTCGTGATTTCATATGCTCTACTTAGGCGAGTGTATATAAAATATTCTTATATGTCTATAAGCAAACTGGTATTGAGCTATTCTAATGTCACATCGACTCAGTATTCTGACGGCGTCAGAGCAATAAACTACGTTTTAATATAAGAAAATGTGCAATGATGTGCAGAAGTATCCCTTTCGTTTTCCTGTTATCCACATTTATGAGCAAGATTAGGTTTCATCCGTGAAAGTTCTCTTTTTATAATTATGGACAACCTTTTGCTCTTTCATAGTTATATCATCGGAACTTTTTCAAAAGCCCACAAGGTAATAGAATTCATCATACGGTATTCCCACAGTCCCATAAGATGGAATGAATAGTGGCTTATTTCAACTATTTAGTAAGTAGTATTTTTGAGAGGAATATAGTCGTTTGATTTCCCTATGAAGCTACATTTATCCTCATGCTGGAGAAAATGTTAAACAAGGATTTCATGGATTTTTTTATTACGAAATATGTGGGTGTGGTTGAATATAATTCCCTTCAACTCCTACTGGAATTATTTTTGATCATCCATTTTTTAAATTATTAAATCATTATGTCGATAACGGTTCGATCTTAAGTGTAGTGACGCTTTATACTCCTGTTACATGAGATCCTGGCTGTTACATGAGAGTACAATATCATTGTTTATTTCGACTGCCTAGAATGCGCACAAATATTCTGCAGCATTCATCTGTCTTTCATGTACTCGCATTGTTTAGTTGCGAGTACACGAAAGTTTAATGCGACCAATCTTGATACTTTTTCTTCTCCATTGACCGTTTCAGGAATAGGACTATGGATATGATTGGTTTTTCAAGATTGGTCATTATTTAGGATCATTTTTTTCGAATTATTGTGTGCTTCTGTCTTATTCTTTATTGTTTGTATTACATTTTATAAACATTTCTTCTTATTACTCTTCTACATATTCAACGCTTTGGGTAAATCTTTAACTTGGCATAAAATTTAGAAAAAATTAATAATTATAATGCCATAAAAATAATGTCATTATTTACACTAAAACATATAAACAGCATATTTTTTAACGACTGGGACCTCGAATTTGTCTTCTGAAGAAATTGTGTCTTTGCAAGCTTAATTTGCTTCATTAGCACGTAATTTCAAATCTGCGCTGTTTTGTTGTTGTAATTCACTACTTAGGAGTATTCAGTCGCCCTATATATATAGTTGAATTCACAAAAGCCGTTTCAAATTTTAACTTTAAATAGTTTCACAATATTATCTTTGCCAGACACATAATACAAAATTCGTTTAAAAAAAATTATTTTGTTTATAAATACACTGAAGTAGATATCTTAGATTGTCTAATTTATTTCCTAGATACATATTATAATACAAAAAAAATGTTTCACGTACTATTTCGGATCCAATTGTATTCTAATGTTACATTGTATGAAGGTCATCTTTTATTCAATTAATTTACCATCAAAATATTTCACAGTTTATAATACGTACTTAATTTTTGAATCTTAATTAAAAAAAAACAAAAAAGTAAAATATATCTGAAAATACAACTAGAATCATTACTTCCATGCAGAGTTCATTTTATTAGGTTGGCATCTAATAAACTCGCTAATTTTGTCCAGAAATTTCTACAACTCTGAAATGATATGTAAAAGCAATGACATTAGATCTTCTGCTCAGTCAACAAAATAGTTTCGATGAAATAAAGAAAACTTTCAGCAATTGAATTTAGAGTACTCTCGCTTTACAAATTTCGTTTAGTGAAGCAACAAATAATATGAATATATTGCGATGGGTGTCAGTACACTCACAGCACAGAACAGAACATTGATTTCAAAAATTCAAAAAAAGAAACTTTGATTTCCATAATTCTCATTTAGAGCGACATCCTACATTAAATATATAAAAAATAAAAAGTTATATAGAGTCAAATCGCGAGTTAAGATCGCATTATTTGGCAGAGTTATCATCTTGTTCTCGTATTGCAATAGAAAAAAAAAACTTCATGCTTTGGGAAAGAAATCGAAATATTATGTTTAGCTGTAGGTTGAGCTAATGCTAATGAATTGAGATTGCAGGTTGATTAGTAGTCAACGTAATATTAGTTTCTCCTGCATAAAGCAGAAAAGAAACAAAAACTACATTTGAAAAACTTTTATTTTCTATTTAACCGGATGTTATTAATTGTAGACGAATAATATGTTAATAAATATTCTGAGAAATGCATTGAAAATTATGTTTTGATTATAAAAACGTCTTTTATTTTGAACGTTGTAGTATTCATTTTTCATTGTAACCGAAGCAGATTGTTATGTGTTAAATTCTTCTCATACTACATCTAGTGCACACATATGTACGTTACTCGCACATTCCAAAATTCATTCAACGACGAAACCGTATCACATTTGATTCACAAAAACCTTGAGTCGATCTCACAACTGGGGCTTCATCAGCGAGCTCGTACGTCGTCGACATTCTCCGTGCTTAATCACACAGGGATTAATACGAAGACAAAAAACTTCGAGCCCACTGCGAGCCTTCATTGAGTTGTCCCACGCAAGATGTTCGTCGGCAAGACAAGTGGTCGGCTCCGCGCTGACATCAGATGCAGTAACAGGTGAGTTCTCGAACGCTTCATGCGATGCTGCGCCTCATTAGCTATTCATTGTTTTTAATATTTTTTTTCATCATTAACGTGTGTTTCCAATGGAACTTTTTGTAGACGTCAGGGTGGGAATTGAACTGACAACAACTTTTACAAAGCTTTTATCTTTGCGACTCGCTATAAAGAATAGGGAACGCTTCGCGAAAACTTCTGGTTCGGGGTTGATTTTATTAATATAGTTTCTTTTTGCTTTTTTTAATTTTTTTTGTTATATTAAAATTCTTTTGATATATTGTTTTTATATATTTAGACTTATATCACTGTTTTCGCTTCTTTATCTTTTGTTTATTACATTTTATTGGTTTTGATGTATTTTCTTAGTTTTGATATGGTAAGAAGAATGCTAAATATCGTGTTGTAAATTTTTATTTTACAAAAGGTGAATAAGGTGTAACAAGGTATAATATTGAAATTAATTTTGACTCTGACCATAATTGCTATGTATAATCCTTAGATATGAGTGTAAGTAATTGTAGAGATGAGTGAGTTCATTATATATAATATATAACGTTTATGTAGAACGTGTATTATATAATACGGTCATTGTATTTCATTTTAATAAAAATAAACTGATCATCTTTGACAACACATACAATTAAATGTTGTTTGCTGTAAACCTAGAAATCCATTATATTAAAAGAACTTTACGTTTGCAATGATAGGAATTGACATCGTGTATTATAAAATAATATAAAAATAATCGTTACCAGTAACTAAATTTTCGTTGCAAAAGTTTGCTTCATTGAGTTCCACTTATAATGTGCTTGAAAGAGTTTTAATTCAAAGACTCGAGAATTTTGCGTGTTCATCCATTCAAGGGATATTGAACTAAGTTGGGTGATTATGTAAAGAAATATTTCGTAGTTAAATTACTTTAACTGAAGAGGATTAAAATTTAAGTATTTTACTTTGATGTTTAACACGAAACTGAAGATCAAAGTTAATACATGAACTTCACGTTTTGGTTGAAAAACAATTTTGTGATTTATAGTTTAACTGGGATTAATCGGTCTAATAAGATTTGAGTACAATTCCTTTAAATGGTAATAAATTATATAAAAGCTCAAACTAGTAGTAAAATATATTATTTCTCGATTCAATTAATTCAAAATTAAGCTCTCCTCGTCGACACGCAAAGAGCTCGGTGCTTAAGTATGAATAGAGATGAATCGACAATATTGTGGTATCGATATTTGAATTAGTCAGTTATGTTACAATAAAATATCGTTATACGTATATCTCACGTTAAAAATAATAATATAATTATCTACTAATGAGAAAATTAAAGCAATATTCTTTTCTTAATGACGACAATGTGTCTAATACTTGTTATTAATTATTTAATTTTCGAACGGCTAAATATTGTAATTTTCAAAGCTAAAATAGAAAATCAAACTCGTTTTTCAATTTTTGACATCAAAACTGAAATTAAGTCCTTGTGACTTTTATTAAACTGAAGACGATTAATAAAAATTCCGAAAAGAAAATAAAGTTTTCGATTTTAGAGAAAGTGTGAAAGTGTCCATAAACGTATTTTTTTGTATTATGCTTTTCATGTGAATGTTGTAGAAAAACTTTGATGTTAAATAATACACCGAAATTTAGTATTAATTTATATAATAAAAATGAAAAAAATTAGTTATAATATTTTACATGGCAAATAAAAAAAATTATATTTCTCCCTTTGACATTTTAGTAAAATAAATTGATATTTTTTTTAGTTATAGGAATTATACCTGCCAAATTTTTTTATTCGTTGTTTACTTTTATGACGTTTTTTCGTTTACTAAAATACCTAAAACCAACTAAACTCCTTTGAATTTAGTTAGTTTTTAGATATTTGAGTAAACGAAGAAACGCTTTATTCATTTTTCCCATTCGTGACAATTTCTCAAGAAACAAAACAAGTCAAGGATATTCCACACATCATAAATCGTGTTTTCGTTTTAATATTGATACTCACTCAATGTGATAAGGATATGTTTTTGTGATACCAAGTAGCTACAGCAACCGAAAATATCGATGCAAAAATACTTAATATCGAAATAAAAATATCGAGTTCGCCTTCGCATTCATCCTTGTATTAATACCACGAGCCTAGTTACGTATACGATCGTAGCTCGTGAATACGTCCAGATAGCCACAAATTGAGTTCAAAGCATCCGCCATGTTTGTATTTGGCCACACAACCTGTGTTTAAGGACGGCCGTGGAATTATATTGCAGCGATTAGCGTAATAACCGTCTGTCCGCCTTTGCTTACTGCTCGGTCTCTTCTCTTTGCCCCGCGCGTTGAATTCTTTGGCGCATGCACCGGTGCGTTGCTTCGTCGTTGATTATTATTTATGTGGTCGGTGCTTTTTTTACGTTTGTTTTGGTGGCGGGCGTAATTTATAGGTGTGTTGGGGAATTGTGAATTGTGTCATTGTTGGGTAAGCTTCGTTGATGTTGGTATTGTTATTGGTTGAATTTCAAGATGCACATGGAAATGTTTGTTAACTATATGGAATGCTTAACGAATTAAGACATGAGTTAAGTGACAAGTGGCTATTATTAAAATTCTTATTACTATTAACAAGTATTTAACCACGTAGCCCAAGGCAGCTGTTTTCTTTTTTAAAGTATCTTAGCGTTCTGTCTATGAAAGTTTCTTTTTGTTAAGAAATACATATTTTTGTAATGTAAAACTAAAATCTCCAATGCTGTCACCTATATCTGATCTTTTTAAATTTTTTTAGCCACTACATACAATTCATCTACACACGTGTCTGTATACACACGCGCATGCGTATTTGCATGCACGTCCACACGAACACGCGAACGCACGCAGGCAAGCAAGCATGCGCGGTTGCACGTATGCGGTAAGTACAAGGATAATAATTTTAAAAAGATGAAACATTTTTTCTTAATTGTAAAAGTGACTAAAAATTTACTTCGCGTATTCCGGCTTCCAATTTTGATATAACTCGAATAGAACTTTGATGTATTCAGCAGCGTATACTTACCTGTCACATGAACAAATAAACAGGCTTACAGGCAAACGAACAAATATTTTAAAGATACTTTTTTGTATCCTATTACTTTTTTCATGTCCTCGAAAATATTTTTTTCGTATATTTATATATATATATATATGTAAAACAAAATATGAAACAACCAAATTAACATGTTGAGAGAAAAAAATAAACTTATAAGGAATAAATAAAGCATCGAAGAGGACTAACAACCACGCTGCCCTCATTCGTCTACTCTTATTCAAATTACTATCGAATCACCTGTCCCTGGCGGACCACTCCACACTTCACCTCTCGCCACGTCTATTGCAACTATGTGTGGTCAGGTGGAAAATGTAATTGCACGATTTAAATTACTAGTAACGCCCTCTTTGAATTACATAGATTTTTTGCCTAATTACTACGCGGCGAGTAGCTGGGCACATTTTGTTGTTGTTTTGCAAATGCAATATAAATTAGTTTTTGAAAATATTAAACTCGCATATCTTCTGACTGAGTGAACCGAAATAAGAACTAAATGTATTAAAAAAATTCTATAACTAGGTCAGTAGTTTTTACTTGATGCGTATTCAAACAAACGTACCGTTAGACAATCAGGAACACAAAAAAATTCCAAAAATATATGTTCGTGTTCTATTATTTGTCTTATGTTCACCTAACTTTTGTTTTCGTAAATATTTTAAATGTGCAGATAGGTTATTTCAATTCTGTTATGTATATAGATATCGTCGACATAAGTAAACCATATTAAAAAATATTACTCACTTTTTAGGCTTAGACAGGGAAGAATAAACAATACACCAAAATTATCTTACGTTAAAAGAAAACTTACATCTTTATTATTAGTCAAGTAAATATTTATATATGTATACGTGTACATAAAAATATATGATACCGTGATATTTCATTTAGATTTGTTTTAGAATTAACGCTCGAAAAACGTTAATTCAAGGCACGAGAATGTGTTTAAATAAAAAAAGTTGCAAATAAACGTAAGGTCTGTACTATTGAATTTATATGTTTATGTTATATTCTAATATATTTAAAATCATATCCTCGAGATTATTATAAGATGACAAAAACATTCTTCAAAGTTTGACTGCTACATGTACCTGTTCTAATATCTCAGAAGAAACAAGTTTTTAATTAATCGTGTTGCAATTTTTTTAAATATGACAACGGTTATAAAGATAATATGATAAGCTTAGCAGTTAAAACTTTTTTACGATATTACCAGTGTAGCATGATTCAGTAGAATTAATCATTTTAAAAAAGTCGTGTTGTTCAAACAATTACCTGACTTTCAAAAACCAAATATTAATCAAAAACAAAATTTTCACAGACACAGAAAGTGACTCAAAAGGCCCCTACATTCTGCGAAATGTCGTTTCAACTAAATACTGCGATGTGCTAAGTCATATGGCTAGTTGTTTGGTTTTCTACCTCAGGCTAAAATACATAATTCACACGCCTTATTGCAAAATTTTATTTGTTAAACAGAGAGTCAGATTACGGGAATAGAAAATTTATCAATCGAAAAATTGAGTTATATGAGAAAGGCGACTAGACATTGAATCATCTATTTCCCTTAAATTTTATTCGTTTGCGCCTACAAATAATTTTCCGCTGTCAATGTACTGCACATGAGGTTTGAAATTAAATACATAACCGTTTTATTAATACATTAATCTAATGGATTATTCTTTATTTGAATAACCGCTCTTAAATACCTAATTAATATCACAATCAAAATCGGATAATGGCACATTCTGACATGATAGTATTATTAATTTTTCTGTATTACTAGCGAGAATTGCATTTCCTTCTTCCTCGTACTCGTTTTCAGTTCTGGGAAAATATTTCTGTGTAAACGGTAGTTTTAGGCGTAGGTCAATATTTCAATGCAAAATTTTACTAAACATTGCGAAAGTTTGACCAAGCAAATGGTTATAAAATTAAAAAAATATTGTAATTCAATTTTACTTCCAATACATTTTAACATTACTTATGTATTTTTATATAACTGGCATCTAAGGAATTATAGTAAATAGTGATGGAAATTTTTTTTTTATTAACAGCCAAATAAAAAATTATTCCATTTAAAGTAACTTTTTATCATGTCTTTGTAAAACAATCAAGCAAGAAAATTGCAATAATACTTTTAAAAATTTCGCTGTAAATTTACTAAGCAAATACCACAGATAAAACGTTTTTACTAAGATATATACATTTCTAGTAGGATATATAAATATTGTAGCGGATATTCGGCCTTAAACTGAATAGCAAGCTCTCGAAAAGGTCAAAAGAGCTATATATACGCCAAAAGAGCCATATAAAAGAGCAAAAATTATGTATTTGTAAAATTAGTTGAAGTATTGACAGTTTAAAGCGCTATTGCAGCGAGGCCAATGTATAGGATTTTAAAAGCCAATTAAAGTTGATTGGAGTGATATGCAATAAGAAGTACAGCAACATTTATGACTGTTTGATATGTTTAAGCTTTAATGAAAACACGCATTTTTGCAAAGAGAAAAGTTTCGGAATATTTTATTCGAAAGCTTTTTTATCTCATACTATAAAACATGCAATGATGAGAGAAATCTAAACTTATCCTCTACTTATGAGTGCAGAGTACTCATACGTATTTCTGGCAGTGCAGTGAAGAGATAGTAAACAAAAATTAACTCATCGAGTGCTAAGAACACTGCTATGGGATCAATAGCTATATCGATGAAATTTGATACTTACTTCACACGAACATTAACAGATACAAAAACTAAAAACTCATTTGCTCGGTTGATGCAAATTCAAAGTTGACGTTGTACACGACGAGAAAAGGAATAGATTTCTCCCTAGTAATGCTCAAAATGTAATACTACTGTGGCAGTATATATCCCTTCCAAACTTTAATTTTAATTTTAATTAGGTCTTTAAGAGTGGTTATGTAGGGTGGAGTGGTAACTTTGATTTTAATGTTAATTAGGTCACAATTAAATGAAACTACGTGATGTAGTATTATTTCTACTTTCTTTAATTTCTTTACCACGACCTAGGTTTCATTGTATTACAACATCTTCAGGCGGGATATTAGCAAAGATTCAAGATGTTGTGATACAACGAAACCTGGCTCGTGGTAAAGAAATTAAAGAAAGTACAAATAATACTACATCACGTAGTTTCATTTAATTTTGAATAATGAATTTCTACAAAATTAACGCCAAATATATTCAATAGTTAATTAGGTCTTTAAGAGTGATAATTCAAATAAAGAATTGTGCCAGAAATTAATACGTTATTAAAACGGATATGTATTTAATTTCAGACATCATATGCGATACTTAAATAGTAGAAAATATTATTAAGAAGCGCAATGTAATAAAATAGAAGGGAAATCGATTATCGGTTACTGGAACATAAGTAATTTTATGTGATATTTAACATAGTATTTGATGACATAATATGCATGTTTAAATGAAATAATTTTCTTTGTTTAAAATGAGTTTAGCGTAATTTAGTGTAACGTTACGCTTATTCCCTGATTAGGTACGCATGTCATTTAACATTATGTCCACTATTCTTGAATGGAAATGGTAGTTAGTGGTTAATACATTCCAACGTTAATTTAAGGCTTAGCTATATCCGGGCACGCGTATACTAAAAGAATATGAATACAATATTCGAATAAAAATATAACTATACCATCGTATTAAAATTATATAAAGGTTATGCATAGTTTTTAATATTTCTCAGAACATAATAACGCATGACAAAATGTAACAACATTTTTTATTTGTAGTTTAATATGAACACGATTCCATTATACATAAAATATTTTTTTAAAATCAACTTGCATAATTTCTTTGAATCAGTTGTGTAAATTTTTATAATTAACATAAATTGGTTTTTGAATATGCAAATTGCTGTTACAAAAGAAAAATGTGAGAATGAAAGAAAGCTACAAGACAAATTTCTAGGCAGACAATAGCTACGTTTAAAATCCAAACTTGTCGACCGTAGAAACTAAATAAATATTAAAAAGAAATTGACTATGTTTCGTAAATCAAAATATGATGGCTCTATAAGACGATTATTAATTAGCACTTACAATTTGTTAATTGCTAAAACAGATTTATGTGAGATTTTACAAATGTCCCTAAAATGTATGTGAGAAATATTGTGACTACGAAGGAAACGAGCAAAATATTTTATCTTAGTATTCAGCATACCATCTTCATAACTTACTCCGATTGGTTGATATATAGCCTTGTTGTGTACACATATTGACAACTTGTTTCCGGTATTTAATGAAACATGTTCATTAATAGCATATAAATTAATAATAAAACCCACTTCGCTCTTTTATGATCGACGATTAACTACCATAGATTTCAAAATATAACTCGAACCTTGCGCGTTTTTGGATAAAACGTATTTTACATATTATATATACGTAAAATACGTGTTATTCTCGTATTTATACTCGTAGTTTAGTGTAGTATCACTATGTCGTGATACAGTTAGGACAAAGAATTTTGTCTTACTCATTAGTAAAATATAAAATAAGTATATAGGTGTAA
Source organism: Druceiella hillmani (assembly GCA_039881145.1). Classification (NCBI taxonomy): domain Eukaryota; kingdom Metazoa; phylum Arthropoda; class Insecta; order Lepidoptera; family Hepialidae; genus Druceiella; species Druceiella hillmani. The sequence continues at coordinate 4,147,515 of JAYKKI010000048.1, read as the reverse complement.
AGAAATGGAAACTTTACGTATTTTTTTATTGGGCACCGTTAGTTTAAATATATAGAATATTTTTAGAAATATATTAGAAGTATCTGGAAAACTTCAAAGCTTGATGAAAAATTGTTCAATAGTTTTCGAAATGAAGCATTTTTTACAATGTTTAATAAAAAGGTTCACGGTACCATAATTGAAAATATAAAAATTGAGACGACAATATAAATTTTTAGCGTTGAACTTAAGGGCCATTCAAATATTATATAAGAACTTGACATGGGGGACGTGGGGGGCTGAATGGCGATTACGTCAGGAATAAGGCGATTGGAAGTGTCATAAGTATATTATAATAAAACTTTCACAAGTTCTTGGTAAGAAAACATCAAATAGTTTATTTTACTACTTTCGTATTTTTTCGAAAAAAAAATTAGTAGATTTTGGTTCAAATATATATGACAATCGTACTTGTCTATGTTCGAAAGCGGAAAGGATCTTTAGAGAATTTCCGTAATAATTAATTATTGCTTACTAACTCACCCGCGGTGTTTTATGGATAAGTAAAAAAGAACTGAAGTAGGGAAAGTACCGCGCGCAGTACAGGGAACTTGTTATCGATGTGTCTAAGAGAACTGAAAAGAACTGCAAGCAGCAACCAGGAACAAATCGAGTCTATTGAGCTTTTTTCCAAGGTAATTTATCCTTCTGATTGTGGACAACGTGTTGCGCCCCCGCTTTTACACGAAAAAAAAAATTAAAGTATTTTACGATATTTTTCTCATTTGTTTTACAATGTCTTGATGTAATGCAGAAAAAAACTGACATTTGCGCAAAGTTTACTATGGAACATTGTAAATTTTATAGTATTATATATAAATGGCGCGCAAATTATCATGCATGTATTTGACATACAATGTCTCGATGTGTACGTGACATACGATGTGTCGATATGTATGTGCCGATGTGTACGTAGTGGAATGACAAAGAAATTGAATTAATAAAATATAAATCCACGTTTGCAAAATTTACATTTAAATGTATATTGAAGTTAATATTTTTATTACGTATGTATATAAAATATTAATTAATAATTATTTGGAAAATCACAAGACGATACCTGAAATACGACATAAGCTTTAAAACCTTTTGTGAATATATTTATAACCTATCCACCACTACAAAAATACACTGCAACCGAAATTTTCAAGATGATCATATTTTCACAAATCAATTGATTGTATCACTTATCTTTCTCATACTTTCAGTTAATACAGTTTTTCATGATGTTTAGATATTACTTTATATTATGCACTAAATTACGTACCAGAAAACAATATTTCCAAACCACCATTGAAATATAGTTTTCATAAGAAAAGAAAGAAGACTAATGATAAAATTTACAATGTTTTATAATAAAGGTTCGGATCAACATTGTATTTATATAATTATACTCATAATATATTTTAATATTTTTTTTAATAAGTAAATATGTTCATTTGCATAATATTAAATTACAATTTCTTTCAGTGTAGTGTAGATATTTTTAGAGTAATGTAGCAAATTGGCAAAAAACGTAATCCTTCATAATATCCTCATTTTGTCCATCTAGCTGTGTGCCACATAGAAATAGTTTCAGCCTGTCACACTTTTCGTTAATTTTTTTTATGAAATGGTATATGTGAAAGTAATACTCATAAATAGACTTGAATAATCTTAATAAATCAAAGAATTTTTTTCAAAGTGTATCAATATATATATTTGTAGCTTTATAAGCGAATCATAACATTCACAGGAAATTTGATTTTTTAGGAAACACCCATTTGTAAAACTCCTGAAAATAAAAAGTCTGTACAGTCTGCTTCAGGCGCGACTGAACGGGTAGAGAAAAACACTAATCTAAAAGTAGAATCACAACAAAAATATGAAAACAAAGAAAATAAGGGAAACAAATTGAGCGCAAAGCCTTCTTAGGTTCTTGAGGTTATGAAATATAAGATTGATCTTTTGGAAAAATCTGAATGCTTTATATTCTGTTAAAGATACTACGTCAAGCCATGTTGAAATTGAAAATGAAAAACAAATCATTAAATCTCGCGGAGAATTAATATTTGCGAAATAGTCTTCAAAGAGAAAGATTCAAAACTCAGTATCCCAGAAGAAACACAAAGAAGATATAAAAAGAAAATTAGAAGATATTTGTAATGAAAGTCGTGATATTAAAACTATCTATGAGGGATTCAGTTGGACGTCGTAGCCTACAAAATGATCAACCAATACTATTAAAAACTACAGCTGATATTGACTTATTTGGGTTTGGATTGAATATTGAGTTACATTATATGAAATCGATATTACCACAAGATATCGTCGATTTTCATTGCGTTTGCTATACAACATTTTAAACGGATCATTATTTATAGCTACAAATGATCCTGCCAAAAGTGCATACAACAAAGTAGAGTACAGAATGGCTCTACTAAGTCGGGAACTGGCTGGTTTGATATTACGTCTTGAGCATTTTGGTTCTAATTTGAACGACACGGCGTTAAAATTAATGAGGGTTTAGAGAGGTTCAATTTTGTCGGAAATGTATTAGCAGCGGTTGAAGATAAATGGAAATAAATGATTATTATGTTTCTGGAAAATATATTAGGTCCGGTGAATCTGACCTTCCTGATTTACCAGATTTTAAATGATATTCAGCCTGAAAGCCTGTTCTTACGCCAAATTATAAAATGTAATGATAGGAATTACCGTCGTCCAAAAAGCAGTTTCTTTAGTTAATAAATAACAGATATAATCCACCGCCACTAGAAGTAAAACAGACAGTTGACGAATTTTGTTTGAATGATGGGGGGCAACTTCTTAGTCTTCCACTCAGTTTAGCTCTACACTTAAATTCTTCACCTGAAGAGTTTCCACAGATGCCCTATAATATTTTTGTCCAATGGTAAAATCGAAATTATCAAGTGGAATATGTAAAAGAGTAGTATTTATCACGCCTCTATCAAAACATTAAATAAATACAGCAAGGCGGTTCACAAAACTATAAACACACATACCGAAATAAGAGTGGCTGCTCGTCGTGCTAATGAAGTGATGTGCATGGATTAAACTTTAGACAAAGACTAAGATGTTGAATGGCTGGAATAGAACGATGTCAATATCTCGAAAAAACACAGAAATGATCAGACACACAACATAAAACAGCAAACATCCAACTACAAAGGCTTAGAGTCATGGATTTATTTAAATGTATATTGAACAAATTTTAAAATAAAATAAAATAAATAAATATCGTTTATAAATTGCTTCGTTTATTTTTATAGACTTAATAATTATGATACATGGTCATGAATAATAATACACAAACTTGAACAGGTTTTGTAAAAATTGTACCATCCTTACGTAAGCATACGATCTTAATCCTCCTCCCCGGTCAAGAGCTTTGCTTACTTTCGCTGACAAGGGGGAGGGTGGGTTAAAAATGGTTAAAATTCTGCTTGCGTAATATTTGAAAGGACTCTTACAAAATTTACCATAATTTAAAATCAAGGTGATTCTAAAATAATAAACTAAAGAGCGGAATAAGTCGTGATGCTGCAGTATCTTCAATTCAGCTATCAATGAATGAAGACTCGCAATCCGATGTTTGTACATGAGTATGGAATAGGAAACCTGATGAAACTTCGCTCTCATACATAACAGTTCAGTACAAAAAAATAGTTCGATTTCTACACTGATTAGTTGTTAATGAGACCCTAACATTTTGAATAAATCTGAAGCCTGATGAGACCTACAGAAATAAATCTGACCATAATATAATATTTACCATAATATAACATAATATTTATATCACAGAGAGTATTGAAAATATTTGGCGTTAATTTTGTAGAAATTAGTTATTCACAATTAAATGATACTACGTGATGTAGTATTATTTCTACTTTCTTTAAGTTCTTTACCACGACCTAGGTTTCGTTGTATTGCAACATCTTCAGGTGGGCTATTAACAAAGCTTGAAAGACTGAATCTTTGCTAATAGCCCACCTGAAGATATTGCAATACAACAAAACATAGGTCGTGGTAGAGAACTTAAAGAAAGTAGAAATAATATCGAAAGTAGAAATATATCACGCAGTTTCATTTAATTGTGGATCACAGAGAGTGTTGAGTGTTTTATCCATAAAATTTAAATGTATCAGTGGTAATTCAAGAAACAAAGTATCAAACACAAAGTGCAAACTTTGAAATATGGTAAATTGTTTACACCTATAAAATGAAAACATTACTTAACATTTGCACAAGTCAATAATTTCGTACTGTGGTAAATTACCAATTCTCTACAAGCGTCAACTGCGCGAAATTTCGCGCGAAGAATAATAAAATTCTGTACATTCCCTCGTCTTGATTTACAACTGTATTAGGTATTCGCAAGTTTTGTAGAATAATTTTTGCGCAAGATTTTGCTTAGGAAAACCTTTATGTAGGATGATAAAATTTTACTTATTGCAAATTTAACAAAGTAAATGTTACTCAAGCATAAGCAGTAGAAAGACCATGATTGTTTATGAGCATTCTTTTATCTTTACACTTGCAATATAACTGGTAATTGTAAAATAACTCGTATATATATATATATATATATATATATATATATATACATATATATATATATATATATATATATATATATATATTTATATTATGTAATAATGGTAGTTGTCAAATTCGGTAACTTTATTGTTATTGTATTCAATTTCTTTAAAATGTGTGGCAAACACATTTAAATATATCACTTTTGATACTTGGTAATCAATTAGTTACCTTAGTTATTAAATGACATAAAGAATTCTGTTATTCGTCGAGATGAACGGTTTTAAAATTTTTAGTGAATTTTTTAACCGTTTATACATAAGATCAAAAATGTTAATATTACTCTTATATAACCTATCAAAATTTGTGATATTTTTAATTTAATTTAGCTTTATTCAAATAAGTCAATAATTTCGTACTATGTAATTTGACTTTGTTTAAATTGATGATTTATGTAATAATAAATAATTATAGTGATTTTTCAAGTGAAACATCTGAAGGCGCATTTGAAACCTCTGCTGGCATGTCGCGACGTGCCATTCAGCCATGGCGTGTTGTCGATTTTCTGATTTAATTCGACCAGCTTCGCGTCTTGTCGGCTAATAGTATTATAAAATTAAAAATATGTTTTTGAAAGATTGTTAAGAAATATTTCTGTGGTAAATTATTTCATAAAAACAAAATATTACAATCACATTATTATTTTATTATCAACAACTATCTGAATATTTGTATTTCCGTTTTAAATTCGTTTAAATAAAAATATTCTCAAAAAAGAAAATATAAACAAATTTAGATGTTTCACATTTGCCAGGCGTCACATGAAGGCTCACAACTTTTTCCAATGTTTAATAATGAAATAAAGTAATTAATTAACCGTATCCTAGTTACTTTACGTATAAGCACCATTTATCATGAAAGTTTGATTCAGATTTGATTAATTTATATTTAATGGAAAATGGATCAAGTTTTTAGAATTTGTATATCATTATCTAGTATTATCTAATATCACAAAGATTATTTGAAAAACAATATTTGTACAGTCAAGAAACTGATCCAATAATAATACAGTAATTAATTAACAATATCCTGGTTACTTTATGTATGAGCACCATTTAGATTTTGGTTCAAATTTAAGTAATTGATATTTAATGGAAAATTAATCACGTTATTAGAATTTGTAGTATTAGCTAGTATCACAAAGGTTATTAGAAAAATAATATTTGTATAGTGAAGAAACTGATACAACGCCAAAAAATTAAATAGAAGAAATAAGAATCCAAGATTCATATCATCGTAAATAAATCTAACACAGCGTATCCCTCTACACTTAGGAATCACAACAATAATGAGTAGGTGGATAAAATAAAAGAAGAGAAAAAGTCCGTACCCTGTGTCGAGTAACTCCTCAATTACATTGAGTGATGCGAACCAGAAATCGATACACGAACAATATGAATACCTCACATATCTCGTGTACTCGACCAATTTATGCACACTACCTGTCTACCACTTATTTTCAGGTATCGCAATCCTTGTTACATGTGGTGATATCTGAATATTAATATTCATATTTGATTAATGAATTTTCACGTAATTTTCCCTGACTTAAGAAAAATAATAAAATATTCTTCATTATCTTGATGAACAGTTGGATTTTCGTCAGAAATTTTAAGTTTTCTCCCATAGAAATAAATATGAAAGAATGATTGGCTCGAAATAAATATAACATACGATTGATGTTTTGTATATTTTCCTTTTTTTGTATCAACAAGCTATAGTTACTCTAACAAAAATCACTTGCGGCATGTGTAAGTAGAAATAATCGATACAGCTACTTTGACAACGGCTTCCGGTTCTGTAAAATGTATTAACCATATCTCATACCTACCGATTTTGGTAAATTATATATATTTTCATTTTCACGTGGATCGTAATACGAATTCCGAGACTAAGTAGTCATTGACTATTTATTAAGTAAGCTTAAATTATCTATTACAACAAATTGTAATAAACTAATTAATGTAAGAGTCGTTGTTATGGGAGATGGTATCTTAGCATAGGTATACGAGTATTGATTACATAATTATTAAAGTTTAAAAAAAATTAAAGGTTTTTTTATTTAAGAGCGTAGTGATTTTTGTGATATAACTATACTTCGATCTAGGTGAATTTAGTTTCTTGGTTTAAATTCAAGCGATCTATGTGTATTTTGAACATTTACTTATGAATATTTACGGAATACTTTAATTATTTTATGATATTTGTAATGTATCAGCAATGGAATATTGCAGCGATGCACCTTATGGTGATACCGAAACTTCAAGTTTATATTGTACCTCCGTGGCAATGGCAATAAAATGGAACAAGAAACGAGAGAGCCTGCGCACAGTCGGCAAGAGGTCGGTCTGCATGTAATTGGCAACATGTGCATGAATGCTGCAGCCCACTGCCCCTCGCTTAGCTCCAGTTGTTTTGCATCTTTTACCTTAATGAAATCTAATAGCTTCTCTCGACGCTTTGAAGCCTAACCATATAAATCAATACTCTCCGTGCATAAAACAACTGAGAGGATACCAGACCCAAGTCGGTGTTAGCTTAACTCGACGTGTGATTAATATTCAATTTAATTTTATTGATATTGAAGTAATGTTATGTATCAATTGAATTATTGCTTCCGTGAGAATTGTTAACATATTTTTTGGTTTCCAGTCTCGCAGTGGCCCGATTGAATTTGAAGTGCTCAGTCGATATTGGCTATACTTCGGTTTGCCGAGTTCTTGTGTTACGTCGAATTGCGAGATGGGATTTTATAATATTGCAAAGTCGAAGACGATAATTAACTCGCTAGACAAGTTAAGTGGTTTTATCTTTAAATTTTAATAGCTTAATTGAATAAACGTACCACGTAAGTTATAATAAACACACGGTATTGCATGTCTGAGTTTTTTTCCACTCATGTAAAACGTCTATCGAGGATCGACGGAACGGCTCGCTGATATATCGAGGAAGCCAGTATTATGTGCCAATCATTAGATAAAGCAATGGAACGACTTGCAAGTTAATGATTAAATTATGTACTTGAAGGAAAATATTTTTAATATATACGAGCTGCGCTGGAGCAACTTCGTATATTTAATATTAAATAAATAATAATTAAAGGCTTTTAGCCTTTAATTATTATTTATTTAATCAGGGATTGTTACATTCGTACAAATGTATCGTATTCAAAATTCATGAACAGCTGGTATCGATTGTAATGAAATATTTATAGTAGAATAGGTAATTTTATTTCAGTTAGATTTCCATTTATAATACTAATGGTATAATCCTAAAGAGATCAATCAATACAGTACCTATTTTACTTTTTATAGAATTAATAATAAAATAAAAGGTTTTCGTATTCTTTGAAATTTTCTAACGTTTAATTGTGGAGACTACAATATTACATGGAAAGTTTTCAGTTCGACCCGTATAATATTTAATTATTTAGTCAAATGGAAAAAAGAGGCGTTTTCTTGGCACCGGTTCCAAAAATCTTTAACAGTGGCGGCATTTTGCAAATTATATATGTTTGAAAATGATATTGTACCGCAAAAGTACTACCAAACTACGTACTCGTATGAGTGAATCGTATATTATTATACTCTGCAGTGCGTTCCTGATTCGGTGGTAATTTAAAACAAGTTGAATTTTTTGTTAAAATATTTTCTGTGTTTAAAAGTCTATTAACTTCAGGTTATTATTTTACAGATCCGAAACGCAATGCAAAAGTTATGAATATGATGCAAATTTACAGTATGAAATCAGACACCTTTACCAGGTTTTGTAAAATTTAAACAGCCATGTATAACTATCCAACTATTTTTCGACTAAGTTGGAAAATTATTAGTGAAAAATTGTTACATCACACATGTTATATCTTGTTCACATACATACAAACACACACATACACTCACAAATAAGCACCCACATATACATACACGCACGAACCCGTACACGCATAAGAGCACGCAAACGCGCACGCCTGCGCGTACGCGAACGCACGCACGCATGCATATACGCACGTACGTTCATACGCATTCACGCATGGACGCACGTATGCACATACCCACACACACACACACACAGTTGTTTAATCGGTGGATTTATAGTGAAAATTTGAATAATATCACGAGCTATTTATATAAAAGTTTATAGTAAAGACGGCTTTTAGTTATGCTAAAAAAATTAAAAACCTTGTGTCAGGTTGTCTTTGTTGATTTATTTATAGGTAAAGAATATATGTCTTTTAGTAATATCATAGTTGTCCATATGTAATGGATTCACATTTCAAAAAATTTAGATTCTTTTGGTCAATTTTTAAGGTTCCATAGCCAAACTAGGAATCCCTATAATTTTGTGAAATTCGTCTGTCTGTCCATCACATGAGTGAAATCGTAGATTATTAGTGCTATATAGGTAGAATTTGGCATAGTTGTATAAATTTATAACACCAACAAAATCATGAAATGAAAACTTTATAAAAAGTAGTAGTGTAGTACCTCTAGACGTAAAGTGGGGGAATTTTTTTTAATTTCCATTATGTAGGATATCGTTGAATAGGGATTTTAAAAGTAATAGAGGTATATAAAGAAAACGTTTTCGTTACAGAAAAAACCTTTTCGTTTCAAACTTTTTCGTTATCGGTTAAGAAATATTAGAATAACTCTAAATTTGTAATTTTTTAGAGTTACGCATCTCCAACCCTACTAATTAAACCGTTATTTTCAAATATGTGAAAAAAATTGCAATTGCATAATATATCATGAAATTAATAAGAAAAATTAAACTTTTTATTAGGTGTTATTAGTATACGAGTAATAGTCGATCAACTAGTGACATGTAGCTGGGTCTATAAAAAGTTCTTAGAAACTCCATACAAATGACTATCAAATGTTAAAATCCACTGTAAAAATAATTTTTTATTCTAAAATGTACATTTATTGATTTTTAGGTCACGTTTTCGAGTTATTCAAATTCCAATTTATACTTTAAAGCTTTTTAACATTGATTTGAAAAATTCACAGAAATTCTAGGTATTCGATTTGGAATTTTAATTAAAATTATCTTCTTTAACTTCAAGATATAAAGACAATCAAATAATCAAGAAATAAGGCTAAGACAATCAAATAATCACGAATAAGGAAAAATAACGTATTTAAAAAATAAGGCTCAATAGGAGCCTTATTTTTTAAATACGTTATTTTTATGTATATACTCGAATTTTAAAAAATCATTAACTATAGCATTTTCACTGTACTGAATTAATACTTCACTTTTTATGCATTAAATGCAAATTTTCGAAATGTGACACGATAGTTATTGAGTTATAATTTAAATTGTAAGAATACTTCAAGAAATTGTAAATTAACATTGTACAGATTTCCAATATCGAATTGGATATTAGATAAAAAAAAATGTATAGTGGCTGTAAAAGGTGTTCATTCCGATATTGTTTGTCGTTGGAAGGTTATATATTAATTATTGTACTCACCCTGTTGAGTTGAAAACGATAGATATTACATATTCTGGCTACAAGCAATTAAAATATTATTATCATTCGTTGATAAAAGCATTTGTTTAGATATTTTTCTCTACTTTACAATACAAGTAACCTAACTTAACATGATTTTATCGAACGAATAATACTTTTCTTTGGCAAAATTAACATGATTTTATCGAACGAATAATTCTTTTCTTTGACAAAAATAACAAAGAAACAATTGATATGTAGTTGGGAAAAGAAAATAAAGAAAACGTTGCATTTAATACGGTCACAGTCGCTGTCTTTCATTATTATTATATTATGCGACCCTTCTTTATGCAAGTGCGTATTGGAATGCACTTGGGCGATTTTTTAAATATCTTCATTTTATTTATCAAAATAATTGTTAATAAATGAGACACATTGTCTATTACTATGAAACTGGGTAACAGAATACTTAAATTAGTTTTATATACGAGTAGCTCATGTTTCTGGAACAGGTAAATCTTCAAGTGGAAGCTTGGAACTAGAGAGATAGTTTTACACCGGTAAACTTGAGTAAAGATGCCAGACAAGATGTGATTATATTAGGAAAAGTTTCCTTTAAAAATATTTTACAACATCAAACAAATTTAAAATATTTTGAATGTTTATATTTTAAAAAAAATTAAAAATGTTCACTATTTATTTAGCTTGAGCAATGTAATATAAAAGTAATGAAGAATTTACTAAAATAACGCTTAAGAGACGATGTAATGTTTGAATTTGCTTGAAGCATATAAAAATATAATATGAACAATGAAACTATGATGCGTAGACATAAAAATAACTGTAATTTGTTCAAACTAACGTGAAAACAATCTCAGCATCTTCAGTATTCAATCTCGAATTAGATGCGATAAAAATCTCTTAGTTCCATTCCGAAGCCTAGCGTAAGCATGACAGTTGACAAATACCCGCCGCCGAAAGCCCGCGACCTTCTTCCAATATTTTTTCTGCTCGGTAATGAACTTGAAAAAGACTAACGCCGCGCCGCGAGCTAAAGGGAAAGTCATATATTATTACGGTATAACGTATGGGCGCTCATTTCTCGGAATAATTCGATAAATTTTACGAAAAAATAATACGCGTACGGGCAGTCTGGTAGCATAGTGTGGGCGGTTAGTCAACAATGTTAATTATTATTGCCTTTGAAGTAAATTCGGCTGGACGTAACTGAACTCGGACGGTGTGGCCAGATTCTGTTTCTGTATACCTTTTCCTTAAATTTTTAATTTTCTCTGTATTTTATAAACTATAATTAATTAAAGTAAAACTATCTGGGATATGAAATTCAGTGATATTCAAATATCGATTAAACACTTGCTTATTCAGATGGTCTATAAAGTTAAAATATTATGACAACGTAATTAAGAAAAGGGGAGAGGCGCTATCAAAGATAAGTGATCTAAGGGGATGTTCTTTTTATCCTTTATACCTGTTATATATTCTGATAACAATAGTACTTCAAAGCCAATAATATATAGTTCTTTTTATCCTTTATACCTGTTATATATTCTGTAAACAATAGTACTTCAAAGCCAATAATATATAGTTCTTTTTATCCTTTATACCTGTTATATATTCTGTAAACAATAGTACTTCAAAGCCAATAATATATAGTTCTTTTTATCCTTTATACCTGTTATATATTCTGTAAACAATAATACTTCAAAGGCAATAATATATAGTTCTTTTTATCCTTTATACCTGTTATATATTCTGTAAACAATAGTACTTCAAAGGCAATAATATATAGTTCTTTTTATCCTTTATACCTGTTATATATTCTGTAAACAATAGTACTTCAAAGGCAATAATATATAGTTCTTTGTATCCTTTATGCCTGTTATATATTCTGTAAACAATAGTACTTCAAAGGCAATAATATATAGTTCTTTTTATCCTTTATGCCTGTTGTATCCTTTATACCTGTTGTATATCAGAAATATCTTTAATTTTCCATATGAAGCGATTTGAGCGTTCTAATTTCGCGTTAATAATTTCCTTAATATAAATCAAGGGATTCCGAAGAAGTAAAAAAACTATATAAAAATTAAATAATTTTTTTTTAGTTAAATGTTTAAGGTTAAATAGGTGCTATTAAAAATTATTATATTAGCTTAGCGCAAATTGCCTCTTTTTTGCGGACTTATATATATATATATATATATATATATACCAGTTGTTTTTCTTGCCGTAAGTTAAAAGTAAATATTCGAGCTTGTTTGAAAATGGTGTTTCTTTAAACAAGTTATCAACCTAATTTGGCTCCAATGTTAATGATTATTGGAGCCAAGAAATTCCTTTTATTTTCTTATTTAAATCGGTCTTTATTGATATTTTCTTATTTTACTTTTGGTGTTTTTCTGACGATTATTTAATATTTTTATGGTTAAAACAATTTCTTACCGTATCTCTAATTATAATATATATATACATATATATGTATATATATATATATATATATATATATATATATATATATATATATATATATATATATATATATATATATATATATATATATATATACAATTATCGTTTGAGATATTTTATATGGTTTTTATTGATATTTTCTTATTTTACTTTTGGTGTTTTTATGATGATTATTTAATATTTTTATGGTTAAAAAAATCTGGCCTTATCAGTTTCATACATTTTTTCTTTACTCAATATTTTATTCAACTTTCGAAAGGATTAAATAATACAGAAAGCTTTTATGCTCGATAAACATGAAAGGTTTAGTCTGAACATATTATAAATAGTAACATTGGAAATAATATACGAATTATCATTTTGCTTATAGTACAATTATCGTTTGAGAAAAAAATACTGAAATTTACTCTTTTAAAAATAGAAGTTTGAATAATTTTTGAAGGTACATAATTTGAGCATGATCATTATATAATTTAATTTTATAAAAACTAAGACAGATTTACATAACGCGATTCAGAAAATTAAGTTTCTGTAAACAGTAAGATATTAATTATGGATTTGATATAATATTCAGGAATACGTGTCGCATGTTTAACCGTAGTAATATCCGATATGTTCTATCTCTTACTGTATCTCTAATTATAATATATATATATATATATATATATATATATATATATATATATATATATATATATATATAGATGTATATGATTATATTGGTTGGCTAATCAGTTTTTAACCCCGAGTTGCTGTCAACAATTTTTATTAAACAATTTATACGTTCCAGTAAATTTAATTTAAGTATGCACCATTATTATCTACTACTTGTCGCCATTTAGTTGGCAGTGAAAATATGCCTTTCTTGTGAAATTCCGGTGACTGATTCCAAAAACTGTACGAGGTCGTTTTGGAGATCTTCTTTTTCGTCGAATTTTTTTCACGTAAGTGGTTACTTAGAGCCCTGAATAAACGGGAACCAGAGGGCTCAATGTGCAGCAAACATGGTGGATGAGTGAGTAGAACCCAGTCGAGCTCCTCTAACATAGCACGAGTATGTTTTGCAAAATGTGGTCTAGCATTATCATGCAGAAAGTAAACTCGATCTTGTTGAATACTCCATTTGTTAGCTAATAGGTTCAATTGTTCACAGTAAATATCTGCGTTAATTGTAGATCCCTTTGGAAGCAACTCCCGATGAATAATGCCGTTGGCATTCCCCCAGTAGCTAAGCATCACCTTTTTGGAACTTATTTCAAGTTTAAATACTGAAACTCATTTTTCTCTGACACCCAGCCATTGACGTTTGCGTGTATAGTTAATGTATGTAACCCACTTCTCATCGGCAGTCACTAACTGATTCAGCCAGTCAAAGTTCAATGTCAATAACTGTTGACAAGTATCAACTATGCACTGAAGGTGCTGACAACTCGTGAGATATCCAAACACCTCGTGAGATATCCAAACACCGTAATTTGAAACTTTTCCAAATTTGTGCAAATGTCTATGTCTATGGTGCTACGACCGCAGTGCAGCTCATCTGCCAATTGACGAGTCGTTAGTCGAGGATCCGGATCCTGATGCGTCGTAATCGTTAAACATCCAATTCAACAGGACGGTTCTGAACCAAATCTTTGTCGTCGCGCAAGACACCCTGGACTCGCCCATCACATGACATACAATATTTGTGGCACTCTTTGCATCGTGATCTAGACGAAATACGTAAAGTACTAGAATCCGTCTTCGATATTGATTTAAATCCATTATCGTTTGTGTAATTCATTTAAAACTTTGGCGCTGACTTTTGTCAATTGACTGCACTTTGGCCTATTTATACACTACAATAAAACCTTCTAGAAGTTTCGAGAAACTTTCTCGAAAAGTCCCGAAGTTGTGACTAAAAACTTACTAGCCAACCAAATATATATGAGAAAATATATGTGTATATATATATATATATATATATATATATGTATATATATATATATATATATATATATATATATATATATATATATACAAACATATTTATTAAATAATTTTAGTCTAATAGGTTCATAAAACTGTAATGTGTTATTAATGTTAAAAGAAATAAGAACCCACCCCGAGTTATGGGTGTGAAGGAAAAGAGTGAGGATAATTATTATGTGTGACAGTTCGAGAACGTTCCAGAACATTGTAGAAATTTATTAACTTTTCTAGAACTTTCAAGACTACTTTCAATTCTCAACTCCCATATCTACCATATCCTTATGGTTATCGACGCGCAACCACTATAACGATGGGAGGGTTATGGTTACTACCACGCATAAATGCCATTCGTCTGCGATATGTAGTTTTGGCTGCAGAGTGGAATATAGGCACACACAAGATCAATTTCATATAATATATACCGATTGACTGATTGCTATATCAACACAGAGCCTAAACTGTTGGATATAGAAGTTTTAAATATTAAGTTATTTGATACTAAAAACGCTAGGTATTTTGCGATATACCCACGGGAATGTGAAGGTAGCTCCTAAAATTTAATTTAAAAAACCTCCAAAAATTTATTAATATAATGGAATTTGAACCAAAATAAAAAAAAAACAAAAATATGCGCGGCAAAAGCTAGTTGATTAATAATCGTATTCTACGGCTCATGTTTATATCAATGTTATCACGCATTGTATTAAAATACACATTAATAGCGCAAGACTGTACCGCGTCGTCGATTTATGATGTTTATTCGAGATTATTTAATTGACGAAGTTACGCTACGTCGATGGAGGCTGATAACGTTGTCGATGTAAACTCTACATATTCAAAAACGAAACGCAAACAAAAAAAGCGAGAGGAGGAAGAAAAAAAAGCGGACAGATTCTCGTTCAATAAAACCAGTTTGCGGTGTGCGTGTGGTCACGAGGTTTATATATGCCTACTATTATTGTGGCCGTAACAAAAATAATAAAAATAAAAAAAAACAATCTTGTTTGCCCTTAAGTGTTCTTTTATTTATCTTACTTACTCGAATTATAATAATTGGCTGTCCGCTTCCGTCAATCAATCGTTTGATCGGTGTAGTTGTGGACGCAGAATATCTCGAGCCGTTAAAGAAATTTATTATACTTTCTCCAGATGATGTCCATCGCGTATGGATTAATTTTAAAATTTCGCGTTCTTGTTTGTTATTATTAAATATATCTCTTTTTATTTATATTTTTATGTATGATATATTTTCCACCTGGGCCGAGTGTTGGAAGAGCATTTCATAATTCTTTTTACTGACTTTTTTATTTAGTCTTAATGAAAGACAAAATATTACATTGGTACAAAATGGTATGGTGCTTTCGTTTGGCTGGGTATAAGTTTTTATTTGAAAAACATTCGTTATTGCTTCTCTGCTAGTAAACGCTTCTTCAGATAACTACCTATATTTCAAATTATAGAATCATCTTAATATTCTCATTCATTTCAACTTCAGATCTTGAGAATTGTAATATTACATTGTCAGAAACAAAAATTTAATCAATTAAAAGCAATGTATATTATAGAATAATGTTACTCAAGAATATATAAAAAAAGGTGTTGTCTAACATGAGTATAAATATAAGTAAAAAGTAAGTAAAAAACCGGCCAGGTACGTACAGGGCACTGTTAAATCAGAGTCTCGTAGTCAGTCAGGTAACTGGATAATGGAAGATGGAAGTCATGTCCATCTGTCCGTCTATAGGTCTTTCCTCTTTCAGGTCTATAACCCATTTAGTTTAAGGTGGATTGAGATAAAATTTTACAAGAAAAGTGAAAAATATTTTGTTTATATTTGTTTTTGGAGCACCCTCCCATGTATTGAACTTGGATATGAAAGATTTTTCTCAAGGACACATTCGGGTGGAGTATCAGTGACAAAGTTTTTTAAAATACAATCGAAAATGTCCAGTTATATTTTCTGACATCCACTGCGTGAGATAGACATTTTATAATGGCGAGCATCCTAACTGTTTTATGACGTACATCAACAAATTTATAAAAAAAAAATGTATAATGGCATTTAGTGTGTAGTTGGCATTTACTGTGCAAAATTTCATATAAGTTAACCTAATTATTTCGAACAACGTACATCGGAAAAATTATACATAGTTTATTTCATCTGAATAGATAACTGTCGCAAATAGCATATACCGTTTACAGGAATTGCGTCTCACTTTACTGAGGCACAAATTGTCCAATTGTGTACAAACACATTGAAACGAGACTGTGATTTAACAATGCCCTGTACGTACATGGCCGGTTATTTACTTACTCATGTTAGACAGCACCTTTTTTTATATATTCTTGAGTAACATTATTCTATAATATATATTGCTTTTACCAACCAACTTCCAACTTTCCAACTTTCCGACCAACTTCCGGTTCCTTTTTTCAATTTTTGAAGTCCTATTATCATTATAGCTTCTATTTTAAAGTATTCCCAGTATTTTTATCATCAAAATGAATTAATTATATCTTTGTTAAAGACAATATTTATATTTATAAATTATTGTAGTACATATTATCATAACAATAGGTGACAATTTAAATTAGACAAAAGACGAATCGAATATATTAACTACATCCTTCCAGTTTAACATTGTTCGTATTGTTTAAATACGAAACCCTATGGATGGAAAAAATAAAACACTTATCTAAGGATTTTCCCATAGTAACATTATAAAACATTCATAATACAATTTGCCCATTCGAAAATAATAATACACCATTAACGAAACCTTCCCGAAGCAAGAAACCGACAATAAATAGTCACAGAACATTAACACCGAATTACTATATAATTTTAAATTCTAAAACAATAACCTCGTAGGAGTAAGCTTCGCAGGCTTACATCGGTAATGTCGGCTTAGAGCACCGCCTGACACCGCTGTAAGTACTTACACTTAACGGTATTGAATAGAAAAGTTTTCTCTTCCGGTGATAATAAATCTCGTGATTACATATCGTCGCTGTAGGTTGGAGGTGAGCCGGTGGGTACGGAGGCCGTTTATTGAGTGATATCACTTATTTACTCATTACTGGCTGGCTTCTTTTGCTGGTTGTGCTGGTATAAGCTCCACCCGGTATTTAGGTTGGGGTGATATTGTGAATATTTATTAGTGCTTCGATCTTTGTAACAAATTTTTAATGAAGGCTAATAGAAAATATTATTGTTAAGAAAGTGGTTACAAAAGGTTTTGAAAGAGGACCTCTCTGATCCGTAATATCCTTGAAACAGATGCCGTCATCTGTTCTCCTCATGAAGTAACTTACGTAATCAGGTTGGAGGAAATATTAAAATAATTTAATAGATTATAACATATAAACATGTTAAGGTTTCCTAATTTCTTTCCTTTATATTTTATAACGGATTTAGTTGAATGTCCAATATAAAATATGAATGAATTACCCTTCAACTTCCGACTGAAATACGGTAGTTGACTAATTCTAAATTTTGATATTTTTCGTACAATATTGTGAAATATAAGTTAATTAAAACCAGTCTTGAAAAAAATTAAAAAATTTGTTGAAAAATAAGCCAGTTGTAGGCTTCTAAATTTGAAGATACGGATAGAGTTGGGTATATCCTTGTCTCTTTTCCTCTCGTAGAATATAATGTGCAATATTAAAAAAGACCTCACAACACAGTATTGCCGTCCTTCTCTAAAAGTTACATTTAAACTTTTATAACTCGGTCAATTTTTAAGATTATAAAAAAATTTTCGCTCTTCATCAGCTTCAATTTCAAGGTACACCTTGAAATTATGATTAATGAAATTAAAAACAATTAGTCAAATACCCAATTGTTTTTGATCATGCATTTTTTTTAAATTATCAAATAATTATATTGAAAACTCCATCCATCTTCTTTTTAATAATATCTTAAGTTCGTTACTGTTACGTTAGAGACCGGAGTTAAAGTTTATTTCATCTGAAAAGAATGCGCACTAAGATCCTCTAACGCTTACCATTTTTTCATGTAGTTAGTTTATTAACGCGGTATTATGAGAGACGCAGATTTCCATAATCTTTTATTTCATTGACTGCTTTAAAAATACGATTATGGACTTGTTTGATGGTTAACGATTGATAGTTAATTTTATATTAAATGTGAATTTACCTCTGCTCTTCCTGTTTCATTAATGGGCGTTTATATTATTATAAGTAGGTAAGCTACTGTATTTTTGGTGCTTGCACATGTCCACCGTTTTAAATAAATAAATAAAAAAAACTGTTTTATAATAATATTGCATTTTGCAGTACAGTAGTATATTCTATTCAGACGTTATTGAGTCAATATGGTAATATTCAAATATATATTTATATATATATATATATATATATATATATATATATATATATATATATATATATATATATATATATATATATATATATATATACATATATCAGAGTGATTCATAAAAAACCGAAAAAAATTTTTTTTACATTTTCTTCACTCTCAACCCCTTAATTTTGTCTATTCAACTAGAAAACATACCAGGATTTTTGACTTTATTTAAAATTTATATTTAAGGGTCGCTACCCATTTTTGAAATTCGAAAAAAAAGCATTAATTGATCAGAGTTTATTAATACCAGAAATGAGTGTTACGCATAGGTTTTAGGGAAAATATTATACTAAATAACAATAACTATCGTTCCTCTAAATTATTAAATTTTTCTGCCTTTAATTCTTAACTAACAACATTAAGTATTGTTTCTGCTCTTCGTTATTAGTATGTAATTTATTGAACTCTTCCATCAATGCAACACTCCTCTCAGCTATATTGTTAACGACTCTCATATGTTGTACAATTTCATTAACCGATTTATAGCTTCGTTCCCCTTCCCATAGCTCAGGATCTATCTGAATGAACACACAAGAAATTCCATGATTTTGAAAAAAATCGTAGTGTGCGTTGATATGCAATCTTCTATGTTTCTGTTTACGTTTGCATCATATTCCAAGGATGCCTTTTCGGATTGTTTTCCGTTCCTTCAATTTTCAGAGCCAAAATCATATTACGTTTTGTTTCGATAGACACTCGTGTGTCAAAAAAAGCTAAAGCACTTCGAAAGATACCAAAGATGACCCAACATTTTTTTGATAACGACTTTGGCTACATCTGTGTTATATTTTTCGAAATCAACCAAATCTTTTAATATCTGTGTGTGTCATTCACTGAGGCCATATGAGTAAACCAGTATTTTGCGTAAACAACTACAACAAATATACAAATATTTATAACGCCCTTAGCTTGCTTAATTGTGATTTTAAGCTGATGCTTAAACAAAAACATTTTCAGTGCGTATATAGCTTTTGTCATCCATTGCGCACGGTGCATTCCAGCAGGGTCTTAGAATGAGATACCGCTTTCAGCAATCCCTCCCAAAAAGATAATTATCAAACGAAGGAGCTCTTTATAATCGTCATGATGCTGAAATTGTTCCAGTTGATTCTCAGCAAAAGCGATGATATTTTTCGCGACAGTTTGAACGCAATTCCATGTAGATGGTTCGGACATCGCGGTTTTGAAGTCTTTTTAATTTATTTTTGGCCAGTAGCTTTTAAATCTTTTAAAAATCATAATTTCAGGACCACTGGAAGGCTCTACAGCTCTTACAACAACACTTTCGAGTAAAATTTCTTGTATGTGAAGCTTGGGAACAGCCAAGAGCTGGTCGACTTCTTTTCCAGGAGATATAGGATGCCTTTGACTTACATCGCTATCACTTTCATTCCCTGCAGAAGAATCACATTTCTCA
The DNA here is from genome assembly GCA_039881145.1 of Druceiella hillmani. Lineage (NCBI taxonomy): Eukaryota > Metazoa > Arthropoda > Insecta > Lepidoptera > Hepialidae > Druceiella > Druceiella hillmani. The sequence continues at coordinate 4,127,151 of JAYKKI010000048.1, read as the reverse complement.
GTTAATTTCTTCATTGCTTCTTTTTACTTTTCTATCATCTTTTGCAACTTAGCTTCTTTTTGTAAATGTTTTTTAAGTTTTTTCGCATGGCTTCTACCGATATTACCAATTTTTCCTGGACGAATCATTTTATATTTGAGTATTTTTGTGATAACATGTTGTTTTTCTTTGGTAGGAATAGCCATAGTGTCATTCCTTTTTGCCATAGTGTCATCACGTTGCTTGCTGTTAATGACGCCGATTCTCTATTTGTGTTGTTCATTACGTTTTTATAATGAATAAATAAACACATCACTTCTTTCACTGACGGTAATTTTGTTTGCACCAATTCGGAACGAGATTGTCCAGTTAACCATATTTCAGTCCTTTTTTGCGTTTTTATAATATTCGATGTCATTTTATATGATAATACGAGAATAAAGCTAAAGAAATCACATTTACAATCAAACACAATCACTTTGACTCGCAACGATGGCGCCACTGGGTAAGTGTATAGAAGAGTAATATATTAACTAAATTGTGGGTGTCTACAGAGAGCACTGAGGTGCCGACGAAGTGAGTAAACAAAGAACTGTTTACGTTTGCAACTAAATACCGTCATCAATGTGGCAAAAAAGAGAAAATTTTAAGATAATTCTTAAAAATCACACTAATATATATATATATATATATATATATATATATATATATATATATATATATATATATATATACATATATATATATATATACACACACACACACATATATATATATATATATATACATGCATCAAATTCTATTTTATTTACATTATTAATATTATCAATTTATTTATGAAAAAAGGAATATTTTTGGAGACTTTTAAAACGATATTTAATTTCTAAATTTAATCACTAATTTTACTCGATAAATTTGTTTTGATTTCATTCAGTTTAATAAAAATATAAGCTAAGTAAATTAGTAGTATATAAAGATATCAATGCAATCGTTCAGAGAATATGAAGTTGTCTAAAATGTTACTTATACGTAAATACAAGATTTAATTGAGATCTATTATAAGTTCAATAGTCGACGCTTTTATATTTTGAGTTATCATTTGTGGTCATGAATTTAACGTATATTTCAATGCCACTAGAAACTAAAGAGAGACTCTTATATATTCACATACACTTAGTCTTTTGCACATCACATAACTTGCACAATCATCGAATTTTAATTAAAACGTGTTACACGAAAAGAACGCTGGTAATTGAATTAGCGAAGGCTTATCCTTTCGCATTTACTAAGAGAACCGTAATTATACCACAGGCTTTTAAGAAGTGATGCTTCGATAACGTCATATTTATATGTCAAGTGCCAAAGTGCTAGGTCTATTGAATTGCTTATCCATAGAAAATTATTATTATATTAATTATTAACAGACGTGCAAAAGCATATTTGATTTTTCGTAACAATATTACATTAGCAGCAATTTTAATCTAAAAAGACGTTAACGAAGTTCTAATGATGGCTATTTCTAAAATTATATTTGAAAAATATTTTTAGTATTTAATATACAATTAAATAAAAATATTTTGTGGCAATATATTATAAATGATTTTGAATAAAAAAATAAATAATTGAATTACTAAAAGCTCTTTGATATAATACGATGTTTAATTACAGTAGCATATATGTTTATACAACGGGAAACGACTCATGATCTAAGGCTGCTTTCAGATATATAATGGATATTTATGAAGGGAGCTTTATCTAATAATAGTTTTAATATATCGTAGATTACAATTTTTTTACGGAGTACTTTGCTTTTATCTGTATTATCTACTTTACAAAACCGATCTATCATAATTCTTTCGCCATATTCCCTCGAGAATCTAGATATTTTTATATAGACGTTAAACTTTTATCATTTGAAGATAGGTGGGTCATTTGAAGAACGCTTTATATTATACTACTAGCATAGAAAAATATCAATTTTTGCTGTATATGATCTGCCTCTTGGAATTATTCCATCCAATGATTGGAACATAAGAAAAGAAATTTTCTCAAATAATCTCCTTCAATTATTTCTGTAATTGTGACTGTTTGAGCTAAATATGTATGCACTGTGAAATATTATGGGTTAATTCTGTATTCTGATAACCGGATTATTGATCGGATATTAAATAATCCGGTTATCAGAATACAGAATTAACCCATAATATTTATTGGTTAAACCACAAAACATATTAAAAATATTAAGGTTTATAAACGATTGAACTATAAATAACCTCATGTTATCTGGTACTGGTCTACTTAATGGAAAAGGGGTAATTCCCAATTTTAATAGTTAGTAGTACTCCCTAATTTAAAAGTAAACTGTAATCATATTAATGTGAATCTCACTCGAGTCTAGAAACTCTTATTGGTATATTATTTATTTTCTACAGGAAAAGTTGATAAATTTAGGTACTGACGTTAAGTTCGTGTTCAACCTTAAGTTCGCTTACTTTTAAAACTAACAACTAATAGTTTTAAACTATGGATAATAGAATCATCTTTTAAATATTACAGTTATACTACTTCTTAAGGAGTTAATCAAAGAAATAAATTCCAAGACTTAAAAAATTCGTACTATTTAATCAAGAACTGAAAATTGTGGTTTCACAGTAGCGTGTGTTGGCCTGAAATCATTTTCAAACGAAGGAAATAAACATTGTCATTACTAAAGTTAACTATCTCACAAAAAAATGCTTCGCCCACTGAAGCATCTATTGAATAGTATAAAATACGATAATATCAACAAACATATTTTTAAAACAATTTAAACAAAATATAATCACAAGTGTTGACAAAACCAATTATAATTCACCAGAGCGATTGCATTACCTTTGAATTGGTTTTATTTCTTTGCGAAACTTCACTGTCATTACGACTAGTCTGTCATAAATTTGGTGTTTTCTCTATACGAATAACATTTTTCGTTATTAATCATAGATCCAAGACACAGGCTGCTTTAATATTTTTGACACATTACCAGATACATCTTCTTTATTTTTAATGTCCCTACTATAATAATCACAATAAAGTACTTCGTTTAACTACCCTGCTAACCCTCAAACTCACAACTTAATTTCAAAGCTACATGCATACAAGGCCCAAAATAAATCCACAAATAAGCACCACAACATAAGGCCAGTGTGGTAACACCGTACCTCAATTCAGTCTGCACTTAACCCGACCAGATTCCAATTCCACGACCCGGTGTAGAAAATATGCTATTTGTCATCAAGCCTCGTGCTTACGGCAGATTAATAATCGCGCGCGTAACAAGTGGAATGATGAATCGTGAATAAAAAACTCGGATAAACACGCATGGGGATAAAAAAAATACGTGAAGAGTTGAGAAATCGCCGTAATCATTCATAGCGGTGCACTAGACGATAATAATTGACATCTATGAAATTTCATCAGACTGCGTTGCGTTCAAATTATTTATCGTCAGTATTTCCAGTTTATGACAGGAATGCGAACATCGAGTTCATTGAATGATAAAATCGACAATAAGTTTAGAGAAGTTAAATAGCTTTAAAGAAACTCTGCTTTTTTATGGTATTTCAGTTTAATAACACTTTGGATAAGTAACATTCGTTTTAGAAAAAGAGATTTTAATATATTTTTATTTTCTATTATTAGAAATAATTTGAGTACATTAATGATAAATAGTATCCACATTTTCTCATTTTTTTTATTCCGAAAATCATTAATATTATTAAAGCGATTATTCAATCATCAGTCCTAATTTTACTTTTACATAAAAAGGTATATTAGGTATACTATGTACATATTAAGTTAACAAAATGAATTAGCAAATTTATTTAAAAATTTAAATATGTCTAACTAATGGTATACCGTTTACATATGAAGTTAACAAATGAGTTAGCAAATATATTTAAAAGATTAAATGCATCGAACAAATTCCGAGATCATTTAAATATTATATAACGTAACATAAGAAAACTTTTAATTTTAAAGGTTAGAACCATAAAAATACTTGACTAGTTACTATGTTTAGTATAAACAAAGCCGTAAATAAAATATAATACCAAAAGTTCCACCTATAATTACTCTTTAAGAGTTCTGGTTGGTTTTGGTAATTACGATTGTAGAAATATTTAGTACACATAATGATAATGATTTTAAAGTTGCATAAAAAACTTTAAAAGATACAGACAAGTAAGTCAAAATAGGCTGTTTGACAAAATCGATATTTAATTTTTGGTCCTTTTTTTAATTTATAATTATCACCTTTTTCATTTAATACATTTTTTTATAATATTAATTCATTAGGTATATTTATTGCTTCTAACGTATATTCATTCATATAACAATTGTCAAAATATCATTGGCCCTAAAACGCATTCATACCAAAATTTTATGTTCTTATCCTTTTTGTTTCTAGGCATTGATATCGATAATAACATTTAAAACACAAATATTACTTACATCGACACGATCTTCACACATAAAAACATTTGAGTGAGCTCAGTACTGTTTGGTTCTCTTCGGGTTAGGTTAGGAGTCTTTTAGATTCGCTGGCACTGAAACGAACACTTTGTATGGACTTTTTACAGACGTATTTGTTCATTGTGGCACTACACACCATTTATACATCATTTAATATGAAAATAAAAAATATACACCTTCAGCGGTAGGACTGTTCATGTTTACATGTGTGTGACGTCACGCTAGTCGCCATAACAGAAATTGCGTTTTTAGCGCGAGTTTGATAATTTAAACTTTAAAAGTGATTCATATGAAAAATATGGCATATACCCATAGCATAGTTTGCTTATAATCCAACCAGAACAATTTAAAAGAGCCTATTGACAAAAATAGAAAATTTAGCAAATGGATAATCTCATGTTTATTTATTTTATGGAAATAAACGGCATAAAATTGGGGTTTTGATAATCAAACTTAATAAAAACAAAAAAACGTATTTACATAAGCCTAAGTTTAAGAACAAAAACTGAACGGTGTAGAGCGTGTCGGACTTGTCAAAGATAGGGTTTCGTAAGCCTAGATTTATAGGTTTAAGATGTTACAAAAACGGACGGTTATAAAATCTTGCCCATATAGAATGATAATAATTTTTCACCTTGAAAAATTTTACCATTGTATGAAACAGTCTTTCCAAAAAAAACTAATAATTCTGTTAAAAGTAATTATTAAGATCTATATTCCAGTATTTTTTTCGAATTTTTGCAAATATATTTTAAAAGTTAAAGGAACGGGTTCAATCTTGATGACGACTTTGAAAGAAGATATCTTAAAATCGAAACATAAAATTATTGAGTTCCAAAATATGTTTTTTTCTTTTGAAATACTTATAAAACGACACTACATAGGTAAATTTTTATTCTATTTTCATCCTTTTCATTGTAGGTCAAAAATATTTTTAAAACATAATTTTATGTTTAATTTTGTGTTATTTAGTTACATCTATACATTTAATTTAATCTCAAAAGGTGAAAAAATTAGAGAGTAATCAGACGGTAATATATAGATGGAAAGACATAACAAAACTATAAGTTTTCCTGACTGAAATAATGGAACTGGTCAAAATATTCAATGTTTTTGGAAATTCGACAATTTGCTTTGCTTGCTCTGCTGTGCAAAATATTGTTACGGTGAAAATATAAACTGCCCGTTTTTAGAATTAAAAAGAGTTTTCTGGACTTTATGAAGAACATCATATAAACATGCCTTTTACGTATTGGGAGATAGGCACAGTGTACTAACTTTAATACAGGCATATTTCGTTACTCGTAACTTGATATTTTTTTTAAATTATTTTTTTTATATTATTTTAACAGTAATTTCTTGCACTTCTTTGCGAAGGCTTGAAGCTGAACAGCACCAAAAGTCATAAGATCAATCACTCTCTGTGTCCAGAATTATTTTCGTGTTGTGTAATTTTTTATATATTTTTACAAGTCTTTATTTAATTCCACCTGTTAGTATGTTCAGGTCAAATCCTGCAACTGAATTTTAAACTTTAAATTCACCCTAAACGATTGAGTTAAAATTTAACCTATGTAGGTTTGGTTTTGGTAATAAAGCATAAATAGCTAAGTGAGGTCATTCCAAATACAATACGGACACGACAAGACGATTATTTATTTCAATAACCACCCTCTTGACGCGAGTATTAAGTGAAAAGGTTTGACGATAAGCTAAAGGAATGTCCTAATTTACTAGGGCGGAAGTTACAAGCTTTTATTTAACTTCACCTGTTAGTATATTTGAGTCAAATATTGCGACTGTATTTTAAGTGAGCTTCTTTAGGCGCACAATGCATGTTTTTAAAATATCAAGTGAACTACTTTTTTAGGCGCATCAAGCACACTTATTGTGTGCATTAATATCTCCTCTCTATCTAATCTAGTTTCAGAATCTATACAACTAGATCAAAATGCATCTCGAGCAATACATGCAATTTCGGAATAATTCGAGACTTTATTTGCCCCTGTAATTTTTTTTTAATAATTACTTTGGATCGGATATTTTATGACTTTATTACCATGACAAATTTCAAGATTAAACATTAAACAGTTTGTGATAAAAAAGGTCGCGAAGCACTGAAAGGCGGACGAGGAATTGACTGATCTTATGAAGTTATCCTATGATGTAAGCAGTTCAAAATAAACTCGTTTTAAGTAATAATTGTTGGATTATAAAAGTTATGCGGAGTGCAACTTTGATTTTCAATGTCAAAGCGAAAGCCAGCACGCGTACCAAGTGGGTATGAACAGTGGGAATACGCGCGACCGACGACCGCGGCACTTGTTATGCAATTGAGCAACGGTGAATTATTGCCCGAGATAATGATCGCCGTAAGTAAATAAGTAAGCAAGGAATGAGCTAGGGAGCGGTAGACGGTCTGTTTCAAATGCGTCGTTTTGATTTCATTTCGGTACGTTTGCGGGGACAGTTATTCGTGTATATTTAGGTTGTTGTAAAATTGCGAGTGTTGAGGGAATTATGTTAGGTCTGAAGGCTGATTGAGCTATTCCACTTGAAGACTATTCGAGAATAATTATACACGAAACTTGTTGTTAATTTCTACGGTGTCGTAGCTCAATGATACTTGGGTAAATTTGTGTTAACGACTTTAATTCTCATGAACATGTATTACGTATCCATATATTTTTATTCTTAATCTGCTCATAGTAGGATTTCGCTTAATGCATTCATTATGTTAGTGTTCCTATACCGGCTATTTTCTTATGTCTACTTTAGGAATAAGTGCGAGTAATAATTTTCAAGAAGTTTTTCACTTCATTTTCTTAAACAACGAATAAAATGTGACTCATATTGGTACTTTGATTTTTAATGAACTTAGACGCTAACAGACAACTTTGCAGTACATGAAAAAAATTAAAATTATAGTTGAAGATTTTTTCATGCATTTCTTATATTTTTAAAACTTTATAATTTTTATATAGGATTAACGTGTTTAGATGTTTTATCTGAAATAATATTTTATTCAAATAAAAAATTAAAAAATAATTAACTTATTTTTAGTCCTTGAAATATAGCTGTTGTGTATGAGGTTTAAGTATGGTTGCAACAGACATTTCTAAAATAATAAATATTTCGTTCCGTAGTTTTTACTATCAATTTTGACAGATATATATATATATATATATATATATATATATATATATATATATATGTGTATGTATATATATATATACATATATATATATGTATATATATGTGTATATATATATATATATATATCTCACAACGATCTTTCGGCTCTGCTCTGGATGATCGTTTTCGCTCGAAAACTATTACTCGTATGTGCTTACGCTCATTTTTGAGGGAAAGTACAATTTTAATAAAAGTGGCACGGCCTTCTGATGTGATATTGTAAAATACCCGATTAATGATTAAATTTGTAGAACTACAGATTACACTTTGTCAAGAACCTACCTAGAGATATTACCGAATGTTTTGTTAATAGAATCGTTTGTAGTTTAGCAGTTAAATATATTCTATGGTTGTTCAGAAAATTGTAGACACATACTGCTTTAGATCTTTTTAGGATTCCGCCCCTTAAAATAAAAAAAAACAAACGAAACCTTTATGGAATCATTTGGTTATCCATTCAACCGCATGTCCGTCAAAACTTTTTTCTCAGAAATGGATCTAGGCATTAAAATCGTGTACTAGCCTATAGAGAGGCCTAAATCATATTGCTGTAACAATTTCAATTATTTTTGGTACACGAAACGTAAATATTTGGTTCTTTAAAGCTTATTTTTTTCTTTATTTTTCATAGCCTTAGTCTTACATATGACGAAACCTATAGGGTTCTTCCAGTTGACCTATTATATTGCAATTCGGCAAAATGGGAGGTTTTATAGCACATGTAAAGGGAAAAATCCAAAAATCGATTATTTTCATTTTATGTGAAATTAAATATTTTATTTAAATATGCGCATGTGAAACATATAGTAGGAAATATATTTAGGTTTTGAGAAAATGACATTTCGTTAATAGTTTAATAGAAATACTACGTACCATTAAATGTTTATAAACGCTTGAATGCATATGGAATTTTCGCTGTGCTAGCTCTACTCTTGTTTGACAGGTTTTTGAATTAGCTAAAAATAGATGAAGATTTTGGATAATAATTTACCACAAAAAGTATTCACTTATTGCACCATTAGACTTACTTGAAGCACGTAGTCATATGAAGGTTTAAATTATAGCAATGATTGATGGATTGTTCGAAAAGAAATAATTACAGTAACAACTGCTGGTAAATACTTAGTTATTTAGTACTTAGTTAGATTTTGTTTTTACGTACAACATAAATAAAACAGTTTAGTTACCGCTGGTGATGGAAAATTATTCCACCTGTTTAAATAAAATAGTGTACTTATGACAGAATGCTAATAGAACATAACTTTTCTGAGAACAATTTAACAATCAGCCCATTGCAAACTTCATTTTATAAATGGTGTCAAAAATTATAATTAAAATGACGAAAGGTAGCAGGTACCCTACCTACTTACATTAAGTGTTAGAAACATTTTTTTTAGAATATCTAAATACCATACTCGAAGTTGGATGTAATGGATTATATTTTTTAATGTAGGTGTTTAATTTAAAGTTGTATTATTTAAAAGATAATCCACGTTAACACTACTAAGAGTGTGAAGCGTACTTTTGTTTTATTCAGAAACATCTAGGGGTTGTGAACACCATATGAATATAAAGATAAAAAGAGCTTTTACCGCTTTTCAATTCTGCAGAATCAGATATTGCGGGTAAGCGATGAATTTAAAAAAAAATTCAGAGTCGCAAATTTATCGGTTTCCGATACTTCATGACTCTTGTTTTATTTAAATTCATTTCGAGTCTTATGGACGACAAGGTTTCGTGCAATTCCTGGATCATAGTCTCTAATTTATTTGGATTTTACCAAATAATGTTATATAATGCGCAAATCTCAAGTTATTTAAATGCGCACCTGATATCACAAGACTTTTATTTTCCCAATCTAGTTCTTTAAAAACGTCTTCTTCGAAGTGGATAAAAAGTTTGAATGATATTGTGTTTCCTGGCTAACTCCCATTCGTATTGATATGGATTTGCTATGTGTTGATGGTAAGGATATTCTCAGCGTAGTATGATTCATGATACAGTGGCAATCAGGCCACTGTATCTATGATCAATTGTCACGTTTTTAAGATACTTTTACCCCGCCCACATATTCCTAATTTTGAATACTTTGTTGTAGTTGAGGTTCACTAACCAAAAAGGATATTCTGGTATTCCGTAACTTTTCTCATTATACACCTTCAAAGTCATGATTACCTCAGGAGTGTCTTCATAGTCAGATGTTTACTTTCAGGTGAGGTATCAAATGACTGAAAAATAGCTATAGTAACCTAGCTGTAAATCGCCATTATATAGAATACTTATTCTCAACTATTCCTCTCAATTTAGGTCCAAATTATTTCACTACGACTCTTATCAACTTAACGGGACCAATTTTAATCTAAATTGCTTAAGCACGTCTCATTAAAACACTATTAAGGACCCACCAATGGCTAGATTATTACCAATTTCATGTTTTGTTTGAATAACTGATTCATATGCGAGTAACAACATGTTATTCACCCGTTAACTTTGATCAGGTCGATGATGCGAGCGCGTACCTACCGTCTAATTTATCTCGCAGCTCTGTTAAGAAAGTGGTTTACCATTCATGTAAGGGCCTCGATATATGTAATTCGAGTTTGGATATGAATCGAGTACTGGTGTTAAATTTCAAGGAAACAGATATTCATTATAGGGATGGTCTAGGGCTTTAAGTGTGCTTGGATAAAATATTTATATAACGATACCTATCAGTGGTGCTAATAAGTAGTTATTAGCAAATGCGCATAATTACATATTAAAGTTGATGGAACTTTAGAAATCATGGTTAACAATAATGTTTGCGTATATTTTCTTGGTTAAAATTACAGTTAAAATTGTTTTTGCTACACGTGCCGCGTGAATATAAGTCATAAAATACTCGTTGAAGTAAATTAAAACTGTTGTAAAAATTCATTACGAAAATAAATATTAAATAGTAGCTATTATATGCTGATTGGTTTTTGTGTATTTAGAAATTTAGACTAAATATTATTTTACAATGATGCAGTGCCCTCTATTAGGCCCCACAGGAAACTACGACAAAATTAACTTTTTTTACAGATTGTTTGTTCACGTAAGTGATTTTTCTCATAGCCATGTTAAATTAAATTATAAGAAAATTATTCTTTTATTTATCTTAAGAATGTCAGATAACTTAAATAATTTTGTATATTAATGATATTGACATGAACTTTGACAATGAACTTTTACAGATATTGAAACTTGTGAATAAATTAGATATACGCAAATAATTCCATAGAAATGTGTATTATAATTTTCAAGTGATTCACGACAAAAAATGTATATATGTATCTAATATGCTATTGATAGGGATTTATTATTTAACGGGTAAATGTATTTAGCAGCTTACAAAACGCTCGCGTGAGTTATTTTTTAGTTTCTACAACAAATCATAACAGATATTAATAAACATACAAAATTCGTTCAGTGGTTATTACACACAGACACGGTCTTGATTCAAATATATATATATATATGTATATATATATATATATATAGATATCGCATATCGTGTGTACGTGCGTGCATGCATGCGTAAGTGAGTGCACGCGGACGCGCATGTGCGCGTGTGATCGCGTGTGACACGCGGGTGCGCGCATGTGCGTGCGTGAAATCCTATAAAAATGCTAAAGTTTTAAATACATTTAAGCTGTGCTACTGAACTCCTATTAAAAATATACGCTGAGATAAATACAAAATTTATGTTACCTTTTTAATTTAATATTTGTTTTTTGTACGCTAACATGTTTAAATAATTGTGAAAACACAAAACAAATAAAACACGAAATAAAATAACTTACTTGTTTATTGTTCACTGACACAGTGAGTAAGCATCTCATCACTCGGAGTTCAATTTTAATTATGGTGCGAAATAAAATACTTATTATTTCGACAAACAAAAATAAACTTTATTTAAAATAAAAATTTCAGCATCCTAAAACAAAAACTATTCTGGGAAAGTGGTTTCGTTAAGAAAGTTCATTAGTTTTGTTTATGCAAATGTCTTAGGTTCTATCGTAAACTCCTTTGCGCAAATAATAATGAACAATCAACATCAATGCACGCACCGCACACGGTTCCATAATTACCATCCTTGTTCGTGAACTTGTGCACATATCGAATAAGAATTGTTTTAACTCGCCCGATTACCATTTCAAGGTCTTAGGTTTAGGTTCTATCGTAAATTGGTCTGCGCAAATAATAATGAACAATCAACATCAATGCACGCACCGCACACGGTTCCATAATTACCATCCTTGTTCGTGAACTTGTGCACATATCGAATAAGAATTGTTTTAACTCGCTCGACGACGAAGGATTAATATTTTATAGACGTTTTTAATTGAAATTCGAAATGGCAGGAGTCATATTTCGCCTTGCAAAATTTCAAATCGTAAAATATTGTACCACTTCGGGGAGTTGTCACGTTTGTAAATATAATTAAAGTAGGATTTCGTGCGAAGCAGCGGTTCGTTATGAAGTCGAGAAGCGGGTAATAAAATACTCTTTTTCTCGCAAAAGAAAAGTATTAAACTTATTACTTCGAAACCATTTATAAGTTTACTTGCCCCCTGTTAGTTGGCAATACTAATGAAATTTCTGCGCAGTTACTGCTAACCTGGATTCCTTATTGAAAAATATTCTTTGTATAAATTTAAAAGTATTTATTTTTTAGGGTAAGTGTATGATGATAATTGGAGTAGCGCCTGTCATGCCTTGTTATTGATATTTAAAACCTATCTGCAGTCGAGGACAGCATCTTATTTACTTAAAACCTATGGGATTAGCCTTTACAAACTGGGAGTAGGAACCTAAATTTAATTAAATTTTATTAATAAGGCTCTGTTTTTTTCCGTCCGAAATGTTCAGATACATGAAATATCTTTTATGGTTCCGTACCACAAAAGGAAAAAAAGAAACCCTTATAATATCACTTCGTTGCCCGTGCGTGTGTTGCTCAAGTCCCTTTTATTCCAGAACGCGTGGAGGTATTAAGTTGAAATTTATATCGAATATTTAAGTCTACCGTAGACTTACCATAAGTATTTGATATAAATTTAAACTTTTTTTTAATTTCAAATTTTCCTTGGAGTTGTAAAAAGTCAAGCTTCTAAGTGAATGTAACCAAGAAGAACTCCAAAAGTACTACCATGTATACCGCGTATTTTAATACTCGCAAATAAATCAAAACATATAGGATACTTCCCGTTGACCTAGTATCATGAAATTTGGCAAGAAGCAAGGTATTACAGCACAAGTAAAGGAAAAAATCTGAAAATCGTTAATTGTAATTATATCACATAAAACAATATTTTTTTAAATATGCGCCTGTGACAGATATAATAGACAATATAATATCATTCTAAAAATTAAAATTTATTAAATAGTTCAAAATTAATATTATTTACTATTAAATATTTTCAAATACCTAAATGTGTACGGCACCCTCGTAGTGCAAGTTCCACTTGAACCTGACAGGTTTTTTTTGATAATTTCCTTATTCAAGCAGATAAATACCATTACAGACCCTACCATATGCATATTTAAACACGCACTTGGCTAATTTATTTCATATATTTTTTAACATATTGGTCAGACTAAACGGACATCTAAGCATTCTAAAAACACTGAATATGTGAACATTTCGATCAACTTTATTTTTTACCTATTATAAACAAGGGAACTTTTATAGGTTAAATGTAGGTACATTTAACTATTAAATATAATGCAATAAATATGTTAGGTTGCAATCGCAAACCTTTAATGCACTGTTATTAACTGTTAAGTGTTTTATATACACTGGTTATTTAAGTAAAATATAAAGATATGTTACGAACGCGGATACTCGCTTGAACTTTGCATACTACACAGGTTAGATGCCGAGTTGTTGGCGGTCTTGTAGTAATAATGTATAATTTAAAGATCACCACCTAGACGAAAGCAGTACACTTGCTGACGGGGAATTACGCCGATATCTATTACAAATTTGTCAAGGTGCGTACCGTGCTCTTAAACACTGTGCCCGCTGTTATCTGATTGTTATTTATTTACGCGTTTAATGATACGAATTTATAAATAGACAAAGATTAAAGTTTGCGATTAATTATTTATGAAAGGAACGAGATGCTTAACTCGTTAATCATGTTCATGAATCTGCTTATTTAATTGAATACTGATGGAAGTCGTTTTCTATGGTAAGAGTAAAAAAGGAATTCCGTTAAGTTCGTGAAATGAGGTTGCGTAATGAATACAGTTTTATCCTGAGAATTATTTGATTTGCGCGAATTGAAGTGCAATATTTCTCGTTCCTTTGAAAGGTCTTTAGAAGAATTAAATTTATTGCTTCAATGTTTTTATCAGACTTGGAAATTATGATTATACAGGAAATATTATTCCCGATCCAATGGAATACTCAAGATCAAAACTGAAATGTTTCGCTTACTTGGATAGATGGTTATAATTTACTATTAATAATCCATCTTGCTTTGAAAAATGTTATTTACTTTATTTCAATTTATTTACAATTGATGAATTACTGTCATTATTTTGAAAAACTAAAACTCTAAAATTGTTGAATCTAAAACTGATACTTTCGGGATGAATTATGAAAATTATTATTCTGGTAGCTCTTTCCTGATATAAATGGTCATTATGGAATATTACTAGTTTCAATTAAAATGAAAATATTTTCGAGTGCCATTCATGTAAAGCTATATTTTTAAATTAAATTAAATCCTATGTAGCCAGTCTCAAGAGGCGATTCTAGTCTTAGAGCTGTATATTAAGGAGAAAAACCATTAAATTTAAATTATTACCATGACTTCAATTATTGTTTATTATTCTTTGTAAATATTTCAAAAAGTTAGCATTCAAATAAAATTTTATTTAAAAATATTTTCATCTGTGAATGTTTCGGAACCTAGTCTATAATGCTGCAATGATTGAGATGTAAAACGGTGCAATTAGTTCCGTCTATCTCGTTGCCATAAAATAAAAAAAAATGTCTTAAATTTTCGGTCATTAGTTCTTGAAATACATGAATACAATAATAAATACTGGTGGGTGAGTATATAATTAATTCTTGAAATATCTGAAAAAAATTATTCCACGAATCTAAATATCAACATTTTTGACGAAAATTTTACAAAACTCTGTACAGGAGGTTTTTCCACTTTACTTTTAAAAAAAAAGTCAAGTTTTTAATTTAAAACAGGCGAATAGATTATATGGATGACAGACAACGTAGGTTCTAGTTGCAGACGTATAAATCTTAAAAATAAGAAAATTAAAAAAAAAACGAAAAGACAACAAGTGATTGTTTCGATGCATATTTCTCATGTTGGTTTGATATGACTATATCCATCTTAAAAAAGATTTTGTTCAAAATTTAAAGTAGTTTGGAAAGTCTGCAAAGTTTAATGAGGATACTAGAATAATATACATTTTATTTCAAATAACTAAAATCGGTAAATCGGTTTGGAAAAGACTATGCGATTATTACTTTATTTTTTGGAAATATATTTATCAGATGAAAAACAAAAATTTCCAATGAAAACTTTTACTTAAAAAATATTCAGAATTTTACATTACCTTTTTTTAAATAAAAATACTCTTATTGGGTACTTAAGCCATAAAACACTACCGCAAGTGACGTCACTGTTTGGTGTTAGAATAATTTACTCATTGATTACATATAGTAAGGTAATTCCGAAGCATAAATATCCTTTGAACAACCCCACATAAATTTCACACAAAGTGTAGAATAGACTAATACACCAGCAATATGTTACAAGTAGAATATCCTCGACCGTATCAGATCTCACAATAACGTCAGACATAAAACAGACAACGGTGAACATGAATATTAAAAACAGATAACGGGTTAACCTGTGAAGTTTAGCGAAGCAGCATTGTCTGTCCCCAATACACAAACTCCACGAGGAGAACCGTAAACAAGACAAGTGTTTAGTGACTGGCGTATCTCGAAATTTCATATTTATCTCGGCTCCAACGACGGAAAGTGATATTAAAACCTATAAAAAAATCATAAAATCAAGAAACATGTTTATATTACGACAATTATATATAAATTTATTTAAACACACACATTGATAAAAATACCATAAAACGATATCGGAATTGACATCTTTAGTAATTTTATCAGTGTTTATATGGCCGCCATCAAAATATCGGCGATGTTTGAAACGAGTTGTTAAAAACCATCGAGATGATATCAGGTATTATTTGAAATTATTAAGTATAATTTTATATAAATAAACTAGTTTCGTTACGAGTTTTCGTTCGAATAAAGGTTAATAACAAAGGCCCCCACTGAAGTGTTTTCTTTCTGTATTGGTTCTGTATGCCAATAAACGAGGATAAAAGTTTTATGAGAATATTACATTATATGTACGTTCTCCTGCGTAATTTTATAATAATATTAATTTTAAATTGCAACATTTAGATGAGTAAAATATATTTTCAGATAACAAAAAAAATGCAGATATAGATAGATGCAAGCTTTCAACATTTCTACATTGCACCATTTTCTGCATATTTTTTTAAATCTAGCAAGTGTGATATAGTGTAGATATTTTGAAAATGGTAATTTTATCTTAATCATGTTCAATATTTTTTTTAAAGAAAAATATAAGCATAATTTAAAAATAATAAGTTAATGTCACTTTTCCGATGTGTTAGTTATGTGTAAATTATAAATGTATCAACCGAGTTTGTATCTAATTTAAGGTATATAAAAATATAAACGAGTTTGTACGCGAATATTCTAAAGATCATTTTCATTTGGTTGAAATAATAGACATTTTCGGCATATTTTTTCGAGATCTAGCAAGTGTGATAAGTTACACCAAATTTATCATCTTCATATATATAATGTCAACGAGTGTAGGCGTAAAGTAAAACTGTAAGAAGAAAGTAATAAAGTTTGACATTTAAGCTCTCTATATTCAAATTGTATAGGACATTTATATAAGTCTTAAATTTGAAAATCTTTTTTTTTATAAGCAAAAGCTTTCACATTTTAGATAAATACCGAGAATTTGATTTAAAATATTTTTTTTGCAAAATGTAATCAGCATGCTAAATACTAAGTGACATGCATTAGAACGTTGGTTTTTTTTTATTTACATTAAAATTGCATCGAAAACGAAAGTTAAATTAGATCTTTTATTTGATCACATTCTCTATAACTAACTATAATTTTATATCGTTTTACCAAATTTGGAAATTTAGAATACAAACTGTGTATCCGTGAATACAAGGAAAATTGAAACATAGACACAACATTTATTCTGAAGGGGAAAACATATTTTTGAAAATTACGCAAGCAGGTATTTTAATTTCAAGATTTAAGAGAAATAATAAACAATAAATATTATAAGAGCATTTTCTTATTTAAACTTTAATAAAAATATCACTTGGAAAATGCAGCTTTATTTAAGTTCTATAGTTATATTTTGCAAATAACTTGTACCGTAGGTTCATTTCAATTAACATCATTATAAAGGCGTAAATGGATTTAAAAAATCAACTATTTGTATTATTGTCACTAATAAAACGATAATAAAGTATTATTATTCATATTTATCTACTGATACTGGCTAACTTAAACTTTGGTTTTCGAAAGTGATAACCTGAATTTACAAATAATCCGATTGTTGTCCCTGGCGTTGCATTATACAGTATATGTAAATAAACAGAGAGATGATATTTCCACGAAAGAGAAATAAGAATAAAAAAAAAATAATTGCCATGGCGTGAAGACAAATATTTCACACCATTTCCTTTCCAAACAGCCTCGGACCAGAAATATGTGTAAATGACAAAACAATCGCATCAGAATAACGAATGCAGTCACAGGTGACATATTTCACTTTGTTCCTCAAAATACATGCATTTAATGAGAGCTGAGCGAGTGCTGCACGTCACCGATTTGGGCCAAGAAGCCGTGACTGACGCACAATGGCTGCCGCCGGTCAGTTCTCGCGGCACCTGAATCGTAAATTGCGGCGCTAAGCTTTTTGCCAATCGACGGCAGCCCGCACTTGAACAATTGCTATCGACAGATCGGTGGATCGAATTGTTTGCATATCGGCTTTTTGTTCATTACGTCAGTTATGAAACGAGTTGGATATCCGTTTTGCGGCCTGTTGACAGGTCCACTTCGCTTACGGTGCGACAATTTATTGTTAAAAGCTGACCTTATTAGATTCCATTATTCATATAAATGGCTGATGGTTTAAATAAGTAAAAGTTAGAAACCACAAATATAAATGGCTGAATGCGTATCGGTATGCGTTCGAAGTAGGATTTCGTAGTTGTCTATATATCTTGCCATTATTTAACGAAGTTAATCTAAATAATTTTAATTGACAATTCTAGAAAGGTGATAGTAGCTAGAATTGTTTTTTAACACTTTATAGCTAAATATTTTTTAAACGGGGCTAAAGATTGAAAAAAGGATTTAAAAATAAAAAAAAATAATTCATTCAGTCCTAATTTCATATTTTTATTTACGGCGTGTATTACAATCAAAGTTAAGTAAAATTTGTCACATTTTTATATAGATTGCTATCTAAAACACCTACATACTAAAATGTAGAAAATGTGCAAATATGGTAGACAAAATAACGGACGAATGGGCATGATCAAATTTCATTATAGAACTGTAATACATAATTAAAATTTTACAATAGTTAGCGAATGATAATTCTTGAACATTTTTTAATATATTCTGTCAAATTATAAAATTCCTATTATCTCAAAAGACAACTAAACTACATTCCCTTAACTCGCACGTGGTCAGCTTTTTATTTTCATTTTTTATCGTAATTATTTTCCGTCACTTAGCAAGCCTTTAAATCGTTATTTATCTTAATTAATACGTTAATAATAAGATAAAAAACGATTTAAAGGCTTGCTAAGTGAGGGAAAATAATTGCGATAAAAATTAATAATAAAAAGCTGACCTTTTTATTATTCATTTTTTATCGTAATTATTTTCCCTCACTTAGCAAGCCTTTAAATCGTTATTTATCTTAATTAATGATGGTTAAATAAAAAAAAACGTTTACATCATCTCCCACTGATTCAATGTAGGCAGTATTTTCTGATATGTATATATAGTTACTGATTTCATGATATTTGACATGGAATGTGTACGAATATTTGTCACACCTGGTAAAAATATAATTCAAGAGGCATTTTTATGTAGACCTGATCGTAAACGTCATTAGTTATCAGAAATAAGTACTAAAATCATAATGACGATTAAAATCGGTTCGTCACAATGGGTTACGATTAATTTTAATTCTAATGTGCAAATTTCTGTTGTTTAACATTACGTAATCTTTATTTTTTTAATCCGAGAGTGATTAATACTGATTACAAGATTACACCGCAATGTAGTTAGGTATTGATTAAATGTATGAGTATATTTAATGATAATTCAAATTGAGCCTGATTTGCATATCACAATCACCTTTTCATCTTTTTCACAGAAACAATGACTAATGTTGAATTAACATTCCAGTACAAAAAATACAATAGAGGCAACGTATAAAGACTTTTTTTCAAAGCGAGTGTGTCTTCTAATAAAATTGGTTACAAAAAGTGGGCATTGTATAATGATCAGATAGGTAATTAACGATCGTATCGCCATCAACAGGGTTATGTCATTAAAAAGCAAGATCGAGTTT
Source organism: Druceiella hillmani (assembly GCA_039881145.1). NCBI lineage: Eukaryota > Metazoa > Arthropoda > Insecta > Lepidoptera > Hepialidae > Druceiella > Druceiella hillmani. The sequence goes on along the minus strand of JAYKKI010000048.1, from coordinate 4,107,727 downwards.
TAAATCACAAAATTAAGAGCCACGTTCACCGGCGACTACCAATCACCGTGCTCGTATAATGTGACAAAATGAGCCAACATCATTGGAAACCATTCATCACAATCGATTTAAGATAAGTAACTAACCAAATTAACTGTGAAATATACATAAAACTTACCCATGGATATCTTCGAATCGCACTGCGCATATCTATCTACAACTAGTTACCATATCCGATATCAAACATAATCTGTTATCAAGATGCATGGCTGGAGTTATCTCATTTTAGAATTTATGGAAATCAAATCCGATTGATTATAAAATAAATCAAGTATAAAGTTCAGTAATAAAAATAATGTATCCAAACATTTAACATCGCTGTAACAGCGGTAATAAAATACATCGTTAAGTAGTATGATACTTTATTAAATTCTAATGTAATAGTGTGGAGTGGCGTGATATGAAAACAAAGTTAATAAAATTGTTGGCGGACGCGATTTAAAATGACCTACATATTGGTAACTTTGACATGTCGTTTTATGAGAGGCGACTGTGAGTGTGTGATTTGTATAATTCTGCCATTTTAAGTCTTACGCATTACATGATTTTTAAATCTATTAATAATTTAAGAAAGCTTGTTCTTTTCCCGCATACTAATATTTATGTTAAGTTTTAATTTGTCTATTATCCGTGTTAGATGCTGAATAAAAATTTTAAATCGTTTAAAAATGAGGTAATTATCAATTTTTTTTGGTAAAGTGTTTTTCAAACCAAATTCTTTATGATATCATAAAGAATTTGGTAGAAAGCAAGAAGCTTTAGGGAATACCTTTATATTATTTCAATAAACTAAAAATAAATTTATTATGATTTAATACATGATCAATAATGGTATTTGTTTAGATTGTTTATATACAAATAAGTGTAATAAATTAAAAGTTATGAATTAACATTACGTCAGTATTTACATAAGTATTGTTATCATGAAGATGTCCGTTTTTATCCCTACGAAATTCTAGGTTTTCTAAACATATCTTAATATTTAACCATACATATTGGCAATGAATGTTATAATCGATCAGTAATTTATTTCTGTAAAATAGTAGTCAGGAGTACAAAAAGTTCTGAAGGAACAAACAGCTCTCAACAAGTAAGCTTTTGAAGTTCGCATTATTTTTCTAGATTTTCATAAGAAAATAAACAGAAATAACTAATTTTGATTAACCTTTTACATTACAATATTATTTTATTAATAGCTATAAATATCGAGTTTCAAACTCAGACGTTAGTGAACAATTAACGATTTACATCGCCATCGTTTTATGAAACACAAATAAAAAGATCAATATTAAGACGTTAGTGAACGTTAACTCAGACGTTAGTGAACAATTAACTCAGACGTTAGTGAACGTTAACTCAGACGTTAGTGAACGTTAACTCAGACGTTAGTGAACAATCAAACTCAGACGTTAGTGAACAATTAACGATTTACATCGCCATCGTTTTATGAAACACAAATAAAAAGATCAATATTAAGTGGCTACAGCAAAGCTTACTACCACCGTTTGTATGATTTCTAATCAAACGTTTTAATCAATTATTAACAATTGTATCTCCATCAATGTTAGTAATGTCTCTTTCTTATTTTTCTTGGCATCGCTGTCGGTTTCTACTTTCTCATGTACCGCTTTTTATACAAACGTTTAAATAACACTGAGAGAAGATGAGCTGTCAACAATTGCATGGTTACGGGGAAGTTCGTATTGAATTATCGAAGATAGACACGGCGCTTATTTTACTCCATTGTGACCACTGCGTATTGGCCGTTTGATGGTAGATTATTAATATTATATTGAAGTGAACATATAAATTAATATGTTTATGGCTATGCACTTAAGATAGGGTTGGCGGAACGATCGCTTAAGTGGCTTCCCTCTTATATTAATTTTAATAAATATCCTAAATTTCAATGTAATGTATACATATATTTGTAGTTTAGATATGTCATTTTGTTAAACATTATTTTGGCACGATAACGTTTAAATCTAAATGTAAAAAAATCTTAATTTTTCAATAATAATAATACAGATATACACAGAATACGAAGTAAGATTAAAATATTTCTCGCCTAATTTAGATTTTTAAAAAGTGGCAAATTCTTGACAGAATTATTAAAATTACAATAATTCTCGTTTAATTTAGATTTTTAAAAAGTTGCAAATTCTTGACAGAATTATTAAAATTACAATAATATTCGTCTAATTTAGATTTCTAAAAAGTGGCAAATTCTTTACAGAATTATTAAAAGTAAAATAATTCTTGCTCAATTTAGATTTTTGAATAGTGGCAAATTCTTAGCAGAATTATTTATCATAATTCTACATATACGAATATTAACAGTCGATACTGATCATTCAAAATAATATGACCATTGGTTCGAGTATTTTTGCCATTGCGTTTATATAAATTTTTTTTACAAAATACCTGCGAAACATAATGTTTATATTGCCGATAACAGTTTATTGAATGTAAGATAAATAACCAAAAAAACCTAATAAATTACACCAGTTTATTTAGAAGAAAATGATGTAATATTTTTCATTACATTTTAAAGAATTTTGAGGTTGAGGAAATAACATTGCTCTCTATGTATATGTAAATAGTTTTACCATGAAAGATGGTATCTTCACAATGGTAATTATGGCGGAGATTTAGGGATTGAAAATTAATTAACTGGTTAATTCTCGTTATACCTGTACATATTCCTAGATATAAAAGGGATCAATTAATATAAAAATTAGTATTTGATTATATACGAGTAAACAATTTAATTTTATTATTTTTTGTTTTTACGCTCCGCATTTAATTTCTAAAAATTGTCTTTTATTTGCTAATTGTCCATTTTTTGTTACATACGTTATGCAATTGCAGTTAGTAAGTTTTTCGATTTAATCATTTGCTAAAGTTAAACAAATAAACATGACAGTGAAAATGACCAGAGTTTTATTTGATCCTTAGGGTACAAAACAGTAAAAAAATTATAATCGATATTTTTTTATTCCTGTTATTATTATTGTGATAATTAAATATAAACGTAATTTTTGCAACCAATATTTTAATTATTTCCCTGAAATGATACATAAGCAGACATTAATATAATTGTCGGTAGATAACCCTGACGTTGAGAGATGCGCCCAGTCACGGCCGTGCTATTAGTCGTAATGTCAGATAAGATCCTGCTCCAAGCGCTCTATTTTTATTCCTCCTCTCTCCTTCATTTGTTTCGCTTTTATTTTCAATCAGAATTAGATTTTGCCACATTCGAGCAATTGAGACCACTTGTTGCTCCAGTATTCGATTGATCGTGAATTATTTATGAGGATTACTGCGTTCGGGGAAAGGGCTTATTCGAATTAGATTACGATAATTCGTGTTAACGGAAACTTTATAGGAGGTGAAATAAAACAATTCGGAAAACATTTATTTATACCAAAATTAATGATTATTATTAGTCACAAATTAACTTAATTGGAATTAATTAATATCATTCAGAATCGTTATTCTGATTGAAATATGGAAATTGTTTCTAAAAAAATATGTGAAAAAATAGTTTTTAGACGAAAAGGAAAATGGGCAGTGAAGCAGAGAGAGTAAACTAAAAACGTTTTTTACTTAAACTTATTTTAGTCTATTAAGGCAGACTAAAATACTCACATACATTATTCAGCAATAATATTTTTAAATAATTTCAATATTTTCCCTAATCAATTTCATTCAGAATTGTTATTCTGATTGAAATGTGGAAATTATTTCTAAAAAAATATATAAAAAAATAAGTTTTTAGAATAATTTTATATACTATATCTCCTATTTTTAAAAATTATAATTTATTCATGAAAGTTATTTCGTATGAAAGTGTTTATTGATAATTTTGTAATGTGAATATCAGAATTTGAGCTTTTAAAATACATAATTCGAATCATTTTCAACTTTTGAATGAAAATTTTAAAGAAAAAGAAAATGGGCAGTGAAGTAGAGAGAATAAAAAAACATTTTTTATTTAAAATTGTTTCAGTCTGTCTTAACACTTTACTCACATACATTATACAGCAATAATATTTTTAAATATTTTCAATATTTTCCCGTTAAGAGTATTTTTCAGCAGAGTAAAATAACCTATACAGATAAATCTTCCAACCTAAAAGTAAGTCTTCGTATATATATTAAAGAAATATACAAGAATATGTTAGTTACTAAAAATATGGAGATTTAAAGAGGGTACAATTTGTAATGTGTATGTGTATACATATATATATATATATATATATATATATATATATATATATATATGTGTGTATATATATATATATATATATATATATATATATATATCCCGTATATAGTTTTTAATTCCGTGATTAAAGAGAAATTTCCTAATACCAACATTAGGTTTATTATCACCGAAAAGGCCGCAAGGCACACTAAATTATATTCTTAATCCGTGAAATTTATTGCAAGTACATGGAGTTAACATTCCACAATAGTTGAATTTTAAATTCATGTCAGAAAAGTCTATTACAATTCAGTTCTATGATTGTGATATGACGTAATAAAAATGTTTCTAACATGTCAGAGTGTAAGGATTTTTTTATTCCGTGATCAAAAAAATAAAAACAACCTTCAGTTTAGAATATAATTAGTAGCGATATTGATTTTTTTCAGTTCTGCATCACATTTGTGTTACAAAAAATATAAAAAAATATTACACTTCCTAATAAATTCATCGGCGATTGTGCAAACTTTCGATATTCTGTTCCACATGGCGTTAAACAACCTTGTTACATCACAGGACGTTACATCAATTTATGCATTGTACAGCCGCACAATGTAGGAGTTCCCCATTGCTGTTTGTTAGTGGCATATGGTTAACATGAATGAATCGATTCCGAAATTGTACATATTACTAAAATAATTATTATTAATATTGAATATATTTAGCGTTAATTTAGTAGAATTTCATTATTCACAATTAAATTAATCTACGTGATGTAGTATTATTTCTACTTTCTTTAAGTTCTTTACCACGACCTAGGTTTCAAAGCTATAGCAAAGATCTTTGTTAATAGCCCACCTGAAGATGTTGTAATAAAACGAAACCTAGGTCATGGTAAAGAACTTAAAGAAAGTAGAAATAATACTACATCACGTAGTTTCATTTAATTGTGAATTATTATTAAATAAAAAATAGTACCTGTGTAATTTACAGATGTAAAATAGAAATAAAGACGACAATAGCAAAAACTAAAAAAAAAAAAGTTTGACATGAACTCTCTTTTAAAACTTTATTTGTTTTAAGATATTACATTTATGTACTTTGAACCGTTATAAACGCAATGAAAATTGTATTGCATAGCCCTAGTAACGCATTGAATTTTTGACGTATTTTCAAAATAATTTCGTGTTATTTACGCGTAAAACTTCAACGCAAGGTAAGTACCGAAATGGATTTATGCAATGGTTAGTTTTGTGCCTGAAGTTAGTTGTATCACCACAGCTACTTTAAGCACTTAATTTGTATATCGTGATCGAAAATATGAGGTATCATAATTTGAGATATCAATTTTCATCAAAATTTTTAATGTCGAAGCAAAGTAGTGAATATTTTTCATTGTTAACATATAATTTTATAAGTTCGGAATTTTTAAATCTAACCTATTTAATTACGTGGAATATGTTACTCGCATTACCTTATTGCACGGAATATATTGAATATTTTATAATTGCAAAAAAACCAGAAATGAAAACTAAGTTTCGATATGAATATATAAGTTATTTTTAACACATAAACTACTAAAGGAAGTAGATTATAAAATGTAGTAACATTATTATAGAGTAGACAATTCATTTGTTTCCATCGAATCATTATACGATGTAAAATTGAGACAATTACGGTTCGTAGATAAAATTGCAAATAGCCTTTCCTAATTGGATATACGATTTCATAGTTCCGAATTAATGGGAAACTTATTGGACCTCATCATATATTGTAAAGCTATTATCTAATAAACCTGAATGATCTTGGCATCTAATTATGTAAAGGGTAATATATTATTCACTATTGAGTTTTTTGTTATTTAAATTTTTAACGGATACTCAGGAGCATTTTAATTTTATTTTAAATTTGTGTTTAAAATAAAATTAAATGATAGCTTTGTATCGCTTAAATAGGCAATATTTTTATTGCTTTAAGTGTTTTTCTTTGATTTACCATATAAATTTCTTAATTAGCCTTTTTCTATGTATTGTTGTAATAGTTTGAAAATAAAATTTTAGTGGCTCGGGACTATATCACTCATCTCTCTATTTATTAAATCCTAGTCTAATTTTTAAAAATTACTTCTTAATAATAAAATAGTGAGTTTCATCACTTTCTTTTTATTTATTGCATTACTATTTATAGAAATGAGAAGCGTAAAAATAAGTCAGATGGATGTTATTGTTTTCGAAAACAACTAATCTCAAATAAATATTTTTAAATCCATTTGCCCGTCGATTAGTTCGTTATTTAAAATAATTTGAAATTAATAATCTTTAACGAACATTTGAAAATTGAGTTTAAATTTTTAGTGATATTTGTGCTTGAAATTACATTGCACTGTTTTGTCGTTTGTTTTATACTATTTTCGGTATTTTTCATCTGTTATCTTGTCTTTCTAAGAACGTATATGAGATTCGTCCGAAACCATGATAATCAGATGTTAATATATTACTCCTTGGCAAAAATTTTTCTGAAGAACATGGCTTCCTTTTTAGTTTTTCATGCATGGTTAAATATGCATTTGATTTAAACATGTCATAAAACTTTTCTCAAATTTGAAAATAAAAAACACAAAATTTTTTTTCTTACGTACGATTAATATTATTTGGTCATTCATCATTACTTATTTATAACACACTGAAATTATACTTAGTGAAAATTCTTCAAAGAAAATAACTAATCGTTCAAACTAACTTTGCAAATTATTCGTTCAAAGTAAAATGTTTTCTAATATTTGAAATTAATCTCATACTCACGTCTCCCATTATTTTATATTTCATTTCAATAACCTTTATAATAAGTAAATTAATTTTATTATAAATGTTTCAAAAAATAAATATAGTTAAATTACACTTGGTATCAACATTTAAATTACACTTGGTATCAAAATTTAAATTACACTTGGTATCAGATTTTTCAAAACCTTCCGTCAAAGTTTACGTTTAAAATTTTTAACTTGCAGAATCGATTATTTTAATTCACCATAGTATTTTAATTAGCAATCGTAGTGCAAGAAAAAAAAATAATAGAAAAAATCAAATGTAAAAAAGCAAATTTGCTGACAACTTAACTGAAAGATAACAATCAAGCAAAAAGGCTTTAACAGTGTTTGCAAAATTAATTCAACATGTCAATGCCTGTCAGGTGATTACGAAATCTAGAAGGAGTATTTAATTGATGAAATTAATTATAAAATAAATTCTAGGTGATAATTTAAAATTCTAAGCACTAGTAACATTTTTTCAAATTTAATGTTGTGGCGCTGTAACTAATATTGTACTTAGCAATGAAGTTTAATGAGTTTGGAAATTTAGGTTTGTTTGCTTGTAAAATTCTAGTCTCAATAATTCAATGAATTTTGGAAAGTGTAATTTAGACCTTTATATATTTTAGAAAAACAATGTTACAATATGCAAAAAACTAAACAAACTAAAAGAAAAAATGTAAACTGGAAAAACAATGTAAACATAGAAAAGCAATCTAAGTGAGTTTCATTATCGAGTGGGTTATCAAATTGCGGATAAAGGTAACAAATTTATACATATTAAACAAAAATATGATAAAAGAAATGAAACGTATTTTGAATACAGTTAGAAGTTTTTTAAGTGTAAATATTTTCCATTTAGATCTTTTAAATCTTTAGTACCATTGTTTGTTACTTTTTTTTGTAAAAGTTATTTGTATAAAATTAAAACTAAATGAAAAATTAAAACCAATTTTATTTTATGGAACTATTGAATTGTTTACTAATATAGATAATTTACTTTTGACTATGTAAAATATTCAGAATAATAATTTATAAGTTTTATTATCATTATAACATTTAAACAAGCTTCTAAATATTTTTGGGATAATAATTATTTTATGATTTTAATTATTGAGCAATATAACCATATTTTAACATATAACCATCTGCTGTTTTTTATCATCTCATTTCTATAGTGAAAGTTTTCTGCTGGTTTTAGGCTGTTAAATTTACTTGCCTGTAATTTTTTTTAGTTTTCAATTTAATTGCTATAATGATTGACTTCAAGTAGTACTCTTTTTATTGTTTAATATAATTATAAATGCAATACATTTCTAACGCTCGTAATAAATATAATTTAATTCTGTATTTCGGTTTAATGAAATTGTGACTGTTTTTTTTATTTTCATGAATTATGTATATAACATCTATGTTAATTTAACTGATATTTAAGAACATAATAGTACATTTAATATATTTTCAGTGCTAAATATATTCTTTTTCATGAAAAAAGTAACAGTTTAATTTTATTCACTATGAATTTTAAAAAAAGTTAATGTAAACACGGTAACGCCCTAAATAATAACGAATTAAATATGAACACGTAAATCGGGGCCTTCATTCAATAGATTGTAATCAAAAACTCTCTTTCATTTCATAAAGGGTTTTCGTTGTCGATATAATAATCATACATCGTTCCAGGTACGTATGTGTCCAGTTGTATATCCATCTGCATGCTAGGTTATCGGTAGGCGCAAGTTTTATACATAGGTAATTGGTTCTGTGTTTATTCAACAATCAAATGTCATGATTGAATCCACATACCGGGGCATGTCTTGATAGGTTGGTATATCGATAAAAAACATCTATTGAATTGTACCTACGTACCTACTACGTATGATCATCGATTTGCTTGTAACTCTAAATAATAATCATTATTTAACAATAGATTAGATTTAAGAATGTAATTACGACGGGGTATTACAAAAAAGTTTAGCAGAGTTATAATTACATAAACAAAACAAACGCGAGCCGGGTTTGTGAATACTTTAAGTACTTCAAGTTTTGTTATCTAAAAGAATCCATTACCAGACCTATGTTAAGTAAATATTTAATGTATTTTAATTTATGATATATTGCATTCGTTAATTAAACTTATAGTCGAACTTAATTAAACTTTGAAATACGCTTCATCAAGATTTATTTACTTAACATATGCTCAAGTATATTCGTTCATATACATTCGTTAGAATTTTGAAAGTATTAGTATCAACTATTCATATAACATTTTTTATTCCTGTATTTATTTTTATGCTATTTTTAAAAATTATGATATATTGCATTCGTTAATTAAACTTATAGTCGAACTTAATTAAACTTTGAAATATGCTTCATCAAGATTTCTTTATTTAGCATATGCTCAAGTATATTCGTTCACATACAGTCGTTAGAATTTTGAAAGTGTTAGTATCAACAATTCGTATAACATTTTTTATTCTTGTATTTATTTTTATGCTATTTTTAAAAAAAATACTGAATATTTAATATGTCATCATAAGGTCATGTTAATATGAAACCATCAAATATATTTCAAACCTGGAATATACTACAATAAAATTTATTTTCGGCTAAAGTCCATGGTAATGAATCTTACGGAATATCTCTTATTATATTCTTAACTTATTAAGTAATGATTTTCAAGTAACTTATATTTAACTATTTTCACTATTTTATCGGTAAACGTTATGATATAAGACTTTTTAACTTTTGTGCTCTGCTATGAATGCGTTTTTTTCCTTTAAATCTCGGCATTAAATTTAACTTCTGTAGTTGGTATTATAAAATATAGTAATAATTGGTTTCTTTTGGTGACACCTCATTTAATATCATCTTAATATATCAATTTATACGAAATATTATCGAATATAAAAAATACTAAGCGCCATTTTATCTCTAAAAATATGCACATCAATTTATTGTTTGTTATTTCTGTCAAACTCTGTTTGTATCTATGGGTACCTCAGATTATTTCTGTCAAACTCTGTTTGTATCTACGGGTACCTCAGATTATGGAGATGTATTTTATTACGACCAATTTAAAAAGTTTATCGATATTTTACGAAGGTCTACAAAAAGTATATTCGAATGTACTTTTTCTCACAGTAATATAAAATTAGTCCTGAATAATATTTCTAAGTGCCTTTCACAGCTTGCATCAGTAAAAATTAGTTACAACTAATCGACTTGGGATTGTTTAACATTTCTAAGTGCCTTTCATAGCTTGTATCAGTGAAAATTAGTTGCAACTAATCGACTTGGGATTGTTTAACATTTCTAAGTGCCTTTCACAGCTTGCATCAGTAAAAATTAGTTACAACTAATCGACTTGGGATTGTTTAACATTTCTAAGTGCCTTTCATAGCTTGCATCAGTAAAAATTAGTTGCAACTAATCGACTTGGGATTTTTTAACATTTCTAAGTGCCTTTCATAGCTTGCATCAGTAAAAATTAGTTGCAACTAATCGACTTGGGATTTGTTTAACATTTCTAAGTGCCTTTCACAGCTTGCATCAGTAAAAATTAGTTACAACTAATCGACTTGGGATTGTTTAACATTTCTAAGTGCCTTTCATAGCTTGCATCAGTAAAAATTAGTTGCAACTAATTGACTTGGGATTTGTTTAACATTTCTAAGTACCTTTCACAGCTTGCATCAGTAAAAATTAGTTGCAACTAATCGACTTGGGATTTATTAACATTGTATGGACAAGAATACTTTCTTGAAATATCAACTCTTTCCCTGATCCTGCACGGTATTTGTTTTTAAGTCATTTAAAATAGTACTAACTTCATAATTCGTCGAAAAATGTCTCTTCTGTTCGTCGTTTTTTTAGGTCTTCTTTTGAAGTATCTACTGCAGATATGTTGTGTGTTTACTTTCTTGTTACATTAGAATGTTTCTACTTTGTTGTCCACTTTTTTCTGTGAATTCGTCTTCAGTAGTAAATTACATCGCAACTCTTGTTTCACTTTTAATATATTTACTAACCAAAATTAAATACTTTTTTAATAGCAAATCCGATATTTGCAGTCAGAGTTTACAGTAAAATTGACTTATTGATAAGAAAATATAAGGCAAGTTAAACTAAATCATATTAACTTACTTTGCAAAAATATATTTCACATTTCAGCAAAATTTTATCCAGTCAATAGCCGCTAACAACTCGTAAATCGGTACATTCATTTAATCTCTACCAACAAAACCCGGATAGGACGTGCCGGTTCACAGAATGCTACTTACCGTGCGTTCAAATTTGTTTTGCTTCCTTCGGCAGCCGCGCAGCGAGCGATCTTCCGACAAAACTAGCTATCACAGATAGGCAGATCTGGTTCGCCTATCCTATTGAATTTGTTTCACCGTATTCATGAAGCATTAAAGTATGAAAAATTCACTACTATGCCGGAAAAACTGTATTGAGTAATAAACTTAATGGAAAATTTGTTCTTTGCATGTGTATGTATATTAATTTATTAAGTGTAGTAATATTTTTACTTAATCTATACATATAATACAATTGTAATGGAGTAAATTCTGTATATGAAAAGTATTTTAAAAAGAGTGATTGATTTAGCGTATAGAATGATAATAGAAGTCGGAAAACCTTTTTTAGAGTTTTTGTACGTCTGTCTGTATGTTGTTTTGTGCTTTAATCACGCAAAATCTACTGGACGTATTTTGATGAAATTTAATATGGTGATTTTTTATAACAAAGAGCATTATATGAGTGACAAAAAATGTTTTTTCCTATTTTGAATTTCACGCGGATTTTGAGGGCAGATGCATCATGAGTTTCCGGGTTCGATTTCTAGCTGATCATCGTGCAGGGCTGGAATGATGTTTTTAATTGTGTAGCTAAAATACCGTAGATTAATGAAGGATAGAAGAACCACTGGTGCGAGTATTTACGCATTACGATCGCTATGCAGCCTGCAGAGCCTGGCGATTATGGGAATAATTTTCAATGAGACAGACCTATGTCCAGCTTTGGGTGGAGACAGGCTATTGTTGCTGACGAAACAAGTTATTATAAGAATTAAGAGAAAATTTGCTATTCGCCCATAAAAAGAATATTAAAACCACATATAAATCAATGTTAAGTCTTGTCGCGTACTTACATTTAAATGGACGTACAAAAGATCAAACAGTAGTGTGTGAAGTAACTACGATCAGCGAACCAAATGTTGGACCTCTATCCGCATGTCTACGTCCAAACGTTCGATTGGCAATCCCACAAAATTTAACGCTTTTTCCGTGAAACAGTTTGTCGCGGCCATCTTTGTCGTTGCTCTGTCCGTTGATACGGATTGGTACGTGATGGAGCGGCAGCGCCGTGCCCACCGTCGCTGCGATCTTAATTTAATTAAGTCGCTCGCGGGGACCGTTCTAAATTCTACCACTTCCTTCGAGGTTTGGTAGTTGTCATTGAGAGGAGTGATTGAGGTTTTGTTGGGAATCTTAGTATTTGAAGTATATTTTTTGGGCATATTTCGACTTAGACAGTTCCTCTATGATTGCATAGAGTTATTTCGTTTATATTGCACTAATTTTTGCAAATGCTTTCAATGTTCAGATAAAATATGCTTTCTAGCTTAAAATGATTTCTCTTTGAATGGTATCAAAAATGAATTTCGCAGAGATAATTATTTAATGTATTAGAAGTATTGAGGTAAATATGAAAGGATGGTGTTGAAGAAATTCGAAGTATTGTGTTACAGAGTTTGCAACTAAGATGCTAACTTTTCTATTAATTGCTATCAATTTTTCTTTTTCCAGCAGTGGCTATCCACAGGTTGATTATGATAATGATCATTATCATAATCACCCTGTGGATAGCCTTTGGTGGGACTGTGTCTTTCCAAGGTGTGCTCCCACATACGGTTCTCCGTTTTCCATAGCGCTTCATGCCGTCTTTTTTAGCTCGCCAGTCCACTAGCTTCCACACTCGGGAACTTGTTTACGCCATCCGTTGTCTATATTTCGTAAAATATTACATATCTATTGGAAGCTTGGTTTCAGTTGTACTTTCTTATTTCGATTTTCTTTTCTTCCTTATTTTATCCTTCAGAAACACACCAAGCATAGCTTTTCCACCGCTGACTGAGGGAATTTACATTTATGGATAAGGCCTACCGTGAGTATCCACATATCAGCTCCAGTAGGTCATTACGTATTGATAATAATTAGTCTTAATTTACTTTTAAAAGATAACAAATCTGTCAAATAGATATAAAGTGATCCTACTAAATTTAAACTGATTATAATGAAAACTGTGCAATGATCAAAAGTTTGCGGATTGTTTTCAGTTTCAACTGTAAAAAAACGGATGATCTCGAAGCTGACAGAAAGTAATTATTTTACTGCTGCAATATATGGGCAAATTAAGATTATTTTCTAAAAACTATACATTATGAGTAGGTCATATTCAATACATACTCGTTTTGTAGACAAAAGACGGAAACTTTTATTGCGTGTGTGTATATAGAAAAGGTAAATACAATCTTTCTATCTCTGTTACTCTACTATCACTACTGGAACTAAATAAAATACATAACTATTCCAAATAATTATTTCGTTTAGAGAAATATGGCAATGAAGAATTCGAAAATCACGGTGAGCTTTTATCAAAGCTGTCACGAGCGCCGCTTCTAGCCGACTTGCGACGGCTTGTCATTTCGATTCCTTATCGGGATAACGAGCATTTTCTTATCGAGATGATTTAAGGTTGAAACAATCTGCTGGTCATTGCGCTGGTCAGTTTTCATGTTTAAACCAACTGCCCGTATCTGGTTCTTCCTCTTTGACATTTTTCTTTCACTTCAATTTATTATTTTCCGACGGCTCTTTGACAGCACATTCATAATTCATATTTTGATCGAATAAGTTTATGCGCTCAGGATAAAATACACAATTTCGATATTGACTTGACACGTTCTGTTTTTGCTGTCGATCTAAGTTTTAGAATTCAGATTTTAACATCTTTTATTGAATTAAATCATCAGCAGCATTTTATTGTAATTTTTTTCAATAAATATTTATATCAGGTCTTATTGTAATAACCATGTTAATCCCCGATTATTGTAGGTAAAGATATTGATATATCATCTTTAGTCAAGCGAGCAAAAATATTCTTAATCACTTAGAAAAAAGGAAAGTTCAATTTGATTTATCCTCATTAATATAGTTTGTTTCCCATATTTAATTTTATTGCAATAAAATACTTCATTAAATGTTATAAATATTGGAACAGGGTATAAACTTGCTAATGAAATGGTTTTCCACTTATAACTTCATGTGGAATTAGTTTTTGTATGTATTTATTCTTCCAAATAAAACATGTAACGGATGGCTATTAGCATTATGTTTAGAACCGGTTTTTCTGCTTAATTTTTGCAGAAGTGAAAAATTATTTCAATTAATTTTATATGACATGTGCTCATCCCTATTCACGATTATCCAAAAACATTTCTTAGATCTTGTGCAATATGTTTATGCAGCTATTTTTTATGCACCAATTGCAGTTCGGTACAATTATTTTTTTTTTAAATAACATTAATAATTAGTAGGTTTACAACCTACTATAAATTTCTGTTTATTACACTTTGGCCTAACGTAAACACCTAAAGGCTTCAGAGTTCTCATAAAACTATTTTACTTCCAATTTCGTTTTAATGGATTAAAATTGTAAATAATATTTCTGAATAAAATTAATTCTCAATCGTACATCTTCTTAATTTATTATTAATTTAAAAGATACAAATATTTTAATATATTTATAGCTCGTATTGAATACTATGGTACTTACAATTTTAGGTGTTATTTTTTATGTTAGTATGAATATATAGTATATATGAACTGTAATTTGCTGGATTTTCATACTAAATTGAAATCAGAAATACGTATTTTTAAAAATGTCTCAACCAAAGATATATTAAATTGTTGCCCTTCACAAATTACTGTTTACTTTTTACAATATTTTTGCGCATTCTTTCCCATATACATTCGCTTATCTGTTTCCGCAAAATCTCAAATCGAACCAAACGTATCTATCATCGACCCATTATCGGCTAAACAATTCGACCTGGCAACAAAATAACGCTACCCAATAAATCAACGACCGCTCCTCGTCGAGTTTGAGAAAAATTTTCTCATGCACTCACCAAATTATCGATTACAAAATGGCTCGATTAGAAACGGAAACTGACAAACTATTTGGGTACCGAGTAAAACCCGACGAGCCGGTAAAACGGTTTTGCTTTTTTTTAACCATTCAACGTCGAGCACAGCCGTACCCATAGCGTCTATAGACGCATTAGTCGACGATGAATTACTCACTCAAGCATTAATTGTTTTTAATTACTGTTATTGTTTTTTATCGATCGGGCAGCGTTTTTTGGCTCGATAATAAAACGTTACGTTTTTTGTTTGATGTTTTTTGTACCATTACTATTACATAAAACTCACCAATGATTTATTCTCAGATTAGATTTTTGATAAGCTTCTACTACTTTTTTTTATCTAGTTTTGTTTTATGAGTTAGATTATAGCGATGATAAAGCATTATCTGTGCTCACGCACGATTCTCTCTTCATTTGTTGGTTTGGCCGATTCTATTGTAGATATGCGCTTAGTGGTTCTACCGTACGCGGGAGTGGATGCAGGATTTACATTGGTGGATTGAAATTATGGAAGTTTTTTGTGCGGAAAAGATAAGAATAGTGGTAACAATTTTAAAGACCTTTGCTTTTTTCCGGCGCTATGTATTTAATACAGATATGATACTTATATTTTGCGACAAAATCATTGTTTTATTTTTCCTTAACATTACGATTTTTATCTCTGTATCAACTTTTAGTTTTTAGATTTGTGAAATTATCATGTTTCTTTTTTGTTATTTATTTAAAACATATTTTCTTAATTAAATTTATTTATTTTATTGTTGTGGTTTTCTATTATATAATCGTAATTAACTAATTTTCTATACACATAAATAACAGTCTGTTATATCCTCTTAGTTCTTAAATAGTTATGTGTTTATTTTTTGTGTGACTTACTTAAAATAATGATGAAAAATCAATATTTAATTATTGCATTATTAGAACAATGCGACTTTCCTTTTACACTTCAGTTGTAATTAATATTTTAGTGGAAAATGGTACAATAATTAACATAATTATGCAAAATGAATCTATAAAATAAGCAACAAAATTACGAAAACATTTAGATTTCGAGATTTTGAATTCGACACATAAAATTTAAAAAATAATTAAAATGAGACTGCTATAAGTATTAATTTATATGAGAAGATCCCTAGTATTGAATTACATGTCTCATTATTTATATGGATCAACGTGTCATTTTACAAGAAATGAATCTCTCAATGATGAATAAAACTTACTATACGAGGGTTTTGTAATTATTTAGACACTTAAAACATTTAAGGTAAATATTTAAAAATTTATGTCTATTAAAATATTTATAAATAAGAATTAAATTTTTCACCGCTTAATTATATGGCCGACTATGATTTGGAAAGGCATAAAGACATATTTAAAAAATTATAAGATCTAGGATAATCAGATTTTATAAATTTGGAGGGGGTTCAATATTTTCGCATATTTTTAGAATACATTTTTAAATAATCAATTAAAAATGATGAGAAAATGATGTCTGAATTTTTCATTATAACCTCTTTCAAAAGATAATCTATATGATATCGAAAATTATAAAGACATTTATCCCCTCTCCAATTCTCATATGAATATTTTAAAATAGTTAAAATAGAGATAAGTTTATAATAGAGGAAAACGGCTATGATAAACGGATACACGTGAGTGATGTTGTAAGGGTTCTGTTTTGGAGTTTGAGGTATGGAACCCTAAAAAGTTTCTAAAAATACTTAGTAAAATTAGTCGACTTTGACAAAGACACTATTTAATCAGCTTTTTAATAGGCTTAAAAATGTCTATGTGCCTTAATTAACTGTTCAGTAAACAATCTATTAACACTATAAAGTCTGATACTATAAATAAAGTAGAAACCCGTAATTCTTCCAGCCTGTGTAGCTATTAGGCGTCCGTTTGTCGGATGCATGTCGCACGCCAGCCAGTCCGTGAATTATAGGGTCAGGTCAGTCAGCCAGGACTTGTATAGGTCGACTGTAACAACGAAGTGCTTCCCGCTGATATAATGCAAATATACATAGTACGATTAAAACGAGTGGAAAAGTTCATATTCAAAGTAAATATTGTTTTAAGTTTGTGTCTGTGTATTACTTTTTTATTCTGCGTATACGAGTAAAATACAAATAGTATTTGTTTTTGATGTGAATACGTATCTAAATTTCCTTTTTTTGAAAGGTAATTCAGAAAACTTGACGACAATAATATCGGGGGGATTTAGTTTGGTATTGCAGCTACGTAATTATTATCTATATCCAAAATTTAATTACACCACTCGATAGTTAAAGGATCAAAAAATTCGTTTCATTGGGTGGGGATTGTGACGCATCGCGTGCGATGGAAGGGGACGCGCCGCCATTTTGCGATCGTTGCGCCGCGTCATATAATTTCTCATTTTTCGTTTTATGTAAATTTTGACTCGGATAAGGTTCGACACTCGTGTGGGTTTGAATCGACAGCTCTCGTCAAGATTTTTCAATTGTGGATATAAAACATTAGTGAGAAATGTTTATGGTGAATATACATGGTGTTAAAGTTAAAAATTAAGAAAACTTAATAAAATGTCGGCCCGTACACTTAAAAAAGTTAAATGAAAATATAGAAATCGCATACGGTTGGAAAAAGCTTCTCCAGGGTAATCTAATAAAATTCATAAAATACCATATGATAGAGCGAATCGGTACCGGGAACGTAAAGAATATTACTCGTTAACCTACACGTCGTACTCTTAAAAAAGTTAAATGAAAATATAGAAACCGCATACGGTTGGAAAGAGCTTCTCAAGAGTAATCCAATGAAATTCATAAAATACCATATGATAGAGCGAAGCAGAGCCGGGAACGTAAAGAATATTACCCGTTAACGAACACGTAGTCATGAAAAACACATCCGTGTCCCCGGTAAAGCCACATTTCGATATTTATTTTTTGTCGATTTATTTTAAGTGCTAACACTGTTATCAATTATTATGAACACTAAGTCTGTAATAAATTATTACGAGCACAGAAAATACAACCAAGCGGATAGAGTTTCAAATTCCTGTTATATCTGAAATATTTTCTGGGTTGTAATTAAACCTTAATTTAAATATTAAAGTAATAGAAATGAGAATATAAAATTTATCTAACTCTAAAATTTTTCTTTAAAGATCTAAGTATAACTCTTAGATCTTTAAAGAATCTTTACTGCAGTTCGGATTTACATCCTGATGAAAGAGAGAATATAGTACCTTTGTCCCTTTCTAACGGTTGTTATGACATCATAGGTTTTTATATATTAGTTATTACTAATAGTCATAAGAATGAGTCAGGGTTCAAGTAAGATTGGTAAAAATAAGTAATCATTGATGATAAAAGAGACAATTTGGGATGATAATTATAGGAATCTTCAGTAAAATTATAATAGAGTTTGAGCATAAGACATCTATGATTTACTCGCATTTGTCACTGTTTTTGATTTCTTTTCGAAAATTTATTTTCGATAAACCAAGTGTAATAAAAAAATTGATAATAATAAGTAATCATTGATGATAAAAGAGACAATTTGGGATGATAATTATAGGAATCTTCAGTAAAATTATAACAGAGTTTGAGCATAAGACATCTATGATTTACTCGCATTTGTCACTGTTTTTGATTTCTTTTCGAAAATTTATTTTCGATAAACCAAGTGTAATAAAAAAATTGGTAATAATAAGTAATCATTGATGATAAAAGAGACAATTTGGGATGATAATTATAGGAATCTTCATTAAAATTATAACAGAGTTTGAGCATAATACATCTATGATTTACTCGCATTTGTCACTGTTTTTGAATTCTTTTCGAAAATTTATTTTCGATGAACCAAGTGTAATAAAAAAATTAAAAAGTTAATTAAATATCTGTAGCATACATTATGTTAAAGTACAACTTATATGTACATTTCCAAACATAGCATTTTTTTTTCAATTTGCTAAGATTAATAATATTAAACTAATGTAGTCGGTGACTTTGTATTATATTATATTTATATCTGGTAAACGGTTGTCCAATTTTAAAAGGAAGGAGTTCGTTTGTCGGAAATAATGTTTTATTGAACATGAAGTAGCAGGAAATTGTAGACCAATATAATTATAACATAATTATCCACCTCACTCGGTTTCTGAGATATCCGGTGACAAGACGAACTTAGCTTATTCAACCTATTGCTCTCGTGAATTTTAGTTTCTGCATGATTAGCGATTTAGTAATGTACTAAATCAGCGCTTAATTGATAATCAGGTCTAAAATGAAATTATAACTTGGACTATTTCTTTCTTACCATTTCTATTTATATCTTTAATATATGCTGTTAAATTGGTATAATAAGCCAAAGTCAATAGATTCCTAAATACAGTATATGAGATTTACAATCAATACAATATAGTTGTATCTTATCGCGTTCTCGAAACTATTCACTATTTCAACGTTGTCATACGGATTAAGCGTCCCGCAATGCATGCACACCGAGTGTTGTGCAATTTTATTAGTGCGGTTGTATTCGTACTATGTGAGGTATAAACATTTTAGTCAGAAAAGAAAAATCGATTCTGCTGAGAATACAGTGTTTTTCCGATTTTTTTTGCACGAAGGTTGTTTTTATGAAAACGAAACTTTTAACAGTAATTATTATTGAGAAAATGTTAAAATTGAGAAATATTTTGTTATTGAAAAATAGATAATTTTCTCTGTAATAATTTTTTGAGAATTTTCGGAAGAATCCAAAAAATCTCTTGCTATACAAATTAGTCAACACTATGTACGCAAATTTCATATATGTGTGAATTTCGAAACTTTTTTCTTTACTCTATTTACAAGAAGTTTTTGATAGTTTTTTGACAGAGTGTTTTTATTTTTTGATTGAATCTCTCCTGTTCTTTTTAAAATTCTCTCCTGTTCTTGTAAAATCACTCACGTCTGTATCTGTCCATCCGTCTATAACAGTCGATAGTTCTCAGAAACTAAGCGATGTAGAAACTTGAAATTTGATATATATGTATTAACACCAATATTTTGCACTAGCTAACTTTCTTAAAGTACTCATATAAGAATTAAAGAACTAACATTTTTTTGTAAATTTTATGTGTCAAATGGGTATCATTAAATATTTGAAAAGATTTTATAAAATACGCGAATATAGAGTATCCTCCACTCCCTCGTTTCCCCTTATCCCCGAAACCAATGAACCAAATATCATGAAAAAACAGGGGTAGCAAAATCTGACTGATAAAAGGGTTCTGGTTCTGGATAAAAAATATTTTGTGAAATCTGACTTTATAAAAAGATGATAGGAAATATGTAGCAATCATCATAGATCTTATAATTGCTTTAAATATAGATTACGTGCTTACGCCGAGGAAAAAATATTGCTGTCAATATTTTTACGTTATGAAAAAATAATATTTGTAAAGAGCTGAGTAGAAATACTATGTCCCTTAAAAAATTATAAATCCCTAAATGTGTACAATATTATTTGTAGTATGAGTTTCAATGTGCCTGACAGTCTTTTTATAATACTGCTAAAATTGATACAAATTCATTAGCTGTATTTTAAGTTATTTATCATCTGTAGCTTTCTTATGGAGAAGTTTATCGCCAGCAACGGCCTTATCAGTGGAAGTAATTATGAACTATAAACCCACGAAATGGTTGTTATAGCTTCTCAAAAGGTTATCAGCTCAGAATTTGTTTTAATATTATTTTTTCGTTATAAACTTAATGAAAAAATTAAAAAATAATTTCATTTACAAAATTTAATTTCATTTAGCATCATTCATTTTTAAAAGTTCAGCTCTCTAGAGGAAAATAAAACTAGTATACCTAGAACAAGTCAGAATTAACTAAAAACATCACATTTTTCAATTAATGTACCAAAGAATATAATTAGTGAGCCAGAACCAATGAACCTCCATACCATTTTTAATTTTCTCTATGCAGTGGAATGTTAATGTTAATTTCTGCTCTCTAAGGAATTTCTGATAAGGAATTTCTGGGTGATTCGCGACTGGGCACTGGTTAAAGTGATGTATATTAGAATTGTTCTATATTTCCATCTGATTCGTTCTGGTTTGTAGTATATTTTATAACAATCTGTTCTTGATAACAATTGAATTTATAACAATTTGTAGTATATTTTATAACAATGGTACTGCCATATAGCCCATGTTTTAGGTATATCTTCATCATGATAATCATCCAATATGTTACCATATATAAGGCGTTTTCAATAAATAAATAAATCAGGGTATTTAAAGATGAGAAATATGTAGCTCAGTAGAAAGTTAAAAATGAATTAAACATTTGTTTATTATTTAAATTTTAGATTAGAAATCTTTCTGGATAAATTAAAATAATAGTACCTCCCATAGTTTACAATTTGGAATTAATTATACTTAAAATATAGCTATACTAACTTCGTTAAAAATACACGAAAGTAAAATTAGGAATTAATTTTCTACTGGTCCTTGGGAATATAAGTCAAATAAAATTATAATTTTCTTCAACCCTCGTTTGTCCCACGTAAAAGAACTCGTATAAAATAAAATATTATCGCTTAAGGTTACGAAAAAAGTTCAATTAAAAGTTTTGCGAAGAAAGCGATGCGTCCCATTTGCGACTGGCCAGTGGCGCGGCTGACTCGCAACAAAAGCTCTAGAACCGGGCCGGGCAATGTAAACATTCAACTCTCGTACAACAAAAAGTACATCACGGCGCTGCCCCCTAACAAGTAATTATCTAGAACATGCGATTCATTTGTATCACGCGAGTATCGGAACTGGCCTTAATAGGAAAACTTGTAACTCTCTTTCTGCTTATTTGTAAACGATCAAACTTAGTTAGGTTAACTTAATTATAGTGTACTGAGTAATAGGACTCGCTTTTCTCGTATACCCATAAACGCTACGTCTATTATGTTTAATTCGTTCAGTAGCTACTGGCCAGTAGGTCACTTTGAAACAGTTGTAATTATCCTTGAAAGGTTAGGTAACGCCAACGTTTATACATTTTTTATTTCTTTTTGTGTATTTATTTAATATGTTCAGGTTGCAAAGCAGACCGTCTAAAATGAACTTAGTGTTAAAAAAATAAAATATAATTTTTAAAAATATTGTATTTTTCAGAACATAAAAAACTAAGCAATACAGCGATTGACAATTAGGAAAGAGCAAGAAATAAAATACAAGTTGTGAAAATAATACAAAACAAAAAATATCTTTATAAACTAACGAAGTACACAACTATTTTTTAGGATTTATTACAAAAAAATAACAAACACCGAGTTTATTTTAATTTGTAACCTTTGCCTAAATTTATTAGAAATAAACTGTTTAGTTATTTAGACGTTGATTCTGTTGTAGTTAAATTCAACGTCTTTTTCGCACTTTAAGGTGTTTCTTTTTTTCCCTGTCGTGGCAGTCAGTTTCATGGATTATTTGTTAGGTCTGTGCATGAAGAATACGATGAGACAGAATCCGCACTTTATTTCATCTTATTGGCTCAAAGAGTTCCCATAAGTATTCAAAACCGTTATATTAAAAATATTTATAACCGATTACGAGAAATAATCTGACTTTTTGAAAAAAAATACGGGATTTCTCATTTGTTTGACAATTGAAAATAAAACTTTTAAACAATTTTTCATTTCATTTACCTAACGGTATCTTTTTTATTCTTATAATATATTCGCTCAACTCTGCAAGGACTTTTCTTTTGCTTTTTCATCTCTCTTTGTGATTATTCTTTTTTATGGTTATTAAATGATAGAATATGTTTAGCAATTCTTTGATTTATATGCTATGTATACTCAATACTAGTTCCGTTAATGGAAATTGTTACTGCTTTTTTTGATTTATTACTGAACTTTTTTATTTTATTGACCTGCACAGCTCTTATATTTCCAATATTGGTAAGAAAAAGGTTTACGAAAATATGATTCGGCATAAAATTTGTAAAATTTATTTTGTATACTCTTATGTTTCCAAAATTGGTAAGAAAAAGGTTTACGAAAATATGATTCGGCATAAAATTTGTAAAATTTCTTTTGAATACTCTTATGTTTCCAAAATTGGTAAGAAAAAGGTTTACGAAAATATGATTCGGCATAAAATTTGTAAAATTTATTTTGTATACTAGATCGTAGTAAGCCAAGAGATGTTTCCAAAATTGGTAAGAAAAATTAGATTAGATTAGAATCTTCCATCTCGTTTTAATTAATTTTATCTATTATTTGAACAATTAAACGAAACTAGGTCATGTAGTATTATTTCAACTTTATTTAAATTCGTTACCACGATCTAGGTTTCGTTGTATTATAACATCTTCAGGTGGACAAATAGCAACGATCTTTGCTAATTGCTCGCCTGAAAAATTTAAATAAAGTAGAACTAATACCACATCACGTAGTTTCATTTAATTGTGAATAATGAATTTCTACAAGTTAATCTTGTAGAAATTCATTATTATATCGCCAAATATATTCAATACTATTATTTGAAGTTAAATTCATGATGATATAATATTTCATTATGCAAACTGTATACTGCATAACTTATTTCTTTCGGGTACTGTTGATTTTTTCTTGCTATTCTATCACAAAATTTAGTACCATGAGGAAGTATCAACTTTTCAGCATAAAACATTTTAAAGATCTGGATGCACAGCAATTATTTCGTAAATTTGTTTTTAATTAGGTTAATTTTTAAAGAATATTTTCCAAGTCTCAATAATTTGCTTTAATCCTTTTTCGTGTGTCC
Organism: Druceiella hillmani; assembly: GCA_039881145.1. NCBI lineage: Eukaryota > Metazoa > Arthropoda > Insecta > Lepidoptera > Hepialidae > Druceiella > Druceiella hillmani. The sequence continues at coordinate 4,083,672 of JAYKKI010000048.1, read as the reverse complement.
TTCGTACACGCTTTGATGAGGTGTTGAGTTTGCTTATAAATTAAGTAACCCGAATTGTTAATTAACCCCAAATTTTTTCTCAAAATAAATAAATTATATATATATATATATATATATATATATATATATGTATATATATATGTTTTGTAGCCTTTGTTTATGGCTTACTACGATCTAGTAGACAGTAATAACAATATACTTTCAGCATAAAAAGAAAAAAGTTTGACAACGACTGTTTGAAGGTTGTCTATATTATTGAATTGTTCATTCTGTATAATAATAAAACAATAATTGCGTAGAGATCGGAATAAATGAATAAAGTAAATATTCTATTAGAATCAACCCTAACTCTTTTCTAAATAATTTTTGATGAGCATATTTTCTGAGATATCGTTCAGCGTCATCGCGGGGAAAAAAAACTTGGCCCTCGTAACTACTTAACTTGTTACCTAGTCGATTTAGTTGCTAACCAAAAATCTATGGATTCTTCGTAGATTCCACCAGAAACAACTCTCACTTGGTAATGCTCTTATTCCATTAGAAGCTCAGCGTTACCTTTGTGGTATACAGTTCATATTGAAGTACCGAAACTCTTGTTTGTTCTACACTGAGGCATTAACGTTTGCATGTAAAATTAAGGTAGGTACCAGTTTTCAATACCAATTATTAATTGTTCCTTCCTGTCGAAGTCACCTTCAATAATATTAATCATTGACAAATATTAACTGTACCTTACTGTTACCCTTAACCTTACAAAACATATTTCGGAAGCTTTGATAACGTTTCTGAACTTGTCTACATAGTACTGAATTATTTTGGAACGATATGATTCAGTACTATGTAATCCGCAGCTTTTATGGTATAAGACCAATTTTTAGATCAAACTAGTACCGCTCTAATTCTCTTTCAAAACAGCGTCAAAGTTTAAACGGATAATAGAAACTTTAGAATAGTCTTGCTGTATAGCTGGATTTTTTTCTACGAGAATTGCACGTAATTGAAGATAGAGTTAGGCTTCTGATAATTTGAGTAACTAGTTTTTCCAGCAATTTCAATAAACAAAAATGATAAATAGAACATACAAATCATTACCTACTAGTTAAGACTCTTAAGAACCAATTTGCTGAGGGTAATCCTCAGTAAACTGGGTCTTATCTTATTACTTTGTATGAGTCCTTTTCCGCGTTTTCCAGGAAGACGATTTATGTTTAGATACTTTTGGTAGTTTTCCACAATTCGCATTACATTATTTTTATTAGAAGTTAAAGTCATGCCTCAGATTGATCGGGTAATATTGTTCATGTATATATATATATATATATATATATATATATATATATATATATACATATATATATATATATATATATATATATACATATATATATATATATATATATATATATATATATATATTTATATGTGTGTACTCTGGGTTGTATTTAAATAGATGTGCCCACCTATTTAATTGTCATACTTACTACTCACAAATAGAAGGAAAGTTTCTTTTGAAATAGAGAGATATAACATTCGGTAAACATTTTATTTGAAAGCAAATCAAATCATATTACATGATTGTAATTTATATCCAGTGATTATTAAAAATATAAGCAAAATAAAAAACTTGGAATAAAAAATGCAGCAGTGAAGCTTTTTAATGCACACAGAAAACAATTTTTTAGCATTAATGTTAACAATATCAAACCAATTTTAATTAAAAATTTAAGGCCGATAAATTTAGTACTTTTTGTATCATAGATTGAATAAGACATATTTTCAGTAAGAAACGAAAATATTTCTTATTAATACCGGTTCTTAGAAAATAATTTTGTTTGTAGCAAAAGATGAAAATTTGTCTCTGAAAGTTTTGCGTTTTACTTTCCACGGTATATAAGCAACTGTCCTTTAATCTTAAAGGTACAATATATGATGAATATACGACGAATTATACACGTGTTGAGTCTAAGTATAACATCAAAGCCTCTAGTCGTACTTATTACTACTTGGCTACGGCACGCGTGGCCACCGCGAGCGACCTTGACTCGTCCGCAGCTGCCCCCGCGATCTCTGTTTGTTTGTACACAGCGCGTGATTGTAGCGGCCACGAGTCGGGTAGCATGAGGATATAATGTAGTCGAGTCGCTGGCAGAATATCGTATCTTTTAATGTCTGTAGGGAATATTAAAGTACCTAATGTGTGTTAGTCAAGAGCTGACTATATATTAGTTTTACAATATTATAAGTGAAATCAAACTCTGGATTTAAAATTGGATCAGTATGAAAGTAAATAAGAATATTTTGTTTATTTGCTTATTTTGTTGTATTTTATTTAAGTATTAGCTGTACTTGCGATTTCGTTTGCGTAGAATTCGCAGTAAGAAAAGTTATTAGATTTTTTAATTTTTTTTTCTCTCAAACTTCTGTGAGCATAAAGTTTAGCATTGGGGTTGGCAGCGAAATCCGTTCTGCCAGTTCTAATATTACCGTGTATAATGACTGTAAGCTAAAGATTGACGTATTTTTTTATTTGTGAACCGAACAAAACCAAGTCCAAATGTTAGCATAAACTAATCTAAGTACATTACCGAAAACCGCATTAAAATCAGTTCAGTCATTGCTGAGATTTGCGAGCATATCGAAGGTGCGCTCAAACATACATACAAACAAACCGATAAACAGAGAAAAATTCTAAAAGCTGTTATTTTAGTCTTAGTAGCCTGTCTTTAGTAGGTAATGCTATATACTTAGTGCTTATTTTTATTCAAAAACGTTCGATGCACATATACAGTTTTTTGCGATGTTATTATGTTTATAGATAATAATTAATTTACAAACACTTTTATACTCATAAGTTACCAATAGTTTTAATATAGTGAAAGAAGACCATTTCGATTAATATTGAAAATTAGTTTCATTATTAGAAACTTGCCTGCTTTGAAAATTAATCGAACTTCCTATCAAATGTAATATCAACAGATTTGGCTTTCAATTGTAATATAAAGCGCAATCAACATGGAATAAATTCGAAAAGTCAAAAACGGTTATGATATTGTAAATTACAAAGTTTCTTATCATTTTACACTCCAAGAAAGCCGACAAGGCGGAATGTTAGATCCATTTAATCGATTTTCCCTTTTTAAAATATTACGAGACTAGAGAATTGAGAATTAGAAGTATTATATAATATCTTTCATAATTGGATCAAACGAAGAAATTTCATACAAATATTTTTTAAGTAATTTTTAACAGCAAAATAATTATAGTCAATAAAAGAGTAAATGTGCCTATCTTCTTGTTGAGTTGATCTTTTTGAGGATAGTTGTTCCCTTTTAATATAATCTTTTGTTTTATGATGTTCTAGTATAATGTTCTTGTCACAGAACTGTATGATCATCATGGAAACGAGTGTCTAGGGTTTCTCATAACTGGTCCATTCAATATATGTGGCTACATCTCCGAGATCTTCGTCTTGCAACCTCACCGGGACAAAGAGCTTCTTAATGGTGTCGGTAGGTTTTCGGCAAAGATGTTGAAAAACGGGCGCGGCTTGCTCGCTACTAGGTATGCCATGTCTGTTCAAATATCGTGTCACGGAATTGTGCAAATGGACACTTCAAGCAAAAAAGTGTGAGTGTATATGCACTGGATTTTTACGCACACGACCATGTGTCAGGTCGTTGTGTGAGTGGGTTAAAATTGAGTGTACTGTTTATATTGCTTAGTGTGCGTGCACCCAAATGACACGCAAGGTTTCGTAAATATGGCATATCTAGTGAGAGCAGACAGCGCGTATCTTTCGACATCTTTGGTTTTCGCACAATGTTAATTTGTTTTTAGAGCGCATTCAAAAGCAAGATGTTGGTTTTATAGTCGGTTCAAGAAATGTTGGACACCTTCCTCCACTAGGATATTTCGAAGACTTCTTCTGCAATCAGCCATGATCCAGCGCTGCACAGATATTTGATAATAATAGGTGATAATTAATTTTGTACGAGAAATAGATATAAACTTTTATCGAAAGGGCCATCAGAATGTACCTGTTGTTCGGGAAGCGCGGGCCTCGGCGTGTGCGTATGTTATTTTCTCCTTGTCCGTCTACGTATATCTTCGTATATGCTCTCTGTAAACATATGGACAAATATTCCATATCATGCTTTATTTACTGTAAACATTATTGTTAAAAATGTATAACGAAAACAGTTATTATAATGCAAAACCTTCTTCGGAAATATTTCACAATTTATTAAAAGTCTATTATGTTTTCAATAATTTAAAAAAAATGGACGAGTGGAATAATACCACATATACTTTTTAAACTGCTAACTAAGCACCTTGCTTACGAGGAACACATTATTTCAAACATTTCTTTTTCGAAAATAATTATAACACAAATAATAAATAGGGAATTCAACTGGAATTATTCCAGAATCAGTAAGAACTGGATCTAGTACTTTAATATCATGAAATGAAAGTATTAATTACAAAATGTTATTTCTACTGTTTCGCTAAGTAATAAAATTGGATTGCAACGTGATTATGTTGACCATATATTCGGATTAAAAATATAAAATCGAATAATAAGGTTATTCGATTTTATACTTTTATCTCGGGTTTCAAGTTATTATTTTATAAACCACTTAAGACATTTGCGTGGTAAAATGAGAAAATTTATATAGGAGTTTTGGATACGAAAGTATAACGATGGAGGTGTTGATGATAAAATGTAATATAGCACATTTTAGAATAATTGATAAATATTTTATATAACAAGTTCCTATTAATATTTTGTTGATATTTCGCCTGTACAAAATGTGAGTTTTCGATCTTTGTTTTGATGGTGAAAAGGTATGCATATAAAAAATAGAAATAAAATAAACGTATATGCATTGGTAATAAAGCACATGAACTATGTGAATATATTCATAGCAGAAAATAACGTCAAGAACTTAGAAAATAGAAGAGCGTTCAGGTATAAGATGAATAAGTATACGGGATATAACTGAAAACATGAGATGAATAGTGTTACACTAGTGCAAACTTGAACAACTATAATATATATTTATTTCTAAGTTAATATACCCCGTCAATTTCCTAATTTCATTTATTTAGGATTTGAAAGATAATTTTATTTATTTCAGAAGTGTAATAATAGGTTTAACACACGATTAAAAAAAGTATAAGTAAGTAATAAAGTTTATATTCGATCCAAAATAAACTAATAAAGATATCCATTTTTGAAGTAAATGACTTGTAAATTAATTTGCTTTAAAAATAGAAACATAAGAATAAGTAGTGAAATAAGTCGATTAGAAATCAAAATAATTTTTAAAACTATTAATTAAATGTAAAACTATTTTCGTAAAAACGCAGCAAAAGTTAATAAAGCTGATAGGAATTAACTAAAGAAAACAAAAGGTAAATTAAAACTATTTTAAGACGAACCTATCCTTATCTGACAGACCATGGGTACAATGGTTACCTGATACAAAGGACTATCATCGCATCGTGTCAATTAATCTCACAAATAAAGTGAATAAGATGGTGTCATTAGTTATTTAAATAATAAATAAAGTTGAAACTGATTACTAATTCAGGTGACGCCAAAAGAGATTGACAGTACACAGGTCAACTAAGGAGCCATGTCTTTCTTACACGTGTCATCTGACTTGAGGAAAATTGTTTCTTTAGTTATAATGGATTTCTTTCTTCAATGAATTTTATTTCCTACTGACTATCCCTCACAGTTCCACTCACGAGAAATTCGAAATAAGAAAAGTTTTTTTTCTCTCATATGTTGCTTTTGGGTATAAACTATTATCAAATCAATTTTCATCAAAATCCATCTAGGAAATTTTGAGCGATTGACGAACAAATTAACATATAGACATACAGACAAAATTTAAAAAAAAAGGTTTTCTGGCTTCCATTATCGTTCTTTAAAACTAAATTTGTTTCCTCCTTTTAAAATATGTTCCATGTACACAATTCACTCTGTTGCAATTTTATTATATGTATCGATATGATGATATTATATGTATAAGAAAACACATAGTTAATATTGATAAAAAATTGATAATCACTATTCAATATAAAAGTTATACGCAACGCTAATATTTCGCTATTATATTGTTTAATAATTAATATAAAATATGAGTGATATCTGATTGAATATCAATTTAAATATTTGATATTGATTCACTATTGACGTTAAATAAAAAAAAAATGGGATTCATCGGAACTCGAATTTACGTATTCTAAGTTCTAACCGGTTATTAGGTAATAAATTCTAATGACCGACGTTGAATTCTCAATCAAACTAGTTCCAACTCGGATATAAAATATCGTCTGGCCTCAGGATACGATAAGGCTGTGCGTGTCAAAAGCTCTTACGATAAAACGTTACCGAAAAGAACGGTAGCAGAATTAAGTTAATTTTTTAGGTTGTTTATTATCTCTAACAGAAAACATCTTTCAGTGAAATTGTTTTATTAAGTTCTAATCCACTTTTTAACCCTTTTGTTTCCTTATCATCGTAATTATTACAAAAAGCTCGTATTAAATTGGATACCTTTTATATTGCTCGTATAATATTTTATCATAGCAGTTAAAGTTATTAGGGTTGCAGGTAAAATCAAAATTAGTATATAGTAGTAAATTCAAATATTAACTAGTTCGATATTTTCACGGGGTTAACAAATCAAGCAACGTAATTGTTTTACGTATATAACTTTAGTTTACGCCAAAACTGTATGTAGCCGATATCAGATAATATCAAGTTAGTTTGAATGACGTAATTATCTCATAATATAAATATAGATATTTTATAACATGCCGAATATGCATAAGGAAATTGAACCCAGTGGAGATTAAGTTTTTTGATTGAAGTGATTACCGCCATCGAATTTTGGACAAATTTAGGTACGATGCGTTTGCAATCTATAAGCTACAGGTTACGATTATTTCGGACAGAGATTTTATGCATTCTTTCGATAAAACATAGAATTAGTAAGGTGCAAAAGAACTTACCTATTTAAATAGTGGAAATAAAGGTCAATAAAATAATTCTATTGCAATTAAATTTTGAACTAATTGTAAGAATATCATTTATGTAACTAATATAGTGATTACTGTACTCTTAACATAAATTAAAAATGATCTATATCTAGGTGAGGCGAATATAATAGCCAAATATATATAATATATATTTATTAATATTATAATATCGCTTAATGTCTATAAAATTATTAATTAATTCTATTCTTATTAATTAATTCTATCTTAATGAAAAAAATATATCAGCATTTAATTTAAAACATTTCTGTGTTAAAGGACAACTGTCGCTCCTTAAAAAGTATGGGCTTTACCACAGCAATTATTCCACACTCTTCCCAGGCTGGCACCTGACATACCGCTTCACGGAGTACACTTAATTTATAAATACGCTTTAACAATCACCGGATAGTTAGAGATAATTTTAATAATCACCATCGGACAAAATCAAATATTTGTTGTCTCGTACAATTAAGCATTTAAATTCTAGGTTCAATTACGTAACTGCGATAAATCTTTATCTGTAAACCGAACGACTGTTATTGTAACAACGGCGACTCCATTCAAAACAAATCGGTATTAATGAAGCGCATAATTAATTGTAGGTATTTATTTGTTTGTAGTTGGCCGTCGTGGCGCAGTCGAGTTGGCATTTTGAAGCAATTTGTCGATCGCTCCTCTCCCACGGTCGGCTGGTAACTCCGTTCGAATCTATTTACATTTCTGACGCCACTCGTGTCGAAGTTTTATATTGTTTAACTGAACAGTCGCTTCGTATTTATGAAGCGGAGAGTGTTTTGATATTCTCCGAGTGGTTATTCGAGAGGTAGTTTGGTTGACTTTACCTGGCTTTTGGTACATGTTGGTATTGTTCTGTAGCACTTGAATATTAATTACAAGAAACTAGGAATAAAATCTATTAAGAACAAATAGAACTCTATATTTACATTTCTGAACCCACTTGCGTCGAAGTTTTATGAAGTTTTATATTGTTTAACTGAACAGTCGCTACGTATTTATGAAGCGAAGAGTGTTTTGATATTCTCCGAGATATTCTCCGAGGTTATTCGAGAGGTAGTTTGGTTGACTTTACTTGGCTTTTGGTATATGTTGCCATTCTTCTGTAGTACTTGAATATTTATTACAAGAAACTAAGAATAAAATCTATTAAGTACAAATAGAACTCGCAATGGGAAAGTTTCGTTCACATTTAGGTACATATAAACATTTTACGATACATGTTATTTCTATTAAACAATTCATATTATCATCCAAATGTGATATAGTTTATTTTTAAAAGGCATAAAATCAATTCATTAGAATAATTCCTATGGTGTTCTGGTAAATTTTAGGTAAACTTCTAATAATCCTATTTTTCATAATTTAAACTGTGAAGAAGATAAAGTTACAAAGCATGTTTATTTTAACATTTTCTGCAATATTCTATAGCTAACTAACGTAAAACTTTGGAAAAAGAAAAGTTTTGATACCCTTATCCTGAAACTTTAATTAATATCCCCATGACTCAAAATAAAAAAAATTGAAAAAAATTAGTTTTATTTTGATAACACACACAAATTACATCTTAAAGTGCAAAACATTGCTTTTCATTTTGTTTTTATTTTTAATTATTTTATTGTCATTTGTAGTAAAGTTATTTGCTGTTAAAAATATTTTTGACTTTATTTACTAATAGCTTTTTCAACATTTGTATTTTGTATGTACGTTGGTAAATACAAATACATATAAAGACAATAATTATAAAAGTTGAAACGGAAAGAACGGTCGAAGATTGAGAAAGAAAAAGATCTCGGTGATGAAGAAGAAAATAGTTTGCAACTTACGCAGCATAATTATAAGTAATTATTATTAATTATAACTCGAAATGATAACTGTAGGGTCTGAAACACATTTTTGTATCAAGCCAGGTGGTAACTAAGACTCAAGACTAAACTAAACTCTAAAGAACTAAACTCAGAGAGTAAGAATCAATTAAAAAAATATGCGAGGAACTGAATCATTGATATTAGCAATTATAATCTAGGAGTGAATGAAAAAATACGTAAAAGACTTGAAATTATTCCTGAAAGAATATTATAAATAGCAAGAAAGTTGAACAAAGTGTGATGGGATGCATAGATAATTGTCATAATATCACTGATCAAGTTATTTTTAAATAGAAACTGAACAACATGTTTTTACGTTGAACTATTGTTTATTTATTTTTTAATAACGATTTATTAACTAGTTACGCTTTGATTATTTTACTAACCCGTAACAATAAAAAGGAAGCGGGTAATAATTAAATAGAAATTCAACGTTAATTAACAATGACTCGTTAAATAAACAAACATAATAAAGCCTCCACTAATTTTGAGGTACACTGGATAAAAACACAGCAAAGGATTTATGGTATGTTATATTCATATTTATTTAGAACAAAATAGTATTTCTAAGTTAGTACTACTGACTATCCAATTACATAAATCCAACTTAGAGAAAGTGGTCAAGCGGAGAATTCAATTTGTCTGAGCAACATTCGGGGAATTCTATATCTTCCTGTCTTATATTCTCCAGTAATTGAACAAAAGTTTTAGAGCAGCCTGTGCTGCCAGTAGTAATAGTAGTAACAGTAATATATGTAAGTGTGAATTATATTCTTGGAAACAAAACAACAACTGGGAAACAAAAATGACATTCACGTAACTAATGGGATGACCTCCTTCTAGATAGACATTGACCTGACAAAGGCTCCGAAAGTCGTTGGACACATGCAGCACAGGATCGAGATTTCGTATATTCAGAAGTGGATGTTTCCGGGTAATGATGATGACGAAGTTATGAAATACTTTTGGCGCATAAATTGGTAAAAGGACATAAGCAGAGATAAGGATAAAATGTCCCTTCTAAACTTCAGGAAATGCGCTTGTATTATACTAAGAATTAAAGTAATATGGAAAAGGAAAATAACCATATTATTTTGTATGGAATTATGTCAAATTTTCGTCTCCTTCAAGCACATGATTCTAATTAAATTTGCGATTACAGCTGAGACTATCTTTTACTGAACACTATTCATATATGTTACGTATACGCACTTAATCGTTTTAACAATATAATATGCTAAAGCTATCATTTATAATTGTTTCTTTCACAAACGAATAATTTTATCTACAGACTTAAATGATTTAGAAACTCCCTCTCTTCTCAATAAATAATAATATACCGATGAAAATATCTGCACGAAATGTTATCGAAACTGAACTCTGAACTTCGCTTTGTTTATCTAGAATGTAGTCGTTAAACAACAGAAAACTGTTGCACAACACCGATCTTAATAACATCCATAACGAACTAATCTTTTAATTTCACCTTTTATTGCGGTCGTTTCTCTTTAATTATCTAAGTTTTCGTTTACGAAACGTTTCCGCGTTCGCAGCTGAGCATTTCGCTAACTCGTGTAATATTTCTCCTTTGCATACGATTTAGCACGGTTTCGAATTTATTAATTATTACGTTTTAGATAACATGCGATTACGATCGAAATCTCCATACGTTTCTTTTATATTGATGAATGACAGTAATAGAACATGAATTAAAAAAAAAAACAAATTAACTGAAAAAAAACATTAGGTTTTTTTGTCGTGTTTTTAGAACCCTTTCTCAAAATTTATGTTTGTAAAGGTTTAGTATATATGTATGTTTCGTTGAGTTACGTAATCTCTAATCTGCTATGTTACTTAAGATTTTATGATGTGAAATTTAATATAAAAGTTGAGTTTAGCCCTAACATAAAGTATAACCTATATAGTCGTAATATTTATCGATAATGGAATGTTATTATGTTTTTTATATCTTTCTTTCTGGAGATTATTAAACTTTAATTGCTTAATTTATTGTCATTTTTTTAAAAATTTTTTTGTTCAATTTTACAATCATTTCGTTACATCGCCATCTGGTCGATTTTACAACTTACTTTATGATAGTTTTTTGGGCAGTCTGTCCGTTAACCATCGGGAGGCCAATATAGTTTATAATATTAATTACGACGCATTTTATACAAAATTTTATGTTAAGTATTGTATTTCTAGATATTATACTATCAATGGCAATCACTTAAAAAAATATGTATAATACATAATATAAAATACTAATATATAATAACAAAAAACTGGAAATATTTGTATGAAATTAAATTAAATTTAAGCAAAAAACAGACCATAATTAAGTTTTAATTAACTGATCAAATAAATTGTACTTTAGGAGCCACATTAGATATTGAAAAAGGTTAGAATAAGTATAAGAAAAAAATTAATTCAAAATCGAATAATACATAAAACTATCATAGTTTACATAAAACTATCATAGCATATTACAATATAGAAATATAGTTTTCTGCAAAATACAATAGGCAGTGCTAGGATGACGGCTGAATATCTGAACGAAATACACCCTAAAATCATCACAGGTTATTTTTCTTTCCTGAAACTACAATTACGTTCTAGTAATTTGTCACATATTGTAAAAGAGTTAAGTCAAGTGCCTGTCTGAACACGTATGATACAGAGTTGCATAGTTGTTGCATCGTTTTCAAATTGCAGTAAAAGTTAATAAAAATAAAATTAAAGTAAATTCAAATAAATTCTAATCAAAATAAGAAAAAAATCGACTAGTTAAAGCGTGGCACGGGGAAAGGGGACTTTACATTTCAATTTAAACTTTAACCTATAGCAAAAAGAACGTGACAATGAAGAATTATTAATGAAATCTTAATTTAGATTTAAAAGACCTCTCCATTGGTGCCCCAGTTAATTATGCAGCCGAAAAATATAGTTCGTCATCCATGTTACATGTTTATAATTATGTAATATGGGCGCGAAACCTAAACTAAAAATTGTTTTTTTCTTTTTCACATTAAAATAGTGATCGTCGTCTGGAAATATACCTGCAAGTTTTAATGCATATTTATTTAAAACTATAGAAATTGCAAATATCCACAATGTAATTTCATGTATAATTATATTTACCCTATTACGGCGAAGCTCAGAAGAAGAGGATAATATTTTTGACGGTTAACTGTATTTGCATTTCCGTTCCTACGTGGGCATATACGAACCGCAGTAGAACTTTAAGGAACTGACTACATCTAATTAATGAGTTACCTCATTCGATTCTTTTTAAAGTCGCCGTATCGTGAGTAACACTGGTTAATTATAACATAATTTAGGAAAAATGATGGATTTGTTTATTAGGTCGATAGAAATTATAACGTTCAAAACTTTCGGAGCGCGGTATCAACGATGTATATATATATATATATATATATATATATATATATATATATATATATATATATATTTCACTTATATTATAACACGTACGTAAACCGATGCCAATTTCATACAAAGTTAAGTGAATATATAAATAATCGTGAATAACATTGGCTACTTATAACAGAATTTAGGGAAAATGATGGATTTGTTTATTAAGTCAATAGAAATTATAATGTTCAAAACTTTCGGAGTACAGTATCAAAGATGTGTTAATATGGAATAAACATACAATGCCAGCTTTAAATCCAATAGCCTTTGGAATAATGAATTTTAAACTTAACTGGTTGATAATATAGGGATAATATATTTCACTTCTATTATAACAAATACGTAAACCGATGCTAATTTCATACAAAGTTAAGTGAATATATAGTAAATAATCACCACTTTGTGAATAAGATTGGCTACTTATAACAGAATGTAGGAAAAACGGTAGATTTGTCTATTAGGTCGACAGAAATTACAGTATTCAAAACTTTCCGAGCGTGGTATTAACGATGTGTTAATATGGAATAAACATACAATGTTAGCTTTAAATCCAATAGCCTTTGGAAGAACGAATTTTAAACTTAACTGGTTGATAATACAGGGATAAAAAATATATAGTTCACTTCTATTATAACACATACGTAAATCGATGCTAATTTCATACAATGTTAAGTGAATATATAGTAAATAATCACCACTTCGTGAGTAATATCGGCTGCTTATAACAGAATGTTGGAAAAACGGTGGATTTGTTTATTAGGTCGACAGAAATTACAGTATTCCAAACTTTCGGAACGCGGTATCAACGATGTGTTAATATGGAATAAACGTACAATGTTAGCCTTAAACCCAATAGCTTTTGGAATAACGAATTTTAAACTTAATTAGCTAATAATATAGCGATAAAGTATATACTCGTATATTTCACTTTTGTTATAACACGTACGTAAACCGATGCCAATTTCATACAAAGTTAAGTGAATATATAGTAAATAATAACCACTCATTGAATAACATTGGCTACTTATAACAGAATGTAGGAAAAATGATGGATTAGTTTATTAGATCGACAGAAATTATTATTCAAAGCTTTCGGAGCGCGTTATCAGTGATGTAATATGGAATAAACATATATTGTTAGCCTTAAATCCAATAGCCCTTGGAATAATGAATTTTGAAATTTTACTAGCTGTTAATATAGCTATAAAATATATATATTTCACTTCTATTATAATATGCATGTAAATGGATGCTAATTTCATACAAAATTAAGTGAATGTATAGTAAATAATGTGCTATTTAAGATATAATTGCAATTTACGTAGTATTTAATTTTTTTCAAGACGCTCTTTTCACGCATATTTTTGTATAATCACACATTTAGGAATGAAAGCTAACGGTGAAAGTAGGTATGTTGTGTGTATATTTTGGGCACGTTGAGAGTATTTTGTATTAGGATGTTGTGAGTTAGGATTTTGCGTTAGGATGAACGTATTGGGTATTCACCCAAAGAGAAATGTGATAAATGAGTGCGAGTGTGTGTGTGTGTGTGCGCATGTGCATGTGCGTGTGGGTGTGTGTATCTGTGTATGTGTGTGTGTGGAGTTTCTAAGAAATACAAAAAAACATGACGAGAAAGTAATTTTGTTTAATCTAACATTTTAAATAAAAAGAATAAGATAAAGGAATTTTTTCGACTCATTGTATTATAAACTTATTATCGCAAGAAAACTGTACAATAATCTGTTTACCGGTGTGTGTTTTTTTTAATTAACTTGTTTCTTCAATATAACTTTAATTAAAGTGTTTCTTTAATTTAAATATAACTTTAATTCATATCTTATGTATACCATTTTTAAACATTTTAATGCAATCGGGATCTATTTGGAATATTTCATATAAGTGTCCTCTAAAATGGATTCTAACAGAGAACAAAATTTAGTTAAAATTTTCTGAACTAACCTGAACGAATTTTACAAATATGTCAAAAATCAGTCTAATACAATTTCGCCCGTGATCCAATTTTAAAATTACCTTGGCGAAGATCCGCATCCTGTGAAAATCCGCAGCTGTCATGTAAGGCGGACGCGTACGTGTACCTTGAACTATTATAATCTATTCAACGCTCAACACACCCAGACCGTGGGCGCAGCCGATAGGTAAGTTACATTTTTATTTCGGTCAACCGATAGCATCTAAACGAGTTACTTCAGTTTATGAATACGTATTGTTATCATCGTGGAAATGTCGAGTGATACGCATTGAGGCGCGCGCTAAGCGGCGAGGGCTATTAGGTACCGCAAGCCAGGCGTGGTACCGCTGCGGAAATTTGTATTTGCACGCCTCGACACCGTTTTGCGAAGATGCAATCTATGCTAAGTGATCAAGTCGCCATCGTGTTGCGAGTCGATTGTGTGACTTTTTTAGGCAATGAATACATCAACGTGCAAATTATTTACAGTGTCGAATAATTGTACGTATTAGAATCCGTGGGCGCGGCATCGGGTACTGCGGGGCGTGATCCGAATAAATTTGTCTGGAGACGAATGGACGCGATTAAGTTGCTGCAGCTGGCTTAAAGTGAGCTATTTATTTTTTTTTTAATTCTGTTGTTCAATTGTGAATAGAGTGTTAGATAAGATTGTTTTTTTTCGTATACGATTAAAATGTTTGAACAAAACTTAAGTTCACAATTAAAGGAAAAAACGTGATGTAGTATTATTTCTACTTTCTTTAAGTTCTTTACCACGACCTAGGTTTCGTTGTATTATAACATTTCAGGTGAACAATTAGCAAAAATCTTTGCTAGGTCTGGAGAGGAATGGACGCGATTAGTTGCTGCAGCTGGCTTAAAGGCTGCTATTTATTTTCTTTTTATTTCTGTTGTTCAATTGTGAACAAAGTGTTAGATCAGATTTTTTTTTCCGTATATAATTAAAATGTCTGAACAAAACTTAACTTCACAATGAAATGTAACTACGTGATGTAGTATTATTTCTACTTTCTTTAAGTAGAAATAATACTACATCACCTAATTTCATTTAATTCTGAATAAAGAATTTCTACAAAATTAACGCCAATTATATTCAATATTTGAGCACTTGACTTTAAAACACATATAACAAAGTTTCTAAATTCATTATCTCAGAACAATTATTTTAGTAACAATGTTTAACATAGTAACCAATCAATATTGAAATATTTTTATGCTTTCTACACTATGCATGTAAGATATGGCACAGTCGTATGCAGATACAGCGTTCTATCAATTTAAGAGAAAGTTCTACTGCATGGAATATAGCATAGCGAATGACGAGTGCTCGCTAAAATACATTTATTTCACTAGAATACTCGTATTGAGAGGAATGAAAGAAAAATGATAAGATGCATTAAGACCATGTTTCGAATTTTTGTTTGTATGTTTGTAAGGGGTATTTTAAATCGCGCAATCAAATTATGCACACTGGCGAAATGGGCAACTGTCTCCTCAATTTGTTTAAAATTTGAATCTGTACTTCATTTTCTGTGATATATTTTTTAGAATTGGCCCGTTTGTGTTTTGAAGGTATTGATGACAATAATATTTAAGGGATTTTAATAAAAGTAATATATCATAACTCTATCGTCTTTGGAATTTTTGAATGTTTTCTTGTGTGTTTCAAGAGTCTGCTTATTTCTTCGCGCATTATGAAAGAATAATAAAGCAGTTTTACTGAAATTTTAACTAGTTCATTCTATTAGATGTGGGCTAAAATATAGGCTATATTTTATCACAATTGATTAATTAAAAATAAGATGATAATTTGATATATCAATATAAAGTGCGTTTGTTTAATAAATACTTTTATAATTATTGTGAAACGCCGTTACGTATATTAATCCTACAGTAATATACAAGTAAATAAAACCCCAAATTTTGGCAATTCCAGCCTCGACGATATTGGGTTTGGCATAATGTGAACCTCTACGTAGTTTTTATAAATAACTAAAGAGTATGGCAATAACTGAATAAAAATTAAGTTACAAACATTTTAAGATGAAAAAAACGGAATGCTTTTAAGATTACATACGTGCTCATCTGTTTGTTTCTTTATTATAGCCGTTTTTTTTTTCAGAAAACGTAAGACGCAGAAATTTGAAATTTGGCATAGTTATAAAGATTATTAACCCGCGTATAACTGGATTGCCTTATATAAAAGTATTTAAATGAAAATTTTACAAAGGAAAATAAATTACTAGTTTAAAAAACAAATGTGATATAAATTGAAAGAGCTGATATTATTTTTGGAATTTTACGTAAGATTATAATGAATATTGAAAATGCATGTTTGTGACTACACGAATGAAGTGAAAATTTCTAATTATATATATATATATATATATATATATATATATATATATATATGTATATATATATGTTAGTTAATTAGAACTAACATATATATATATATATGTATGTATGTATGTATATATATATATATATATATATATATATATATATATATATATATATGTTAGTTCATCGAATCAGGAATAATGGAGATTGTTATTTTAAAACACAATAAATAACATATGCTTATTACATTAAATTATACTCAAAAAATAAAATATTATTCAAAAAGTGTACATGGTGCGCTTATAAAAATAGTACGCTTGATATTTGTAAATATTGCATTTCGTGCGCTTAAAAGAGTAATGCGTTTGGTATTTTTAAATATTGTTCTTCGTACGCCTAAAAAAGTAGTTCACTTGGCCGATGCTGGAACCGAGTTTACCCGATTTAGTGTCACCGACCCGAACCTGACAGCTCAGCTTCATAAACTGCTCGAAAATTTTGCGCAGGTGCGCCTAAAGACGTTTTCACTTCAGTAAGTCTCTTCTTTCTATCTCCGAAATTGTTAGTCACAATTAAAAAAAAACAAAATTTAAATTTATTATTGAAAATGAAACTAAGATAATAATCAAATATATGTACACTTGTAGATTTTATCTGCAACCCTTTTAATATGACTTGTACTCGTACTAAACAGATTATATTTACATATCGTGTAACTTTCAATGATAGAGTTTCCATACGCTTTGAACGATTGTGTTTAAAAGAATAAAATAAATAGTCCTTCAAAATGGATAAAAGAAATTTAAAATGGATTAAAAGAAATAAATAGGGATTTCAAAATGGATAAAAGAAATTCAAAATGGATAAAAAGAAATAATCATTCAATAATTATAACAGTAATGTAGTCCTGAATCCAATTTAAAGAGCAGTTTTTGCTAATTGTGATATTATCTAATTATTTTTGTAAAATTGTGAATGTTTGATATAACTTCGGTAAAATGTATATTGAAATATGCTAATTATGATATATAAATTTCAGGTTAAATTATCGCAAGAAACATACATTAGTTATATTACAGAGAACATAAATATACTCGTTTAACATAGATCCACCATAGGTATTTTATGCTATTCACAGTAAATATTTTAACCTTTTCTTTATTTTAAATTGATATAAATAAAACTCAAATTAGTTTAAATTGAACTCTTACGTTATGCATTATTTATCTGTATTTACATAAAATGCATGATCTTGATCCATTAAATTATAATAAATCTACAAAATTATAATTTCTTGATGTATAAATGTAGCTCTTTGTTCATTGCATCAATTATTTAAACGATTACTATTCAATTCCACTAGATTAGCTCGCCCGACTTCACAAGAATATAGGCATAGTTTTTTTCATAAAATATTAGGCTGAACAAAAATGTTTTAGACGTTCAAATTTCAATACTGTGGTTATAAAATTTCACCTAAAAACGTTTTATTTTCCACTTAATCCCGAAATGTGTTGTTGCTATACCATAATATTTTCTAAATCTGTCTTTCTTTCTATTAGAAGTAATCTTTAGGAATACTTATTCATCTTAAATTTAATATTGTTTGAGATAAAGGGGCAGAAAATGTAATCTTTCGGTTTTCTTTTGAAGTTCGGCAAAAAAATATAAAGATTTTATTATATTCCCACTCTATATTTCCATCTTTTTATGCCTTAATTTATATTCTTGTAAATTTCTAATTTTGTTGTTTTTAAATTCTTTTGAAAATTACATTTGTAACTTAATTAATTTTTTCATAGTATAAAGTAATGTTGGTTAGGTAATGTTAGTTTTCAAAAATAAATATGAAATACTGTCGAATAAAGAAGGAACTATGAAGATAATATTTTTATTTTGCCTTTAAAGGTATGTAATTTTAAATGATTCATGGTAAAATAAAACAAAGTCTTTTGTAACAATTTTTGGATTGAATCTATTCATTATAGAAACGAAAATGAGTTTTATTATGTACATTTAATATATTTTTATTTAAATGTGTCAGAAAATTAGATATATAGAATTTATTGCACAATACAGAAACGAGAGTGTATACTCACGAGTGTCTCTCGTTTGTACAATTGCTTGTATTTATATTTTATTAAAAATATTTTTTTTCTATTTCGGTACATATGTTGATTTAGAACTTTATTTACATGTTACCGTTGCAAATGTCATGTGAAATTATAAAATCTGAAACATGTTTCCAAATGCTACTAAATCGAATATATGCACTTCTGCCTAATTCCTAAATAATTTAGGAATTATGTAGAGCGTGCAGCTCTACATAATTCCTAAAATATTAGGTAAACTTGTCAACTTGTCAAAATGTTAGGTAAACTTTCAGTCACCCTGTTTTTTTTTTCATAATTTTGACTCTCGCAGTTTCAGAGTTTGCATACGTGTAAATGTGGCATACCTTTTGTTAACATTTTCACCAGCATCTGACATAAAATTCTGAGATAATGGCTTTGAAATTCTTATAATATTTTCTTTTATTTTATATCTTATAACATATAGTAAAAAAATATGGTAATTCATTTGACCCTTTTTAATTTTTGTACGAATAATTTTGATTATTAACTACTGAAATATATACGAATTATATGCTATATTAGTAGTCCAAATTTCGAGTTTCTAAACGAGTATAAAATAGTCTCTGAGAAAAACGGCTCCAGCAATATTATAATAAAAATTATAAAAAAAATGTTTTGGAATTCTCATAGGGGAAGTTTCTTATAAGATATAATAATTCAATTACCTAAGTGTCTCTTCTAAAACGTTTATATATCTTAAATACTTTATATATACTTTTCTATGCTATGAAATATATACTTCATAGCAAGATTTATTTTGTGTGTTTCTTATACACAAAATAAATTTTGCTCACACTCAACACATATAGAGACGTTCATTTTTTATTTTTTCATATTAAGTCTTCAACCTGAAGCGACTTCTTTGAAAATTTGTTGCACATAGATACAAAATTGTAGAAACTTTGAGACTGTAATAAATGGACGGACAAACAAACGGACATGATAAATTTATAGGATTCCTTGTTTAACTACCCTAATTAAAGAAATATTTTTTATAAGAAATTGTGGACGTATCAACATTATTCTATAAAATATTTATATACAATTTAATAGATTACATAAATATAATTATAATTAATTTTTAAAAATATTTTTAGATCATTATTTCGATTTCTGCGGCTTCCTCACCCAAATGCTTCGAATTCACCTTAACGAACTGGTCGAGTACAAAGTTAGAAAAGACAAAAATACTTAAAGAAAGGTATTACTTTGTCGTATTCAATCTTCCACTCGAAATGTCGCAACGACCTCATGGTTGCAACGTGAGATAACTTTTAAATATTACAGAAAAACCAGTCCACTATTGTCTTCAGTTTCGAAAACCGAAATGTTCTTAACTTGGTTGGCTCAGAGCTAGAGGATATTATTACTGAAAGTACTTAATTAATAAAATATATTTCGGTTGACGAGAAAATTAATACTACGAAATTATTCTTTTTAATATATTAATTTATTTAAAAATAGAGTGGTCATAAATTGTAATGTACGAACTTGCACATTTTGGTTGCTATTTCGGACAGATATAATAGTAAGTTCGCTGTTGGCTGATTAAGTGTCATGTGATTATCGTTATATCATCATCACAATTTTTAAGCCTTTAATGAAAGTGATACTTAAAAAATGTAAATAAAAAATCGTTCTTCATATTAAAAAAAACGTTTTTCAAATCCAAAAATTTCTTTAAATGTCAAAAATTTTTCGATATATTTGGCATTAATTTTGTAGAAATTCATTATTCACCATTAAATGAAACTATGTGATGTATATTATTTCCACTTTCTTTGAGTTCTTTACCACGACCTAGGTTACTTTGTATTCCAAAATCTTCAGCTAAACTATTAGCAAAGATTTGCACCAGAAGATGTAATACAAACGAAACCTAGGTCGTGATAAAGAACTTGAAGAAAGTAGAAATAATACTAAATCATGTAGTTTCATTTAATTGTCAAAAATTGTCTCAAATTCTCTTCCTATCAACTAAGAAAGAAGGGAAACTATTTCTGTTAGTTTAACTATTATTTAAACATCTGGCCTTATTAGATTATGAATATCAAGGTTTGGCCTGAGGCTGTGTTCGTCTGGAAAAACGAAAATATAGCGATGTAATTGATAAATAATATTGTGAAAATGTTGGCATTTAGTATTTCAAATGAATAAGTAGTTTTATGAAAAACCAATTAAAAAGTGGCGTGAAAAGCAGGTATTATTTTGAACTTTTTAGTCTTCCGTGGAAAAATTGCCATAATGGAACAATAATAGAATCATTTTGTTTTCGATCCGTCCGTCTGTCTTGCACAGGCGATATTCTCGAAAACCACTTGATGTAAAAATTTGAAATTTAGCATAGGGATAAAGTATGGTAGCTCAATTACTGACGGGAAGTATATAAAGGTGAATTTTGAACCTTTTAGGAGGTAAACCGAGAAATGAAAAAAATTATTTAAAGGTTAAAGTGTATGATGCCCCACTTTTATCATCAGAAATCATCACCTAAATCATGAACATTGGTAATTAGGTATAAATTGAACAAAAATAATCTAGGTTGAAAAATTTCAGGGCGATTTATTTTTATAAGTAATTTAATTGTTTATTTCCTTATAACTGCCGAACCATCGATTTTAGAGATAAAATTTTTTAACAAAAAATATTTCTTACTATGTAAGGAACAACTGTCGTCTTTAAAAGTTTTTCAAAATGTTTAATTTGTCTCTGTCGAAACGTTTTCCACCCAGCTCCGTGCATTCCCGATGTTATAGGCATTGGTGCAGTCGGCGGTAGGTAGCGCCGATGATGGACCCCTTATAAGGAAAAAATCTGAATGCTTTCCTATTAATATTTAAACGGGGTCTTATGGCACGGAACACTAATTGTGCAAGTATTGCTTGCATTTTATGGATTTTTTTGTTTTGTTGTTTGTTATGAAAAAATATTTCAGGATAAAAAGTAATGTTATGTTTATCTTCGTAGACCCAAATTATATGTATACGACATTTCACGGAAGAAATGATGGTATTAACGAAGACAAATTAATAAATAAACAAACTCGCGTTGGTATTTATAATATTATTTAAAAAAAAACACAAAAATCAAAAAACCTGTTTTATGAAGGGGAAAATTACTTAACGCACTGTGGCACTTCCGATAATAAATGATTGCCTCGGTCACGTGCTTGATATTTATATTTCCTCACGCCGCCAATTATTTAAGACCATAAACATATATTTTTCGGCATGAATTTAAGATAACTGACAGACCTAAATACTTAAAAACTATTTACGACTACAATAAATGAACAGCTCACATCGAGTTAAGGTTTTAAAGCGTTTAATTAATGAGGTTATTTAAAGTATTCACTAAATATTTAAATAAAGTTTTATACGGATGCAGATAATATGAAATAAGACTTTCAAAGTAAACAATTATACTTATTCATATTATGGTTATTTTTTAGTTAGTTTTTGATGATTTTCTTATACCAGTATGTGTTCAACTTTAAGAATTGACAGTTTCGGAAGAAATATCGGCCTTCTTAAAACTTTTGATGAATTCATGTAAATGTAACGTAATACAGGCTGCTTAAAATTTGAAATTTTATCGAAGTAGATACCATTTTATAATCATACATTTTTACGAAGGAAAATTGGTATAAATATCCGCGTAACTAAAAACATTAATTAGACATAAATAATTAAGGATCGTTTTTCCCAACAAAAAAATGCTAATAAATACTGCGTAATGTAAAAAAGAACACGGCGTACTTTTCGCACTGTTTGTGCACATTGTTGCGCGAACGATCCACCGTTTTTGCTCCGATTTTGAAAAAGATCGTTAGCAAGCTAAGTTTGGAATTAGTCAATCTCATACGTGAAAGGCTATTGAGTTTACCATTATATAAAAGACTTGAAAAAGAACGCCAAATTTGTGAAATGTTTTTAAATATGCAGTGCAATATCAGATACTTGCCTGATTTCTAAAATGATATGTCATACGAAACTCTCGCTCGGCTATGTCCATACAAAACTACATATGTATATGCATCCGTACATACACACACACATGCAGACATACGCACACTCACAGAAACAAATGCGTATTTTCCCGAATTCTGGTATATATGATCGGTGCCGACACAGTGAACATTTTCTATACCTGGGTAGCCCAAACAGCGTGATTCATTTAAGAGAAATTTGCTGAAAACTCGGTTCGCAGTGTACCATTTATATAAGAGTTTAAAGTACTAGTCGGACAATACATAAAGTAGGGTTCGGTAGTTTTGTACATTTATCAAAATTGTAGACATAAGTTAATCGTGAAAATTGTAACTAAGAGTTGTAATCAAGTACTAACCCTAGAATTGTGTTGCAGACTTTTTAGATTCAAAGTTCATCATGGAGAGGGAGAGAAGTGGGCTATGCATATTCCACAACATTTGGTCCCTTAATATTTGGCCAATTGAATCTAAAAATTAAAAATAAATAAATTACACTTCTACTTTATTTTAAAGGGTATATCCAATTATCCCATTCAATGAGGGTTGTAAGAGAAACTTTCGCTTCCACTTTAAATGTACGATTTACGTTCTTTTTTCAAATATTACCGCCACATATTAAATTAAATCGTTCTCTAAATGATCTGTACACAAAATTTCATGCACATAAATCTAAAATTGCAGGAATTGCGAGTCTATGACTGACGGATATTTGTGGCTATGTAAAAACATCGGACCGTAGTGGATCAGCGAACACTCAATATAAATATATCGGTCCGTAGTCGACCAGCAAACAATCGATATAAAAATATCAGTCTCCAGTGGACCAGCTAACACTTGTAATTTTCCTAGATCACGTGCAAAATTATAAGTGTTCGCTGGTCCACTATGGATCGATATATTTATATCGAATGCAGAGTGATCAATATTTGTTTTCTTAAGTTGTTATTATTGCTATTAGCATTACTATTGACAGTAGCCTAATGTGTAAAAACTCGTCAGGAACTTTGTGAAATTCTGTCGCCACAGAGAAATTTTATGTGTTGAATAGTTTTTAAGTAAAACAATATATCTTAAAATGATTTATCATTACGCTGCAGTCACAATTGTATGTGGGTGGGTACACTGTACGACATAAGTTTCAAAAGTGGTAGAGATAGCGATTACCTTCCACGTGGCTTTACACAAAAGCAGGTCTAGATTAGCGTAAATGCCACATTTCAATATTTATAACTTGAAACATCATTGCTTTAACCACGTTAGTGAAAAATAATGTGACGATAGAGAGGAGTAAACACGCGAATAAAAATTTGAAATAACGATACGAGAATATTCCATACAATCATTTGTTTGCGGTAAAGTGTGATTTGTAATAATAGCTATAGCGTTATATATGTTTTAGTGTATTAGATTATATTGAAGTAATAAATTTACCAGCGACAGTGTGACTTCAAACACGAGTTATTTTTTGTTATCACGTCCAACACCACTTCCGTGGCCGACTGCATACAGAATTAGATAGATAACTGAACAAAATTTCGAATTGATTCGTTCTTCCTGTATATTATTCACAATCGTACAAATAACTGTGCAGTCGATTCAAATAACATATGGTATTTTAAACGTTTACGGACCGCGGTACAGGACAAATCCGATTATGGGAGACTATGCTCGTCTAATACGTTTTAAGCACCATGTCTAATTGGGCGTGTATCAACGGTTAGATTCAGTATCGCATATTATCTGTGTGTATAAAAATGCTGCTTACTACCACGGAACTTCATAACAACGCACGACTAAGCCGGGAGTCATTAAATAATAATACGATCTTATGCGTATAATCTGATTGGATAACAATGGGGCCCATATGGATGCGCTGTTCAAATACAATTTTGTAATGTATGTAATTATAATTGTCAGTTTCGTAAACAGTTCAAGCGAGTGTGCTCTGTGTTACACTGGATCACCGCCGGGTACGCCGAGATTCGCTATTAATATTTAACGGACCTATAATCAAACTGCTAACATTGTTGGACGTGGTGATATTTACCATTTCTGTAGCGCATGTTATTAACGTTTATGGATGAAGTGTAAAGTTGTCTCATTGAAAATTTTCACATAATTTTTCAACGAGAGTGAGTATATTCTATAATAAGATGAGATATTGAAATAATGAGTGTATAAATTTTTATGTAAAAAATCTTTCTTTATTTCGTTGTATAAGTGGCAAGACATTTTTAAAAAAAATAATAATTTTTGTCATGTTTATATTAGCAATTAAAATTATTTTACCTAATCAACTATACAAAATAATAAAATGACTCATGAAGATGATTTTCAGCTTCGAAAATAGCTTTTTTATTAAGTTTTTATTAGCTCACTTTCTTGTCTGTTTGTTTTTTGTCCGGTAAAGATTTTGCGAACGGTTTTAAACTAACTTTCCATTGAGCTGGAGACTTGACACTTTAAACATAGCTCAGAACTGGATGACAGTGCAACACTAACTATCTCTTTCATGTCTGTGTGTTTGTTTGTGTTTCGTTTTAGATCTTACAAGTATTTTCACAGCTATTAAAAATTCACAATCACAAGTTTCCAGCACAACATGTATAGGGTTTTGAAGGCGTATTGGGTTATAAATCTTTATTTGGTCCATAAAGAAAGAAAATTATTTAAAATTATAGAAATTATTTAAAATTGTTTAGTTCGTTTTAAAAACGTGCACTTAATTATTAATGTTAATAACAGGGTCTGTAAAAATGTAACATTTGTAGGATCGCCACCTAGTCTAATCTGCCACTTTCAAATTCAAATTAAATTTTGTAAGGTTTAAATATATAATAACAGAAAATTAAGTGTGGCATTTATTTTTAATTTCTTGTGTAATTATTTAAGGGTGAACTGCTAAATGATCTAATTACACATTTGCTCTGTTCCGCGTGAAAATATCAAATAGAAACTAGTAATAAAAAGTCAAATATGAAAATTAATATTACATGAAACGACATTTAGATTAAAAAGCAGGAGTTAATATTTTAAAACATTTTTAAGTAATATAAAAAAAATCATGGAAAAATAATTAATGGAAATTACAAATTAAAAAAGAAACTAGCGAAGGCATTAGACATTTTTTATGAACTTCATGTGCTACGGATGCCCTACGATATTCTTTTAACACAAAGGTAGAGACTAATATTAAAAAAAAGAGTCTTATTTAGAATAATTATAATTACTGTATTTATTCTTAAACCTAAACATATCTTTGCACCATCTCTTACAGAATCTGCAATGAGAGAGCGTCACATGGCATATACGTTAAGGTTAAACAAACCATTTTACAAAACTCTCCCTATTTTTATATCGTGGTGACACACAATTTTATATTATGTATATACTGTTCAGTAATATTATTTATTGCTTCACAATAGCAGTGATGGTAGTTCAGTAATTTAAGTTATGATTACCTGCCATGTGGTTGGAGTTCAGGTTATATCACTTATCTGCTTTATAAATATACCTTAAATATATAAAATATATAGAGATCATGTAGTTCAATGAAAAACTCAATCCAATGTTTAATATTGAGCGAAAGAAATATTTCTCAGTATTTATATATTTTTTCGTGCGTGCTTATGTGGGTGTGTGCGAATTAAAGGAGTCTTATTAAAAGACTCTGATAACTTAAAGAATTCTAACCAATATATATATATATATATATATATATATATATATATATATATATATATATATATAAATTAATATTATGTATGAATATAAATTAATATTAATTTATTTTAATTCGAATTTCAATTCTTTTCTTTAAAACGTCAGAGGAAACGAAGATGCTACAGAGAGACGGCGTGTCTGTCAAATCCATAGCACTTCACCTTTCTTAGACTGGTCTGCGTACACTCGCTGATCTTGAGCAGATGTTAATTTATTATCAGCTAATATTCTCATAGTTAAATTCCGTTATTAAAATAGTCTGATACCTTGAAGAATTCCAAACAATATGTATGTAAATATAAATTTATATTAATTCGAATTTCAAACCTTTCCCTTAAAACGTCAGAGGAAATGAAGATGCTACACAGAGACGGCGTGTCAGTCAAATCTATAGCACTTCACCTTTCTTAGAAATGTCTGCGTACACTCGCTCATCTTGTGCAGATGTTAATTTATTATAAGCTAAGATTCTCATAATTCTATTATCATTTTACGTATTGATAGATATATCACGAAAATTGTTTGATGAAAGCTAAAAGCTATGTTTTTAATTATTTGGTTTATTTTATTTAAGAAAAAATTTTAAAGCTATCTAATTGAATCGGTTAAATAGATAATTTATAGATTTATTTAATTCTAAACATTATTTCTAGAAATACTGATACATGAAACAGGATAGAAAATTAATATTTACATTAAATAATTTTACGTGCACCTATTTTTCGTTATGTGATGAAAAAAAACACAAACATACACATTAAACATTTTGAATGTAATTAATAACATCAAATAAAGAACAAAGGAGAAAGCAAATAAACAAAAAGAAGATGACTTCCAAATAGTGAGTAACGGATTTAAATATAGATATAGGTTCTATGAAAGGAATACAACTTTAATTATTCGTGGTTGTATTATACAGGGTAAACTATATACTACGACACAGGATACAAAATTGAAGCACGTTAACGTTAACGAAGCACGTAGGTTATTAACAATTACTGAAAAATTTGTATGGGTAATACTAAACTTTGGTAGTTGTAAACTACAATATGTAATGTAAACTACAATACGTATGTAAACTATAATACTAAACTTTTGTATTTGTAAACTGTAATATATAATGTGACCTATAATACGTGTGTAAACTATAATACTAAACTTTTGTAGTTGTAAACTATAATATGTAATGTAAACTACAATACGTATGTAAACTATAATACTAAACTTTTTTGTAGTTGTAAACTACAAAATTTTAGTCTTAAAGCTAATATATTCGGAAGTTCTTTTATCGTAATATATATATCTTCAGTTTTACCGGTGATCTTTTAAACACTTAATATTGTTTTTAACTGTTAACTGCATAAATTTAAACATAAAATCAAGTTATAAAGTATTTATACCAGAAAACAAAACAGTACTTTATAAGAAAATGAACTATGATATTCAGAAAAGTAAATAGATCTACATTTAGAACTAAATTATTTTTGCGCTTTTCATTCACATATTAAGTAGGTAAAAGCAGCGCCTGGGAGTTTTCACATGGCTTTTTACAAATGATTTCCCACGCACGAAAGGAAATCCGGACGTAGTAAATTCGGCGCAAATTAAGTCCGATTGATACTGATTTTACGGCTGTTTGAGACGCCCATTGTCTTTATGGGCTAAACGGGTTGGTTAAAAATTTTGAATGCGCTTTCCGGGATATTCACCAGAAAACAAAAACGTTGTGTCTTTTAATTTAGTTAAATTTAACGATAATTTATAATTCTTAACAAAAACATTCTTCCACGCGAACTGCAAACATAACACTGTCAGAAAATATTTTGTTGATTCTATCATATTTAGTTATGGATTCTGTTAAATTAGGCCGAAGTTTTAAAGCTATCTAATTGGCTAATAAAGTAATGAAATTTGGAATTATAAATATTTTGATGTAATTAATTACTTAATATTTAAAGAGTATTATTACGAAAATGACGTTTTTCTTTCCAAATGATGAATTATTACACAAACAAATACGATTGCACTAGAACACGTACATCCATTTATTTCCGTTGCGACTGATAGGTATTATGCTCAATGACAAGTGAATGCCGGACATGTTTAGAATTTGCGTTAATAATTTGTGTGGTTGCTCATTTAAATTGCAGTCTCAGAATAAATAACCAATTGGGAATTATAAATATTTCGATGTAATTAATTATTGAATATTTAAAGAGCATTATTTCGAAAATGACGTTTTTCTTTCCAAATGATGAAGTATTACACAAACAAATACGATTGCACTTGAACACGTACATCCATTTATTTCCGTTATGACTAATATATGACAATAAGCACTTAGGTACTTTGCTCATTGACAAGCAAATGCTGGACATGTTTAGAATTTGTATTAATAATTTGTGTGGTTGCTCATTTAAATTGCAATCTCAGAATAAATAACCAATTTAAGAAATGCGGTAGGTCTTTCCCTGCCAAAAATAAGTTTCATCGTAAATTGTTTCTTATGACACATGTTCAACACCAAGTGCGTCAAATGTTAAATTGCATTCATAAAACGATTCGGCAAGAATTTTAATTATATATTTATTATTAGTCGATAGTATCGTGTACTTGATTGTAATCCTTTTTCATATAAAACATGAATGTTATTAAGAATCAGAAAAATTCCTGGAAAATTTATAAAATTTCTACCGACTTCGATTGGCAAGTATTGCCCCTCAAATATTATATTAAAACAATTTATAATTATGCTTTCATATCCCTGAAAATACTCCAGTTATCGTTTTTTCTAAGTTTCAGAGAAAATTATATATCACTGAAATGTTTATAACAGAGGTCAACGGTAGATTTGTATAAATATTTTCTAACGTACAAAAATGTGCCCATCACATCCGGGACAAATATTTTCGATTTATTGACGACCCAAGTAATAATTTTTTGATATTTTTTTCTTTTCGCAAGGACACTAAATTTAATCTTTTTGATTAATTTATTACGTTAATATTATAACTCCAATTTAATTGTACGAAAATAAGTAGTAGTTTCAATTAGAGTGAAAATTTATTATGAATGTGTTTGTAAAGGAGTAAAATTATTTTCAGTTAAATTAATTTATCACTAACACATTAGGATTTTCTGTAGGTTATTTTTAGGTTTCTGTGCTTCAAAAGGAAAATCGAATAATCAAAACCTTAACGTACTTCCCGTTGATCTAGAATCATGAAATTATAAATTCCGAAAATCGTTCATTTGTAGTTATATCACATAAAAAATTTTTTTTTTTTAAATACGTGCCTTTAAAATATATAGTAGGCAATATATTTTCCTTCCGAAAAATCTAAATTTTGTACATAGTTTAGTAGGAATATTTTGTACCATTAAATGTTTATAAATGTCTAAATTTCAACGGAATCATCGTAGTACGAGTTCCACTCTTGCTTTATAGGTTTTTTTTACATCAAAACACTTTTTCATAGGTCAAAACACTTTTTTAATTTCCATCTATAGTCTTTAATCTAGTTAACAAACATTTCGATTTTGCATATTTTCACGTTTTGCATGTTTTCACCATGTGTATTTTATGGATATCTTCATTACGTACAGTATATGCTTATCTTGTATTTACTACAGTAATTAATTCCATTTTATGTCAACCCAAATTTGCTACAAACAATTTAAATTAATCATTAAGGGAATTAATGAAGAATAATATCATATTAAAGAGCAGGTTTGTGTGCAGAGTCTGTCATATTTTTTTTTCGTTTTTATTAATTGAAGAAAAAAGAAGTATCGAACATTCTATATTAGTTTTATATTCTTAAGTTAATTTTATTTTATAGTTAAATAAAAGAAACAATAAAAATATTAACATATCATTAAGTAAGAAGAAAAGACTATCTATAATTTCCTTCAAAAAATAAATATTCTCCCGCGGAATTAAACCAATCAGATTACACATCAGCGGACGCGGTGCGTGAGTGGGGCGCGGGCGGCGGACCACCAAGGCAGCGTGGCCGCCGCGAAATAATTACTACGTGCGGCGCGCGCACACCGTTGCGACCGCACCAATACAAGTTTAGTATGTATGTAAACGCGCAACAGGACTAGGGAGCGCGCTGCACGACTCGCCTCTATTGTTTTTTTTTGTTTGTTATTGGTGTGCAACTTATCAAACTGTAAAATATAACATGTGTAATCTGTTACACTAAGTATAGAGAAAGAGAGAAAATAAAGAAAGTTAAATAATATTGCTGAATTGCAGTTAGACTTCGCTCACGATTACTTATAGAAATTAGGATGTAATAATGGAACGTTAGATAAGTAATGAACACAGGTATTGCTATATTGTAACAAATATAGCAATACCTTATTTATTTTCATGTAGTTAATTAGAAGTCATACCAGATATATAAAGAACAAAATTAAAGGATAATATTAAAAAAGGGTTAAATTTAGTGCCATTACGAAAGAAAAAATGTAAAAAAATATTACTTAGATCGTCAATAAACGGAAAATATTAGTCACAGAAGTGATGGGAACATTTTATAATATCTTAGATATATTGGAAAATATACAAATGTACTATTAATTTCTGTTATATGAATTTCAACGATTTACCATTTTCTCTGAAACTTAGGATTTAAAAACCATATTTAGGGTATTTTCAGGAGTAAAAAAGCATAATTACAATTTCGAGTCGCAAATTAAAGTAAGCAATAAAAAATTGGTATATTTGTATGTTATTTCACGCAGCACACCGTTTTTTTAACAGGAAAACAATTATTAATGTTTTGTATTGCGATAAAAGCGGATATAAACATGCGGAATGTATCCGTCGACGTGCAATCCTCATAGTGTATTTTGTGGAGAACCGCAATATGAAAGACTCCCATAGCACTAAACCCTCCTTTTTTTCCACTTTCCTCTTTGAAATGTTCGTATAAAGTGAATTAAAATTTTGAAAAATCAAACTCATTTTTCATGTTCAACTTTATCAGAATCTGATGACAATGATTCTTCATCAAAGTAATCGTTTGGGAATTGGCCAACTAAAGTACTTGTACTACATTCAAGAAAACAAAAAGGTTTTTTATTGCTAAATATTTTTTGAGTAGTACTAGAAAACTAATAGTTATTTTGTGCTTTAGAAAAATTTTAATGGCTTTTTTTATAACATATTTAAGAAATTTTAAAAGTTTTCTCATTACTTCCGCGTTACGTAATTTATACTTTCTGCTTAGTGAGGCCCTACGCTTTTAATTTTTTCTATTCTCTATGCAACAGATTACAGAAGTTATCGTTTTATAAAAAAAAGTAAATACATACATACATACACACAGTGGAACTCATATCAATTTGTTATTTATTCTGTGATACACACATAAACACAGATAATATTTCTTACGCCAATTGAACTCTAAACTAAAATAACTGGAAACCCCGTATGGCCTGTTTAGATTAGCACTAAGATAAATGGAAATTTAAAAAAAACGAATGTGATGGTGTTTTACTATATTTTAATGTAAAGTATAGATAGATAAACAGTGCTTATCATTTCAATAGTTTGAATTATGTATTCGATTAGAATCAATTAATGATCATAAATAACGATAAATTTAATAGATCCATTACTAGGCAAAAATCTAAAATGCTAAAAATTAAATATTTAAAATATTATACTCGACTTCAAAGTATCTCTAAATTACGGCTATTAGTAATGAAACAGTCTAAATGAATTAATTTATGATTTCAATTAATTTATATTGCGAGTATAATTTTATTTTCAATACTTAAAATGGCAACGATTACGAGTAGCAACTATTCAGAAAAACTGAGGAAATTATCGTTTTATAATTATACTAAATTACGTAATTTCGTTTTATCCTCTGCCGGAAATAGATTCATTATAAAAGTACTCGTATAATGCTAAGAATCATAAGTCACTGTATAGAATGAATAATAATTCAAATCAAACATAAATATGTGGATGGATTCTTATCAAATTTACCTTCCAGCTATTAAAAGGAAAAATTATGTGCCCAGTATTGAGTAAATTTTTGTCTCTTCGTAACTGATATTTAAAGTAATTATTTTAATACAATAACTTTAATTCGCAGCTTATTCGTTACTATTTTTTTCTATAATGACATTCTCTTGTATTTAAATAAAAATCCAAAAAACTATTAAATCTACACCAAAGGATTGCATTTAACTTTTGTCCAATGAATTTATGAAAATTTATTAAATTAACAGCAAATTCCAAAAAACTACGATCGTGAATGGTATGTCTAACAAAGCAACACGGACGCTGCGAGGCAACTGGACGTGACATGCGCCGGCCACGACCGCGACTCTAGACCGACGAGCGAGACGGCATTTGTCATGACATACACCCGCGGCGCATGTGAAAGGGACAAATAATGATTAAAGAAGAGCTTTGGTAACTGACATTTTAAATTCCCGTACTCACTTTGCTATTGGTAAATTTAACTGTCTAAATAATTGTGGTTAATTAATTGATATCTCGATTGTTTGTATTATTTGTGTATTTATTTGTATATGTTTATGTTATGTTTATTTAAATGGTAAACATTATTGTTAACAGTAGTTTCTTCACCCGGATTTTGCTCTGGATACCATGACTTTATGTGAATTTTTTTAGTCTGACGCTATTCAAGCATATAATTATAGTTTTAATATGACAAAAAAAAAACAAGAAAGATAAACTATTTTGTAAGTAATTAGTTTAAAATTTAATCTTCTGTCGTTAAAAATACCGGATACAATAAAATCTAATACATGGTGGCACTTCATAAAAATAAACATTAGAAACTTGAAAATCAATATTATTTTTATAGCAATGCTCCATATTTGCGCAGGTTTTTTTATTTTTCTTCGGAAGAAAACAACTACTTTATTCACTCGGTATTTAGTTTTTTTTCACAATACATAGCTTTATCTTTAGCATTTACCCTCGGTCTCTAAATATTTTAAATATATTGAAATTAATGAAAGTAGTTTACTTTTCAGTAAAATTACAATTGTGATAGCAAATATTAAATTTTTTTTTTCCGCACGACGAGCATTCTTTTCAATCACGGCGAACTGAATAATAAATAGCAATAAGTATGTGGTAAATAATTACTTTTAAAAAAAATAAAAAAGCCTTTTGATTACATTTTAAATAATACATATGTTTGATGAGTATACCAGTCATCACCTCATTATTACCACGCAATTTAGTTACACACTTTCTAACAAGGTCATCTCAGTTAACTGGTTAAAAAGTAATAACTCGTCGATTGAGTAGATGAAAGTTACAAAAAACTCAGATTAATGTACATATGTATATTTATGTACATATGCATATGCACATTAATCAGATTTTATATATATATATATATATATATATATATATTTATATAAATATATATATATATATATATATATATATATGTATATATATATATATATATATATATATATATATGTGTGTGTGTGTTTGTGTGTACATATATTATATTGAAATTCATAGTAAACATGAGAAACTCGATACTTTCCACTACAGTAAGTTTTATAATGAAATTTATAATGAACATTATAAATTTATAACAAAATTTTACAAAAATTATGCCCTGATTCCGTTAAATATAAAAAAATCTACTGACACTGCAATCTCCCTACAAAAACTATACTATATTATTTTATTGGTGCCTGTGCACGAAGCCGCACAGATATTTCACGACCCCGGGATTTTCCATTGTAATTTCCTTAATAAATATTACACCGTTTTGACGTAATATACCCAACCATAAACTCAGAAGTTAATAAATTGAGTCAGCGGGTTAATATTTTTCCTTATTAAAAAAAAAGAATTTCTTAGAAAAATAATAAACAATTTTAATTTTCTTTTCCACGTTCACATACATTTTTTATTATTTAAATATTATATATTTCAAAATCACACCCTTCGTTTTGTATTATTGCTTTAATACCATGTGTATTCAATGTATATAATTTTATCAAGTTAATATTCTGGATTGTTCCTATAATGCTTTCAATTTATAAAAAAAACATCAAGGGAAATCGAATTATTTTTATTATATCATTTCCCGTTCTGCATTGAATCATCTTGATCTACTAGTAAATTATTTAATTCTATTAATTGAATCTACTAGTAAATTATTTAATTCAATTAATATTGCATTGAAATCTCTTAATATTGCATTGAATTCTATTAATATTGCATATTTAATTCTTTTAATATTGCATTGATCTACTATTAAATTATTTAATTCTATTAATATTGCATTGAATCATCATGATCTACTAGTAAATTATTTAAATCTCTCCAAAAAGTTTGTGATGAATATCATAACATGATATTTAAGCAATAGAAGAAGGAAATTATTAACGAACCAAAAGTAATAAAATTCTTAAGTAATTATATATTTCGAGGAATCAAATAAAACTAAATATTAAATGTCTTTTCAATTTAAAACTAAACAAGAGTTATTAAAATTTAATTAAGAGTATTTAGTAAGAGTCATATTTAAAAAAGTAAGTTTATTTGACATTAGTAAACTAAACAGTTATATTTTACAACCATTAATCTTTTGTTGCCTTCTATCAATTGTATTCCAACTGGTAACTCTACTTATTCAGTGAAATATCAGTATTTATGACTCTCTTGTCGGCGAGTGGGGATTGCTCCAGTCAAGATAATAGTGCAGATATTAGTTGGGAGTATTGCTCATCTACTTAAACTAGTATCACTGCTTTTGTAGCGCACGTTTCCGTTTTTAACGCATTCAGTGTCAAATTGTGCTACACACGCCACTTATTCAGTCAAATATCAGTATTCATGACACGGTAAGTACCGATGGTCAATTTATTCTCTCTCTTGTCGGCGAGTGGGGATTACTCCAGTCCGGATAATAGTGCAGATATTAGTTGGAAATATTGCTCATCTACTTAAACGAGTATCACTGCTTTTGTAGCGCACGTTTCCGTTTTTAACGTATTCAGTGCCAAATTGTGCTATACATTCCACAAGTGTTATGACAGTTACATCGAAATATGTCAGCATTAGGTTTTTCATTAAAAATGTAGAAATATAGGCAGAAAAACTATATGCATGTTTTAAATAGAAAAAGGGTCATTGTTTTTTTGTAGAAATATTTATATCATTTCCTAACGCGGACCATGATGAATAATTCCTATATATACATTACCGAAATTATAGAATAAAAATAATATTAAGTGAAATAAAAAATCCTTTAAAATTAGAGCGAAAACCAAAAAAAAAAATTAAAAATGTACATATATAGGCAGAAAAACTATATGTATGTTTTAAATAGAAAAAAGGATCATCGTATATCTGAAGAAATATTTATATCGCTTCCTAACGCGGGCCATGATGAATAATTCCTATATACGTATTATCGAAATTAAAGAATAAAAATAACATTAGGTAAAATAAAAAATCCTTTAATATTAGAGCTGAAACCAAAAAAAACTAGTCTGCAATAAAAAGGCAATGAATTCTAATACAGTTGTACTATTAGAATTTATTGCTCAGCATAATAACAGTGATTCTTTTCTTAGAAGGTGCTAAACTCGATCATACCTAAATAAAAAAAAAACTGCCGGCAGCAAGTACCAGTTAATCCACTTCTTATTATTGTTTGTTTAGGAATTGAGAGGAATGTAAGCTTAGGATATGTCGAGTGCAAACTTGTTAATTATAGTCCGGTTGCACTATTAATAGCATATTGGAGGTTTGCTGGCAGGATGCATAGTTTGGTGTGGTCGCTCGTTTTGTTTTGTGATTATGAAGACATTATTGATCAGTAAGATTATTAGTAATTTTCTAAAGGTTTTCCCCCTAATTTAAAACTTGTATTTGGTAGATAATTCAGCTAAGTTTAATAGTTATGTTAGTTCGAAGTCATTCATTTCCTATTCTAACAAAATGACTACATGAACTTAGATCGGTCGTAGATTGAATAACTTAAACATTTTGTTTATTTTCCAATGAACATTTTACCTTTAAATGCGAAAATCGAAGATGTAGAAAACAAAATTCTTTTACAAAAGTAGATAAAAATTGGTACTCATAAATGCAGACTCAGAAACTCCGTTTGATATTTTGAAATGTTCTAAATTAAAACGATTATATAACGAAGAACATCAGTTTTTTCTTATTTTTTTCTTTAGTATGGATTATGAAAATAGGTGTTCAAGAAAATTTTTCGTCTTGCCAGTCGTTAAGAGCAATAACAAAAAAAAAGATTTTTATCGTTTTTTAATATTTGATTTTAATAGCCTATTTCAATGTTAAAAACTGTTGAAATCCACATCAGAACACGGTGTATTTCTTCCATAAAAAATAACTTGTCAATGCAATATCTATGATATATTTTTTATTGAGATGATTTGAATTCGACAAATTTTTTCAAATCTTCTTTGCAACTATTCTAAAATGACAAACGCTTTGAAACTTAACCATTATTGAAACGTGGCTTCTACATTAAAATTGTATAAGGCATTTCATTTCAAAACACTCACTCGATGAAGAGTTTAAAAAATTAGAGCCCTCACTTTTCTTCCCATATGTACAAAACATATGGGAAGAAAAGTATTTTATTTCGCTTTAAATCATATCGTTGTCAATTGAAGAAACTATAACACTGTGATGGACCAATGGATATGCCATAGATGTACGACACTCTCTCTGCCCTCGTCTTTTATTTGGGTTACTGAGACTATTGCACATGAGTGAATGAGAGAAAAACTGACAAAAGTTTATTTGTTTCTCGAATAATTTGTATTCTTTATAGGAAAGTGATAAAAAGTATCACTTTAGCTACCTACTGTGACAGTCGCTTTGACTTCATCATTAGAGAAGGTTAGAAGATTCGTGGGACCAAAGAGACAAAATGATTCCTAATTTGATTCCAATTTATGTAATATATATCGATTAAATATACAGTTTGTGTACCGATGTTAAAGATCAGGAATTCTGATACAATTTCCTTTAGAATTTAAAATCTGATTGTTTTGGAGAGGTCTCTGGAAATGTCTACAAAATATGTTCATCTACGAAATGACATGTCAAAATTTTGAAAAACACAGTTACTAGATATTTATCTAAATTTTATATTTTTTGAGATATTCACTGTATAATTATACTTCACGATATATTTAAATGTTGATAAATAATATTAATATTTGTAAATACTTTAATACATAATATTATTAGTCATAAAATACTTATATATATTGTTAAGTCTGAGCTGATTTTCCTTGTGTGAGTTCTACTTGCTTAACATATTTATTTAGGATTCCGTACCCAATGGATTGAAAAGAAACCCTATTCATCTGGCAACGCTGTTTATCCGTCTGTTAGAGGTTTTATCTTTTAAACAATACGTCATAGAATTAAATTATAAATAAAGCTTCTAATTTATTTTCTAAAATCGAAAATCGTATTTAAAACTATGTATGAAAATGACATAACGCTGAAAAAGTCCCTAAATAGAGAAAAAACTTATTACATTGAAAATTTCTGTGTAAAGACAATGATTTGAGACTTGTCAACCAACCTGTCAAGTACGAATGGAATTTGCACTACGAGGGTTCTGTGCACATTTAGGTATTTATAAACATTTAATGGTACATAATATTTATATTGAAATATTTACAAAATTTTAATTTTTTAGAACGAAAATGTATTGCCTACTATGTCTTTTACAGGCAAAAAATATTTTTGTTACGTGATATAATTACAAAATAACGTTTTTCAGATTTTTCCTTTACTTGTGATGTGAAACCTTGCTTTTTGCTAAATTTCATGAGTCTATGTCAACTAGAGGTACCTTATAGGTTTTATTTTATTTGCGAGTGTCAAAATATGCGTCATATATTTTTAGGATTCTTCCTAATTGCGTTGATTTATAAGCTTAATTTTTCTACAGTTCCAAGGGACCGTAGACTTAAATATTTGATATTAATTTAAAATTGACGCATTCCTGAGAATAAAGGCCTTAACGAACTGACAGACTGACAATGAAGTAATTTTATAAGGGTTCTTTTTTTCCTTTTTTCCTAAGGGTTCCTTGTGTAGTACGGGGTCCTAAAAATTAATATTGAATAATTTTTCGCCATGTGCGTTTCTATAATTTTATAGTAAAATTGAAGTAATATTATTTCAAGTTAATGTTTATTTGTTGTAAACGGTACACTCAATCAGAAGATATTAGAATTGAATATTTTTAAAAATTCATTTACATTACATACAAAAGCAATAATTATGTCTAGCTACTCATTCATTTATATACAAAAGCAATAATTATGTCTATCTACTTATTCATCTATATACAAAAGCAATAATTATGTCTAGCTACTCATCGAATAGTGACTATATAAACGTACAATGGATCTATGAACGTTAATAAACCAATCCAAATTAAAAGTAGGTACTGACCTAAATAGGTATGTCGACAAATTCGTTTTGAGGTTGGTGTCAGCCAAGTTTTTTATTTTGTTTTAGTATATACGTTTGACATACCTTAGCTGGCACAAATGTTTGCAATTATTAGTATTTGAGAAATACGTAAACAAACATACAAACATACATACATATTCTTATGAAATTTTGTGCATTTGTTTAGAAGGCCTCGTAGGACTAATAATATGAATGTTTTGTAGCTCCAATAGTATTAAATACATACGAGTCGAATTGATAACCTTCTTTTCTGAAGTTGGTTAAAATCGTAATTTTTTAGCTATCACGATCCTCTATGGAATCGCAGCGTAAAAAATTAAATCTTACGCACATCGCATATTATAAATTCAAATTGACTGTGTGAAAGTTTGTCACTTTGAATTATTTACTTATGTACTAATTAAAAGTGACAAATTTTCACATTTAAGTGCCAGCCCAATTGGGTTTTTGATGGTTATACTATTTTTTTTATTTATGGAGTGCTTAATTCATATTTGCTTTAAGCTCGACATATACAAAAAGTAAGTTAGTCAGCAAGATTTGTAGAAATCACAAAATAAACAAATATTTTAAGTTCTTGTATAGTATTTTATTATGGATCATTAAATTTTAAACAACCTTTTACTTTTAATCGTTAGTCTTAACTTTATTTTAATGACCTACGCA
This sequence comes from Druceiella hillmani, assembly GCA_039881145.1. Taxonomy (NCBI): domain Eukaryota; kingdom Metazoa; phylum Arthropoda; class Insecta; order Lepidoptera; family Hepialidae; genus Druceiella; species Druceiella hillmani. Next base: position 4,043,939 of record JAYKKI010000048.1, on the reverse strand, counting down.
ATAATAATTTTTTAATTCTCATACCAATATTCATTTCACTTTTCACTCTTTTTTTTTGGAAACATTTAGCTTCCAACATTTCGCAAATATTCGGTAATATACTAATTTATCCTGCTTGTTTTGCTATGGACACAAAGAGCTAACGGTTTCAAAATGTATCATTTAGATAGATTCATCTGCAAACATTTACTGTGCTAAATGCAACGTTTATTTTACATCTCAGTATATTACGTTATAACAGTTTGCTTAAGTAAAAGGGTTAAGAGGTTTCGCGGTCTGCAAAAACTTTCAACGTGAACTACGGTGACCATGCATCTCTCCTTCTCAGACGTTATTTACGACTAAACCGAGGTATAAAATTGGTTTAGATTAAAGCTTTTACAGGTACGGGTGAGATTATCGAATATCACGATTATAGTGTTAAGCTGTCTATTTAATATAAATATCTCAAAGATTTATGTCTCTTCTCGTTCATTTGTTCTTAATTTTCTTTTAAAGCCAAGGCTGGTGAGGCGTCGGTCGTGATATTGTTCACTAATAAAGTTGTGTGCGGTTAGTTAGCTCGAGTTATCGGACGGTGTCGATCTCTCTATGTTTATTATGTGACCACATTCCCCTAACATGTTGTTCACGCTCACAGTTAATATTTATGTAATCAGTGTCCTCTTAAAAGTTATTTTATACGTAGTTAAACATTTATTTATGTACAGGTAAGATTTTAACATGTTTTTACTCTTAATACATTTAAAAAAATTAATTGTTTTTTTTTAATTTAGTGTTTTTTCTGTTTTGTGAGGTTCTTTTTCATTTATTGCTATTAACCTGATACAACTCAAAAATATGAAATAAAATCAGATATATATATATATATATATATATATAGTAATCAGTGTCCTCTTGACAGTTATTTTATACGTAACTAAATATTAATTTACGTGCAAGTAATAATAGTTTGACATGTTTTTACTCTTAATAAGTCAGCAAATTAAACTTGTTAGTTAAATTAATTCTGTCTTGTGTGCTTTTTTTATCTATCGCTAATTATACAATCTGACTAAAAAATATGGATTAATATTAAATATAAATTTTAAGAATCACGTCATATTTTTTTTATCTATCACCCACTAGTCTATAAATTCTATAATTTTTTGGTACCAACGCAAGTTTATTCTTCGCGATGTGTTTCACTTATCGATTGAAAGATTGGAAGTTATAACCGAGAACAAAAATAAAATTTAGAGAAAACGATAGGCCCGTTCTGTAGCTGTTAACTAACAGAATTAAGAAACGGATATCATGGCTTAAAATTTTTCAGGTTGTTCAGGGTTCATTTTCAATGTTAGCTTTCATGATAAACGAATTTTTTAATATTCTATCTTAAATATGATATAATATTTATATAAATATACTATTAAATATACGTTCTTTCAAATTTTTCCGTTATATTGAACATCATGTTTAAATCTAAAAGTAAATGAAGTCTTTTTTTTAATTCAATATTCTTTTCTATAACCTTTAATGTAATTTATAGAGACAGGAACTTCAGGAGGCAGGACTTATGATTAATATGTTATCTATACACATATTAAAATTGTAACAAAGTGAATTCTGTACATGGAAAATATTTTAAAAATTGATTTAGAGTAAAGAATTATAATAGAAGTCGGAAAACCTGTTCTAGGAATTTATATCTGTCTCTCCGTATGTAAATTTATTTGTTCATCACGCGAAACCTATTGGACGGATTTTGATGAAATTTGATATGGTAATAGTTTATACACAAAAGCAACATATGAGAGAAAAATAATGTAGATGGTGGTAAAGTGAATAAGTAAATTAACATACCTACAAATTTCGTTTTATTAATGAAATAATAAATAACATCAAGACTGTTATTTTCAGCATTATATGTCGTTTTGGATTAAATTAACATCAGTAAAAACATTTTTATTTGGTTTTGAACAGAAAGGGGATTTTGGTTATTTCTGTGACAAGACGTAAATGCAGTGGCAATTTGATAAATTCGAGGAGCAATAAAATACTTATCCCGATATCCACTGAATCGCTTTGATAAGACATTTTTTTGTTTTGTAAACAAGCCACTGGATATTTTATTATTATTCTTAATATGTCCGTCTGTGAATTTTACGTACCTTAATTTTTTCCAACATTTTTATGAAAACATGACATATAGTTACGCTATTTGAAATTGTCTCTATAAATAAACACATTTGAAAAAAAAATTTTCTACCTTTCCACTCATGCGATATTCGTAAGATAAGCTTTTGTGTAGAGTTTGCGTAAACTGTGATCACAATAGAGACAAATCTATGAAACTGATTTTGATCATCTAATTTTAATATATGTATATATATATATATATATATATATATATATATATATATATATTTTTATATATATATATATATATATATATATATATTTTTTTTAATGGACATAATTAAAAAGTGTTATTGAAATTCATTTCAAATCAAACAAAATTCATTAAAACATTATAACCTTAATTGAATAGATTAAATTTTGATTAAAATGGATAAAATTTCATTAGATTAGTTCAAATTGAAACAAGTTATTATTGAAATTGACTCAATTTCAATAATCAGTTTTAAACAATGTCATTTAATAGTCGCAAAAATAGTTTTGGCAGATTTTCATAAAACTATATTTTTTCTTAATTTGTCTGAACTTTCAGCCGTTTTATGTAATTTGATTTTGTGGATATTTTCTTTACGGTAATGAAGTTCATCAAAAATACCCAATGGAACTTATTGATATCATAAATAGTCACGCCAATTGCATTTTAGTCAATTATGAAAATTACAGAAATGGAATATTTTGTCGGTCTCTAGTATGCTAGTTTAGAAAAAGAACGAAAGCCAGATTAATTTCACTAAAAGTATTGGATTATTTTTTATCAATTAATTTTTTTACATAATACTTTTTTTTTCGTTATACTATAGTATGGCTATTTCCAATAACCTGCACTATGATATAGGAAGTTTAAATTGCTCCCCAACCCGACATGATTTCATATTAGCTATATTACGTCTCTGATCAATATTTAACCAGATGCTCCACACCGCAGAACACCATTGTACAATTAAATTTTCATGTTCCCACCTCAACCTACTTCAACCGATAAATTATCTATGTTTATGTCCATCGGTCCAACTCCACCCCACGTCTGGTGTCCGTCTGTGATATACAAGTTCCGTAGGCCCCTTTTAGGGATGATACCTGATACGAGCACTATTTATTAATGGTCGAATACGTATAAATGTCTCTCAAGGGATTCATGTAACTCGTTTATTCATGTGTATTGATAATATATGAGTTGGTTTGACGTTGTCTATTTTGTTGCTGGTATTATCTTGTGTTGGATGTGTGGCCATAATACCGTGATGAGTTTCTATTTTTTCTATTTTTTTTTAATTCCTGCACTCTTGTACACTAATGTCAATTTTTTCTTGTGTCCTTTGCATTGTTGTTATAGTAATATAGAAATGATGATAATAAAAGAGAATACCTAGATTACATTTAAAAATTTTTTAAAAGAATTTCAATTTCAAGAAATACACATATTATAATAAAAATAATACGTGAAATAATTGTAAATAATTCTACTAATTATTCATAGTCTAATAAAATGATAATGGTATTAATGATCACAACTAAAATTTATAAGAAATTCGTAAATGAAGCAGTTCATTTCATTGTCTTCCTGCGATTTTTTAGTTTACTCGGTATATTTTGGTTACTGCAGGCAAGCTATATTAAGCGAACATTTGGCGCATTATATGTTTAATAGTTAAACATGTAATGCGCCAAACGCACATACACATGATGTGTAAAATTAACAAATTTATATTTATATAGTTTTGATACATTTATGCAGATATATCAAGAAAAATGGTTCGAAGTAAATGTTTGAACCATAATATGTGGAAGATTTTATAACTAATATTTAAATAAACGCCGGATTTCTTATATTTAATGCTTATAAGTTTTTTGTCATGAGTTTCCCAAATATATTTATTTGAATATTTTAGTATTATGTACAAACAAGTCAAATATGCGTTTTGTTAATGACAGTACAGACCTCAAATACGGACGGATACGGACTTCCGCTTTATACATTTTGCCTAGTTTACATCGCGGTGGTATTTGTGGCAGAATAATATAAGACATGTACTGGATAAGGCATCGATGTCCTAGAAAGAATAATTTCGGGGAGCTCAAGGACCTTGATCTTGAAGACAAACCTCGTTCTGGATGCCCTATTGAAAGTGATGTATAACGATTAAGATATATAACTGAACGATATCCTAAACTGACTACTTGACGAGTGATGAAGAGCTTGGTTACGGAACTGCATAATAGGTCGGTATTTGTATAAATTAGGAAAAATTTGGAAAGTTCGAAATGTGCTACTTGGTTAACTTAAAGAAAACTCCGAAAGCTTTGAAACTTATTAGTCAACCCGAAACAATTAAGGGTTTAAAATATTTGCCATTTTGAACGCGGTCGCAAGTGTCAATGAAGTGAAACTCAGTAATATATGTATTTGTAAACCACAGCTGCCTTTTTTGGCTTCTTGAGAGATAAGACGTTCTATACATATTTAAAACTAAAAAAAAGATGTTAAACTTTTAATAATACTGTAGAATTTCCATAAGATTTTCATATGTCAAAAATATTTTAAACGTTTTTTTTAAATATAACTACCATTGTTTTTTCATAAACTTTACTGCAGTTTCTCACAAAATTAATATTTTACCTTTATCCCTTATTCCCTGGCAAAAATCGATCCTTAAATACTCATTTATTCATTAAAATCTAAAAAAAAACGAAATTCAATAATTCACCATAAAACTTTATTTATAATAGTTGTACTCCTGCTAGCTAATTTATAATTTTTTTTAAATAATTAAATTTTGGGCGCATATATCTAATTTAAATTGCACTAAAAGCTGAAACTTGTAAGAATCAATAACTAAGACTATTCAAATTTTGGTCAAGTGTTAATTATGACTTTCTATTGACTGTTAGTAAGTAACTTATTATAAGTCAAGAAAGAAGACAGACTAATAGTTCGTTGCTAAAAGGATCTCAATATAATTCTGATAATAGTTCAGTAAATATTGAATATATTTGACGTTATTTTTGTAGAAATTCATTATTCGATTCGTTGTAATACAACGAAACCTAGGTCGTGGTAAAGAAATTAAAGAAAGTTGAAATAATACTACATCACGTAGTTTCATTTAATCGTGAGTTCAGTAAATCATAAAGACTATTTATAAAAAAAGCAAGTTTCATAGTACTTATTTTCATTTCAAATGTCGAATACTGATATATTATTTTTAAATACTGTGCACAAAACTAAAACGAATTAAGCTTCGATACGTTATGGTCATATCGGGCTTTAACCTGGGGTCAGTAGCTTATATATGGTCACAAATCTGATAAACGTCAAGGTTATCCATGCAATCTTATTTGGGAAATATTTTAAGTGACATATTTTGGCTTAGAGGCGTTTTCGAGAAAAAGAGTGTATGGAATTTTTGTGTGTGTGTGTGTGTGTGTGCTGTCATTGTTGTTAGTTGGTTGTATTTTCCTTCTATGTTTATAGTTATTCATTTACTTCACTGGTGAATGTCACGGATCGTAAAAACAATTTTCTTGTCTCATAGTCAGATAGCCAAAACCAAACCGTCAAGTCGGAAATGAAAAATTTGGAAGTTTGTGTTTCATATATATATCTCAGAAAAAATTGTAGAAAAATAATTAAAAAAAAATTGTTTTTCTTTGCATCTATTGTTGAGCTGTATATTATAAGATTGTTTTTTTTTAAATACATTTGAAGTTTCATTTATCAATTTAATTTACAAACCCCGTTTTGTAAAATATTAAGTTTCGAATTAAGACATAATGCCCATCTCTAATTATTTAACTAAGGGTTTGAAGAATGTGAAAAAATACTGTATACTAGTATTTGACTAAAAATTTACAAACGAAATCATTTTATTTAGTACATATCAACAAGTTAGGGAGAACTATTATGGGACCCTACCTTGTGCGTTTTCTGTCACGACTTGACCTATTAACGATAAGTTGAGTGAAATTATTCTGACTATTAACATAATTTGTTCCTGTGGAGAAGTGAAATTGAAAAAAATGAAGATGACAAGAAATACCATTTCAAAATTATTTTGAGACGGCCAATATCAAACATGACTCTTTTGGTAATGATAATGGTTGTGATTTTTTTTTAAATTTTTCTTCCAAAAATAATAAATAAAAATCAATTTGAAGACAATGACAAAGTGCTGTATATTTACTATCTTTCAAAGACGAAATAGATTTAGGAATTCATAATAATTCATCTTCATTCTTCTCCAATTTAGAAAATTGCATCACTATTGAAAATATTAACCTAGTTACTAAATAAATTTAAATTTTGTTCATGATTTGACAAGTAGTTATTCCGCGACCCACCATTAGTTTATTTACTATCCGTAATGCAGTTATTAGTCGTTGTGGGCTAATATTTATATCCTTAAACACTATTATAACTTATAATTTGAAAAGATATGTGATCTGAATCAAGTAATTGTGATGTATAAATTGAAAACATGTTTGAAATTGCTAGCAGAGTCTTTCCTTTATAATCGTATACACAGGAAGTAGGTTGCTATCAAATTTTCAAAAACTTAGCTAATATGAGTGAATAATATTAAAAATTTTCGATAAAAATGGTTATATTAGAATTGATCTAAAGGTTTGAGATAGGTTCGGCGAACTATTTTTCATATAGTGAAAATGTATAATTTTTTTTTCTTCTAATAAAAATTACCACTTGTCTTATGAGGTGTTAAAAATTTTTTTCCAATACACAGGTAAACACCGAAAGTATCTTATGTTCACCAAGAGGGGAAAATTGGCCCCCTAAAGTCCCCAATACGTCGTGGTCTTAGCTGTTAGACCTAATAATTAATGTAAGCCTACCAAAAATTATTTTGTATATACGAGTATTTCATTATATGTCTTTGTCTTATAACCATGAAATTTCTAATTGAGATAATTTATTAGCCTTTTATTTGACTTTAATCAGTTTTACACGTGCGTGTGTATAATAGACTGACTATAAAATTGTTTTATTAAGTTTGATTTTGTAAAGTATGTTTGAGTTAGGTTTAAAATTTTGAAAGCATTCTGGTTTTTTTAAAGTTATCTTTATTAATATTCAGATTTTCTATTATGTTATGTATGTAACTGTAATTAAATCTACAGAAGACACAAATAATATACACATATGTTCTTCTCAACAAGTTAGGTGATTTCAGTGATAGCTGATACTCCAAAGAAATCACAATCCTCTTAAGAACATGGTTTATTCACAATTAAATGGAACTACGTGATGTAGTATTATTTCTACTATCTTTAATTTCTTTACCACGACCTAGGTTTCGTTGTATTACAACATCTTCAGGTGGGATATTAGCAAAGATTCCAAAAACTTTTAATACAACGAAACCTAGGTCGTGGTAAAGAAATTAAAGATAGTAGAAATAATACTACATCATGTAGTTTCATTTAATTGTGAATAATGAATTTCTACAAAATTAACGCCAAATATATTCAAAATGGTTTATCATCTTATTTTATTTTGGTAATTTTTTGTTACTGACTAAAGCCATATTGTCTAGTTGTATATCATTCATAATATTTAGGTATAATGCCATTATATAATTTTTCACTTCAATCAACAGATTCAGTCGCGTTGTGAATCATCTTTCTTCTTCAGTAGATTCCCTTGGATCTTTAGAATCGTCGTTTAAAAGTCTACTTATTGAAGACTATATACACCATTTGGTTTAACGTAGAATAGCTAAGTATATATTTAATTTTTACGTCTACCCTTATTAAAAACTAGCCATGTCCGCGACTTCGTTCGAGTAGAATAGGGAGTAAGAAAAGTTATTATGATTTTTTGTGTGTTTTTTCTTTCTCTCAGATTTCTATGAGCATAAAGTTTACTAATAAATGACATTGATAGCTTAATCTGTTCCGCCGTTTCTGATATTAACATGTACAATGGACCTAAATTAAAGATTGAAGTATCTTCTTTACTTGTAATCCGATTGAAATCAAATTAAGGCTAAATGTTAGCCCAATCTAATCTGAATACCTCACGGAAAGCTGCATCCAATTCGGTTCAAACGTTGCTGAGATTAGTGTGCACAGACAAACAGACAAATAAACAAACTGAAAAAAAGGCAAGTGGACAAAAATGCTAAAAACTGTTATTTTAGGCTTAGTAGCGTGTCTTTGCTACTAAGCCTTAGTAGCATTTAATCTTAATTAAAAATATTCAATGTAATGATTCAGTTTCCTACGATTTTATTATGTGTATAAATTTTTTCTGATTTCGTTTCTCAATTTCAGTCTTAATTTCTATTTAAATTGTAATTTTTAATTTTCGGTCCCATTTACTATTTAGGTCATATTTAATTTTTTAATTAATGATGATTGAATCAAAATTTTTGCTGTATAATTATTTCCATCAATGGCAATAGCCGTTTGGACATGATGCGTTCAATTTTTTCCATTAAATTTTGTTTGTTATGATTCGGACAGTTTTTACATTATTATTTGTATACCGAATGAATAAATACACACATATTAGGGCCTAAATTTCAGCACATTGAATCAACCAGTAAGAAAATATATGAATTTATCATTTATATTTAGACTCGAATATTTATTTACCTAATTAATCTCGATGAGCGAGCACTTTATCGTCAAGGATCACTCTAAGATCGATTGCAATGATTATTAATTCATTTCCCAACCACAATGCATCCTGAGCCATTAATAACTGGCCCGTTTTAAGTCGCCTTTTAAAATCGAATAAATCACTTATCTTAATAATCACACTCACTCGGCGGCTACCCAAATGCTAACGCTGATATATTCTTGTTGTAATAAAGCCTATTTATCTCCCAATGTAAATGACCAAGGGAACCTATTCAGAACATCATTAACCCAAGCAAATGCAATCGTTTCATATTTTAACAACAATTAATCATTCCCACCGAAATTCCCTCTCGGGGTTTCGACTTTTGAGTATAATATATGAGGACCAAGGCGTATTTGAGTTTATTATACAGAACTAGAAGGAAGACCTCGAAACGAAAACTTTGGTAACGAAATTGTCATGAGGTTTTATCGGAATTTTAATTAAAAAGGCCATCTCGCTTTCAATACAAACGTACCGACCGACTTCGCTGAGCTAATGAGTGATCAGTATGTCAGTTTGTGATGTTATCGTTGTTTATTTACTGGGAAACGGGATGTGAGGTTTGAGATGTATTGAGGTAGAACAGTTTATGGGTATCGGTGAGATTGTAATGAGATGGCCACTGTGTTTAGCGGAATACGATTGGTGTTGATTTATGTGGTGTAGAATATTGGGTAAGAGATTAAGTGGATAAAGTGTTTCGCTACTCTCTACCATTGACTTTAATATATACGCATGTATTTCTTTCTTTAATTGCCATAAGAACCGTTGCTACTATACGAAGAAACATAAAAGCGAGATACGTTTCTTCCGATTACTATGTTACTTTTTGCGTGAATTTGTATTCAAAGTAGACGAAATAAAGCCGAATTTTTATTAAACTTAAAGGGTTAATTACTATTTATTTAACATTGAATACACTCCTGTGATACTGGATATGAGTGCATAAACTTCTGTGATCATGGACACGAGTGTTTCATTGGTTAGGTCTAATGTAAATTTTGAGGGTTCCCCATGAATGTCCTATAACTACTAAAATATATAAACTATAAAATTGTTTACGTTTTAATTTTTTTTTTATTTTGGCCATATATAGCTAGATGTTAAGAAGTTTTGTATAGTTTGTTTTCGTATACGGTTATCAGATAGGAAACGTTTTTGTTAACATTTTTGAGAAACTTTGTGCGGCGTTCTTCAACGTCATTTATAATTTCATAAACATCGAGAAAATAAGGGCGTTAAAACTCATGTATATCGCGGTTTGCGTTATAAATATCAATGCGATCATATCGCAGTGCTACTGTATCTGAAGTTATAGAAAGACGGTTGTCTCTGTCTAAGATTCCAGAGGCAGCATCGGAAGAAATATAATCATTCGAGAGGCTTTGTTTTCAGCAATTTTACAGTAGTGATTACACGTTAAGGAACCATCCCATGTTAGACCGTCGGACTGATATTAATATCAGCAAATTACAATTTCTAAAGAAAAAAGATCCCAGAATTTCAACTTTGACTAGTCAACTTGAATATTCTTGTGGTGTTGTGGTACAAATATATATATATATATATATATATATATATATATATATATATATTCTTTTTTTTTTTGACACGTTCATCTGCTTGAGCCACCTTGAGCCACCTCACTGAGGGTGAGAAATGGGTTGTGTATTAAAATTATAATGGACCTAATCACAAGGAGATTATGTTGCATATTTAGTGGGATATTAATGGAATCATAAATTGGAAAATACTTCTTAATAATGCAACTATTACAGCAACAGAGTACAGCAGTCAACTGAAAAATTAGGAATCTGTGTTCCGCTGGAAACATCCATATTACGACAAAAATGTTATCTCTACATTGCAATGCACGCGTGCATAGCGCAAGAATTACGCGAATAAAATTATTTGAGGCTAAATTCGAAATTATTTCATATCCCCTTTATTTACCAAACCTGGCACCGATCTACTTTAGTCTATTCAGGTCATTAAACAATGTTTTGTGTGAAACACTTTGGTGACGATAACCTTCTCTGAGAGTTAATTCTACATATTTTGTGCCAAACCAATGGCTAGCCAATAATGGTGGTGTGCATATCACTTATGATTACTTACATTTTATGAGATACACATTTTTTTCGAAGCACACATTGTCCTTGCAGTGGTATGTTGGATTGATCATACGACCTTTGAATGCGCGGCGTCCGCAGATAAATGTGTGATAATATTTTGTTGAATTAGAATAAAAAAAGTGTGAGTGCAGCTTGCGCATCGAGGGTTCCGTATTTCGTTTAAAGTAAATGTGGTTTATTTCTCAGAAGTCTGGAAGATATACTCCCTAAAATTATGAAAAAACAAATATTTTTGAGATTCTTATAACTAATCCGTTTTAATGATACCCCATGGTATATACAGAAATGAATTTTTTTTTTCGTATTTTTAATTAGTCTTCGGATGGTTTCCGCCTAATTTCATCTGATTTTTTTTCAGTTTAAACTACTGAAATATGTGTGTATTAATATGCATTAACTATATATAAAATTGTATGTTTCTGTATCAAGGGGTTTCTGAGAAAAATGCGACTAAGACAGATACGTAAATTATATTATAAGGGGTTGATTTTTCTTGTTAAGGTAGACACTAAAAATTACTTGAATAAACGTATAGTTGTAAGAAGCCCTGTTGTAAGTATCGAATAAAGGTAGTAAAATAAGTTTAAAAACGAGGAAAGTAAATGAAAATGTCAATTTATTATCGTACTAGTGGTGGTCCACAGCTCACTTTACTCGGGTAAAATTACGGTTTTACTGTCGAAAATATTATTACTAATATTATTTTTATCACTACTATTACTAAACACGAATATGTGTTATTGGCAGTACCACTTTCGCAATATTCACCAACCCAAGAGTTTTTTTAAATCTATAATATCCATATAAAAATTATGCTATATGTTTTTCGAGTATATAAACTTTTACCGTATCAAAAATAGGTTTTTTATTTTTTGTTAATATTCTATACGCCAATTCAATCACTCTTTGAAAATATTTTCTATGTACAGAATTTACTCAGTTACAATTTTATTACATGTATAGATATGAGTTTATCGCTGAATAATTTTTTAAACATCAAGTCCAATGGTATACAAATGAAAAACCATCCTTACTGACCTTCTTAATTTTAATATGCTGCTGAAGTGATCGATATCTATTGCCCTAAATTTAGAGCAATAGATGATGAACTATGCATACATTATAATAGCATCATTAACAATATAGGAACTCGTGTAATCACATCAAATAATGTAGACAGCAACGCAGAATAGTATATAAAAAAGTACACAGAAATATATTAACGAGATTCAACTAGCGTCGTACTGCAAACCTAAGTTATTTCTTTACATTGCCATTCATTCAACTTTTATCGAAACTTAAAAAGCTAACGGATATATTGCTTAAATTTTATTTTGAATAATATTTTTTTTCACTTTTATACTTATTAGGGAAGTATAATAATAGTTTTATTTTTATACTTCCCTAATAAGTTTCCCTAATACTTTCAATATATTTAGCATTTGTATATACTTCCCTAATAAGTTTCCCTAATACTTTCAATACATTTAGCATTTGTGATGTTTATGTTATACTCTTATTTTATTTACTATTTGCTCAATGGGTTGCAACTCATTGAATTTTTATAGAGAATATTTTATGATTGTGAATAATATCTACACCGCTTCCGCTTGCTTACTGTAGATAATATACTTTGTTCTCTCCATGTTTTATTAGATAAAAATATAACATTTTACTTGCTTAAACATAAAATATTATGTTTACTAAACTTGTTTAAACTTGGATTTGATAATACAGTAGAATAGTAAATTTGTACATACAGGCATATAATTCATGTGAAAAATTAAGAATGTTACACTTTTGAATCAACGTTAGAATATATCTAAATTGATATCAGCTCATTGATAAAAGTAGACACAAAACGAGAAATAGCGTAAAAAAGTTGCTTATTTAAATATAAGCTATTTAATCAATAATTAATTATGTAAATAAATAAAAAAAAGTGTGAAGAAATATTTCGAATACTGCAAAAAGATGAAATCATAAATTCGGTTAAAGAATAATTGAAACGAATAGTCTGCATCACAGAGAAAATCAATTTATTCAATGAAAATAAGACAAAGAAAAAAACATTTTGCATTTTTTTTGTTTGTGTCAATTAGGAAATATCATTGCAAAGATTTGTCTGCTTAAAGCTTGGGTTTATTTAAAAAACCATCAGAAGAGTATTTATGAAGAACGTAAGCGACAAAAGAGAGAAAGTAATATAAGAAAATATGCAGGTGAATTAAATTAAAAGATATGTAACTTTAATTAATAAACGAGCACGTCAGATACAATTGCTGTTTTGCTACATAACAATATCATCCGCAAATTGACGAGACTGATATAGGGCATTCAGTCTTGACCCAGGGCGCGCATTGAGATCATCAGCCTCGGTCTTTAATCATTCCTCATCATAGATGCATTCAATTCCGTAAGTATGCGATTCCGGTGCTCCAGAGCTCCAAACATGTCGAAAGTATGCATAATCTTAGGCCAACCTCGATTGAAAAGATTTATACCCTAATGGTTAGGGCGCCACCCCATGTGCAACGTGAAGTTGCGGTAGTGGAGGAGACACAGAAGTAGATATCAAACCAATTGTATCCTTTCTTCGGGCACTAACCCGAGCTTGTTAGATTTCGGTCTAAAAAGAGCTTCTTTCACATCACCAAGTAACTCACCATTTGTCCTGAGACGCGACAGCAACAATCAATACCACTTCCTCTGGTAAGACTATGTAAATAAGCATTTAATGACAGCGATCTGCTCTATAAAACTTTGAAAATTATGAACCGGTTAAGGGCGAAATCTACAGGTGCAATACCAATCTCTTCAAGAGGGGTTACGATAGGACTACCCCAAGCTACCAACTGCGTCTTGCAAGACTAAAGGAGGCCAACGAAAAAATCATCACCATGGCTAAACGCAGGGACTTGAGAACTTCTGGTGTTCAGATTTTCCACTTAACGCGGGTTCCGGATATGGAAATGAATGTATAACTCTACATATATATGTAATAGATCAGAGCGCCATTACGAAATATCAATCAGAGATTAATTCCGATATCGAATTTAACTTCAATTAATAAAAAGCCGAAACGGTAGTATTTAAGCAAATGTGAATTTTTTTTTGTTTTCATCTAATTATATTTAATGATGTATCTCCTTTTGGATTCACACGCTGTCAATATTTCACCTACAAGTTCAGATATTGTACTTTAATATCTCAAAGATGCTTTTTCTTTGGTGCTTGTAAGAAATAAATTGCAATATTGTACAATTCCATTTGATGTTATCGAAAAAAACTATTGACGCATCGCGTAATCGACCTCTCCAAAACGTACAGGGTATTCCGTTTGCACTACAACATTTCGACGATCAGTTAAGACAGACATATTGAATTTTGTTCCAATAAAAAAACAATAACCGCTTAGGTAACTCTAATGTTAAATTATGAAATCCAATATCGCAAGTCACAAACACCTCCGATCGTAGCGTCTAATACTCTCGTGCGACCCGAAGCTCCGTAATCGTTGTGTAAGCCGAACCATAGCTTCGGATAAGTGATACATTAAAAGCTTTATGACAAGAACAATAGCCGTCGATGTTGTATCTCAACAGTACATCCTCGAGACACGAAGACTTTCAAACTCCAACTAATTTAAATAAATAAAACAATAAAATGGTCTCCGCTCTTTATCGAGCGTTGGTATTTTAAATAGGGACCCGACATGGTTCTATACGTGAATGTTAATGTCGGCGACGGAGTAAATTACCAATCAAAGGCTAAACGCATTTTTTCAGTGACAAGCCAACACATTATTTCACTTTAGATCGCCCTTTGTGGGCGCCGTGCTCTTGCCGGAATGTCCATCGTTACTTTGTTGAGCATTTCTGCCCTCGGAATTTGCATACATCTGCTACTTGGCTCATAAAGATCGCGGCGCGGTTCGAAGAAAAAGCTTCGAGTTAAATTCTATTTATGGTCTGTTATTTGTTAATTATTGTTACAAGAGTACCTATGAATCGGTTCAGGGGATTACTTGAATTTTTGCGGCGATTTATGGCAATTTTTGAAATTTTTAAAATATCACAAGACATTCCAAGTTGTAACTGTGCTGATTGTGAAGTTAGATCTCCAAGAATAGATTGTAACGATTTATTGTTACTCATTCATTTCAGTTTTTTTTTATATAGTTCCGAAAATTTTATAATTTTGGTTTGGTATAGTTCCGAATATTTTCTCTTATCTTTATTCATTTAGTATTTTACACAAAGTTTATGCAACTGGAGGAATTTCTACTATATATGTTTCGGTTATTATTGCTTACTCATTTTTATCCGGAATAGTAAATAGAAATATTAAAAAATATTCTCATTATTGTTATGCATTCATATCAATTTTTGTTTTTACATAGTTTCGAAATTTTATAATTTTGGTTTAGTTATAGTTCCGAATATTTTCACTTATCCTTACTAATTTAGTATTTTACACAAATTTACGCCACTGGAGGAATTTCTACTATTATTATTATTATTAGAAATTTCTTCGAGGTTTCGATATTAATTCTTATCTGTTTTTATCCAGAATAGGTAATAAATTTTAAAAAATATTCTCATTACTTTTTTACCCGGGGAAAACAGCAGTAAAATGTTTTAAAAAATTTCAATATCCGCCCTGTAGTTAAGTTGAATGAGTTATTATAATTGATTTTCGGAAGTGACAAGAATTATAATTTCTACGTCTATTTTTTTCCAAGCGGTTGTGTTATTTTGAAGTTTATACTCGTTAAAATTATTTTTCTTCTTTACTTAATGTTTCACAGAAAAAAATAATTTCACTGGAAATCTAACACTCATAAATAATCTTTTTATATTTTTTGTTTTAAAATTAGCTAGACAATGGCAGTTCAATCTCATCCTTTCCTGGCGTACCGAGTTTTTAAATTATTTAAAAGTAAGTATGAACAGTATTTGACAAAAAATATTTTGCATAACTAATCCTTAACTTTAAATTCAATATAGACACTAATTGTATTATAAAAAGAGAGCAAAAAAGTCATTTTTCGTGAAATGAATGCAAATTAAATGACTTTTAAATATTAAATTGAATAATTTTTGCAAAATTTTGTCCAGTAACAATTATTTTTTTTTATATCGCGTTTCATTAATATTTCGTCAGTTAAATCGTACACGTTAGATTTGAAAGCGATATAAAACATAAATGTGTTATTTTGGATATATTATTATTTTATTTTTGCTTATTTGCAGATGTTGTCTTTTTTTATAATTTAAACCTACGTTTCTGAAAAAAATTCAGACATTCAAATTAATATTCTCTGAAATACATCTTGAAAAAAAAAGTAAAGAAAAATTCCGACGATTTTGGAAAAGTTAATTTTAACAACTCTAACATTCTTACATTCACGAATTAGTTATACACAAATTAAACTTTATTTTTATTTCTTGTGAAAGGTAATGAACAGGCAATGAAAATCTCCTATTTTCATAAACTGAAATATTATTAATTTTGGTTTTTAATTTGTAGTTAATAACTGCTTATATCGCCAGGTTCTCTGGCGGCAGCGATGAATTTTATTAGGTCAATTAATGTTAGTCTTAAAAATATTCAGTAAACCTTTTACGTTTTTGATTAATTGATTGGAACAAAAACTTTCGTTAATTGAGAATTCATATTACGTACCCTAGTTCCTTTATGTGCTATTAAATTTGTCAAATTTAACGCAGATCTATTTCAAGAAAATGGTTACACAACAATGTTAAAATTGTTTTCACATACTGAAACATTATTAATTTTGGTTTGTTACCTCGTAGTTAATAACTTCTTATATAGCCAGACTTTCCGGTAGCACCGATGCATTTTGCTAATCAATCAATGTCAGTCTTAACAATATTTAATAAACCTTTTATATTTTGAATTATTTGATTGGGACTGAAACATTGGTTAATTAAGGATTCATATTATGTACTCTAGTTCGTTTATGTGCTATTAAATTTGTCAAATTGAACAAAGATATACTTCAAGAAAATGGTTACACAGCAATGTTAAACTTAACCATTAGCTCGTAATGATATAACCAATAAAAAAGCTTCATCTCAGCGGGTATAATTATCTGCAAACAGAGCAGCGTTCGATGCCAATGATCAGTAAAATTGGACGGACACGATTTCGTAAAAGGTCAGTGAACTAATAAATAATTATATCAGCCAATCAGTCATGGGAAAATATTTAGTGTTTGTTTTGCTCAGTGTCCCGCGTACTATTCCGTATACAACGTTTATTTTATAAATACGTTACGTTCCGTATACAACGTTTCTTTTACGATTAGTTAATAAAAATAAAATGTAGAATTACAAGTATACATGTGTATACTGTTCTGAAAATTTCAGCGAGGAAAATTTGAAACAAATAAAACTACTTAACACAAATTATCAGCCAACTGTTGCCAATGAGTTCTTAGTTACTTTGGTCATATAGCTCGTAGACAGTCAGATAACCTAGACAAACGGGTTATTTTATCTAACCACTAGTCATATCAGTACTAGTCATATCATGATCACATTATAAACACTGGGCATATCATGATCAGGTTAACATCATCACAGAACCCCTTGCTACTGCCAACGAATGACAAGCGGCTGGTCAGCTCCTCTCACAAGACACTTTAAAACACGACTGACCTTCAGTAATGAAGGTGTCATGAAGAATAAGATATATTATCCAAATATTTTTTGAAATCTTTCCTGAATTCCAATCATATGAATATATCCAAACATAATTTTGTCACCAGTCACTTATTGCAAATCCTTGGAAATATATGAAATAGCGTATTTCATATTACGCGAAATATTTTTTGGAATAAAATCATTTCATAGCTTAAAATAATCCTTTGTGTTCTTTTAAATTTATGCATGCGATAAAATAACTGAAAGTAGGCTAAATAAGGGCAAAGCAATATTAAATAATCACTTTTAACTGAATTTGTTGAGTTTTGTCATGTATTTTGCGAAAACTGAATTTACAATTCCTGTACTCTAATTTGATACAGATAATCTACTTTTATATCCATAAATATATGGCTATATATATGTATTAAAACTTGAACGACATTAGTTATTATTTCACATACAAGTATTTCATTCACACTTTTAGTACAGAGTCGAGATTACATTCATTTAATGATTTGTTACTGGACACATTTCACAGAGTTAAGAATAATTTAGCAATTACGTGAAATGACAATAACACAATAACTGGTAAATAGCCAGTCTTTAGAAAATGGTTATGAGTCAATAGGCAAAGGTGGTTTCATATCACGAGACGAACTTTAACTTTTTAAGGGTTCGTTTAGATGAATATTAAATTAATATTTCATAATATAACGTTACGTTTCTTGAACAAGGCAACACATTTAATAGAAAGTTTAAAAGGTAATTTATTTATTTTGTTAATAGCATTAACATTAAAATGTGAAATATATATATATATATATATATATATATATATATATATATATATATATATATATGAAATATGATAGTGTTAACTAAGTTCAGTGCTTAAAATATTTGCATAGAGATTAAGTTTCCAATTTTATTAAGACTGTTAATTATCACCACTAGTCTAAGTGGCTTCAGTGAAAAAAAATCAATAATATTTCTGAAATTCTAAACCTATTTATCACCTTATGCAATCTTATTTTAAGAGTGAAATGAAGTGGGCAAGTGATAAGAAATATGTATTTGTATAAATACTCACTATCTCGCTTCCTTTGATGAATTATGTGAACTTGAAAATGTGTGTACTTGCCTAGAATTTAGTTGTAAAACGTTTCTTCCACTCTAAACCTTTACCGATTTCCAAGATTATGGCTGAACTGTCTTAGGTAAAGAATAGGTTATCATTTTTCTTATTGGCTATAAGTCATAAATTTACAGAATTACAAACCATGGAGGACACCAAATAGACAATTAGATAACTATATTTGCTTACATTTTAATATAATGACTATTTTTTGCAATCTGATTTTAAGGTACTAATATTTGTCAATTTAATATTAGATACATTGTAAAGTCATCAAGATTCGTGAAGTTTTAGGGGGAGAGAAACGTTGACGTTTTTGTATGAAATTTGCGCATTTCATAATGAACTGAATTTAAACTCACGTTAGTTAATTATTCTATACGGTGGAAAAGTTAGTTAAATCGATACCTTTTATTAGTAAACAAAATTATAAATAAAACCATTTATTAAAATAGCAATGAAAGATATGGATCAACGATTAAAAAATTAAAACTGTTCTTTTCAGCTGAAAATTTGGATGATACCTTATTTTGACCTCGTAATATTTTTAAGAAATCTGTCAAAAAACAAAACACAAATTTCATTATTCAGTATGTATATTTTTTATCATTTACCGCGATAATTGGTAAAAATATATATACTTCGATACGATATCGGCTTTATAAAGCACAATATCAGGATTAACCCGTACATTCGAACCTTATAAAAGCTCGAGCGAGGTGGTGACGTAAAAAAGCGACGGTTGGCGCAGCGCCTTGTTTGGCGGCGCGGAGCGCGACGTTCGCTTGCGATTTATGACTTTCATATATATGACAGCTTCGTCCTGGCACAGGGATAAAAAGGAGTCACCGACGCCAGCTCATGGCCTATTATTTTGCCCGATGAATGTGTCTAGCTTAGATTTATGAATTGACTTTTACAGATTCGTATTTGTTTGTTTTATCTTCTTTTTTCGCGCTTTAGTGTTTATTTTTTTTTCGTTCCTCGGTATCATTTGTTTCGATTTCAGTGTAGTTTAGGTGACAGCTAGGTCACAGATTAATTTCGGGTGAATAATTGAGGAAAATTAGAGAAGTCAAGATAAAGTAGATAATTTTTATAAGAATTTATGTAATAACATATTTACATGTGATGGATATCAATTTAAAGAGGTGTATAATGGGATGATATAAAATTAATAGCTTTGATTCCGCTGGTTTACAACAGATCTGGATTTTTCATATACTCGAGTTCTACAACCCTTTTAAATCTTACTGTACTGATATCATTTGTCGTGCTTTCAGCAGGATATACTCTTTGAAATGTCTTCAAAATAGTCTACCGATTAAAAAGAAAATCAATATTTATCAAGCACTGCTATTACCATTACTTGGTTAAGGACATATGTGTTATCTTGATCTTAATATAGGATATTTAAATATTTTAGAACACCTTAAAAACTTATGCATTCACCACATCTTCGGCTTCAGAAAATGTGAACATATTTCTGAACACAGGACACATGCCAAATGGTTGAAGGCTCACTTTCAATGTCAACTTCACATAAAAACACTTCCCTTTACTATATTAAAAAAGTCGTCAGAGTTAAAATTATATTATTGGCAGATTTAAAGATTTTTCTGCTCACTGTCTTGTGTTGCTCTTTGAGATCTTACCACCTTAGTTGTTCACAAACATACCTCAACCTTCTATGAAAAATCGTTTACTGTCCAAGTAGAGAAATTTGGAAATCTGGTTTTGACACCAGGAAAATCACCTCGATAAATGTTTTTAAGGATCGAATGAAAAAATCCTACCTCTCCTAAAACCTATTTCTTCTGTGCTTTTTTTCCATTTTATTCATTGTAAATTTTTGTGTTTTATTTTTTTGGCTTTCTTTAAGACGCTGTTAATATTTTTTCAATAATATAAAATCTTTTGGTCTCCAAACAATTTCTGAAAGCATATTTTTATGGTTGATTGGAAGAAATTGCTTATGTAGAAATGTAACATATATTAAAGTCGAAAAATAAATAAATTTTTGTTATTGAGCAAATAAACCACAAGTTCCTTGCCATAAGGATTATGGCAATTCTTAGATTAAAAATAATCTATACGTCATCATAAATCATGAACTTTATAATGAGATTCATTAAGATCGCAGCTGATTAAAGCTGACAAAAAATTAATTAAAGTATTTCAGAAATAATATGGAGAAGCGTGTATATATATATATATATATATATATATATATATATACATATATATATATATATATATATACATACATATATATATATATATATATATATATATATGTTTATATGTATGCGGAATGTATTAATTGTAAACAATGGACCAAGGAGGGATCGAAATACAAATGTCGATAAAGGTAAATAAAAACTAAGAAATTCCAACAAGATTTTGTCATCGTAATACGAAATCGTATATGGACTTCTCGTCACAACAAAATGTGGAACATAATACGTGCGATATTAGAGGCACAGATATGTGAATATAATATATGCACGTCGCGTTACAGTTAACTACTGGAAGCGGATTTGACCCATTCTGGTTCGACGAGTTGTCTGTGGCAACTTTATAACATGCCTTTTTACGACGTATTATTTAATGAATTATTTAAAAAATTGTGCTTGTTAAGTTAATTTATTCCAGTTAATAAAGGTGGCATAGGTTTTTGGGGAAAAAAGGAACATATACTTCGATTAAAACAAAATGATTTATGTATTGATTTTTCTATTGGGAATGGGGTTAATATTTTCAAACAGGATATAACAAATAGTATCAAAACAATTGTGTAACAACACAAATTAAGCTGGATTTAATATTAAGGATGGTATTGTCATAAAGATGACAATTTTCATATAAATTTTCACAATTTTCAATATCAAATTTTAATATTTTTTCATAATAGAAAAAATTTAAAAAAATAACTTAAAAGAAAAAAATTAAAAAACTATCTGATTTAAATGTCTATGTTCATCGCTGTGGCCATAAATGACATGATTTCAGTAAGCTCTTTCAGTTTTATGCTTTAATAACCTTATTATGAATATAAAAGACTGATTAGTTTATATACAAAAAAAGAAACAATATTAATATCAACGAAATTCAAATCATTATTAAAGTAGAATAACAAATAATAAACAGTCACAATGGTTAATAACAAAGTGTCCTTGCACTATAAGGGTTCTGTACATATTTACGCACTTATAAATACTTCGAGGTATATAATATTACAAGATCTAAGATATTCGCTTTACTTTCCCAGTAATTTTTTAATCAGATTTTACCAACACTGCGTGTTTTTAGATTTTTGGTGTAGTAGTTTTGGGAATGGGGAGGGGGGGTGAAGTTTATTTTTTGGAATATTTTTTAAAATGTATAATTTTAAGTTAGGAAAAAATATTTTTGAATCCCTCATAAAAAGAATTTTCTGAGGATGTGCACATAGACTATAAAAATATTTGTAAAGAATTTGAAACTTTTATTTATTCTTTTTTCAATTCGCATATGAATATTTTAATAAGTTATCAAGTAAAAAAAGGGTGCGTGTACTTATGTACGCGCGTGAGAAGTTATACTTCTTTGGCATCATTAAATAATACATACGGATAGATAACCTCAATTATATTGCAGCACTTGAAAAAGTCTATAAACACAATTTTTTCACTAATATTTACGAATAGTAAATATATTAATCAAAATATTGAATTTAAATCACTACTGAATATAATTTATCAGCACATATATAAATCGCACTTATATGAAACTAAAACACGTGTGTGACTGTAGACACTGGAAACATGTGGATAAATACTATGAATATGAAAACAGTGAACAGAGGCGACCATGGTGCCAATAGCTTTTGTTTCGAGACTGCAACCGCTGCAACTTCATACTGTAACTTTTGTGTGACAAATCTTAAAATTTCACTCTCATCATTTTTTCATAACGCGCCTAAAGAACTATAACTTCAAATATTCTAAAATAATAATTAAAAAAATATTCTAAATAAGTAAATACGATATATTACTAAACCAAATTTCTACTTCAAGTTTCTACGTCGCATTGTTTCTGAGAAAATCGGGTGTACATTGGGAAACGTAAATGTGTAGGTACCTACTATCTTCCATAGATGTAAAATATGATGCAAATCTAAAAAAATATGACATCTATAATCATTGCTAATTTTTCCTACAACCTGCGAGTGAGTTTCCCAATACCCATATTTTTTCATGATTTCTGGCAGAGTAGTTTCGGAAAAAAGAGAGGAGAGGAACATATTTTTTGCATATTTCTCAGTAAATATCTGAAGACATAATATCTATAATTATGAAAAAATATTTTTGAGACCCTCATAACCAGCCCAATCAAATGATACCCCACAATATTTATAATATTTCAAAAAGAAATTTTTCAGTGCTTAATTTCAAAATTAATATTTTTGAATTTTAGCTTGAATCGTTTTAGATTTTATTTTTGAACTGAGATGTGTGCGGGTCAATATAATATATTACTATGCCAAATTTCAGCTCGCAACGTCAAGCAGTTTCTTAAAAAAACAGTCGTGGTAGACGGACGGATAAACACGTAATTGATCTTAAATGGGTTCCGTTTTTAACCCTTAACCCCTTAGAAACCCTCAAAAAAATTGGCATCAGATGAGAATTAAAGACTGTGTCTATGCTACTAATTTTGTTACTTATGAGAAAAAAAGTGATGATCACAGCGAGTGGAAAATAAAATCACTCATATGTTTGTCTATCACAGCCTATCACAGCCGTTTTTCACAGAAAATATTTGACGTAGAACCTCAAAGTTTGCCGTAGTAAAAAACATATTAATCTGCACATATTTCAATAATTAAACCTCCAAAATATTCATTTGGATGTTTTAGCGAGGGAAGGTTGTGTTCTCGAAAACTACTTTTTTTAA
This sequence comes from Druceiella hillmani, assembly GCA_039881145.1. NCBI lineage: Eukaryota > Metazoa > Arthropoda > Insecta > Lepidoptera > Hepialidae > Druceiella > Druceiella hillmani. The sequence goes on along the minus strand of JAYKKI010000048.1, from coordinate 4,020,233 downwards.
ATTATGTATTTAATATGGGATTTTGTTCGAAATGGTTATAAGGATTATAAGGGTAAAAATTTTTTTCTTAATTTTTGATGTTGTATCTTCGAGAAATACTGAAAAATGTATTTAAAGTATATATAAATAGGAGATAAACCATAAAAAATATGTTTTATCTATATATTTATATATATATATATATATATATATATATACATACATACATATATATATATATATATATATATATATATATATACATACATACATATATATATATATATATATATATATATATATATATATATATATATATATATATATATATTTACTATTTCTAAAACTATTCCAGCTTAAATTATAAAAGAGAATTTTTAAAAGCTTAAGCAAAGATTATCAGAAAGCGGTAGCGATTATCCTAGGTCTTATAATTTTTTAATTGTGTACTATATTTTTAAGTCCCTGATAGATGCAGGATATATTTATAATTTAAAATGAATTCTATGTACCCTTAAAACCCTAAATGTGTACGTTGTTTTCGTATACATTCCGTACAATAGTTTAAAATGAATATTGCGTACCTTTTATGTATGTAAATGCCTAAATGTGTACCGAAACCTCGTGCACATTTAGACACTCATGAAGAAGGTTACTCGTTCTACTCGTGCATGGTAGGTTTTTTTGCTTGGAAATAAAAGAAAAATTATTAGTTAAACTTTATGCAATATACACGGTCCTAGAAGGGTTAATTTTTATACAATACTGGTACGAAAACCGGTTCTCTATCAAATGTACCGGATCATATGATTTTACGTCAAATCGTGTGAACTCACCGATCGACTTGAGAGAAATTGATATTATCGAAATTCGATATTGGGCATGAAAGTAAAATCACTCGTGCCCAACGTTACGCCTGTGAGAATCAATCGAACGATGAAGTGGATTTCGGCCAATGTCATAAAAATCAATATACCAGTGCAGTTTGTGAGGTATTCGTTTGATTGTGTTTGCATAACCGGATTTTACCACCTGGTTTTTAATTCAAGCTCACTCTCTGTCTCTTTCTGTCTCTCGCGCATGTAATATATACCACATTAAAAGCATATCTTTCGTTTTTGACGTTATTTTGACCGTTGAAATCAGTTATAATAATTAAAATGAATTAAATTTGTTACCGGTTTCCACTGACTTCGACTACCAAGCGTGTTGAAAAACATTAAAATAATATAAAGGAGACTGGAAAAGTAAATACTGTAGTGGATTCAGGTGTTGCAAGAATGAAAATGATACTCCTAAAGATAGAAAACAAAAAAAATACCACTTTAAAATTTTATTTAAATCGACAATCAGACAAAGGAGAAATTTTTGAATTTTAGTCAGGTTATTTTTAATGATAATTTATAAATGTCACTTTTGAGCCACATAAATGAAATTTTTGAACCCGTACGATGAAACAATGTACAGATTATGTCTCGTTACAACCTTCATACACAGGTCTAATATACAAAATTGTTGGGCAAATAGCCACGCAAAACTAGAAAATAGCTAAAACTCATCCTTTTGATAACGGAACGAATAAGAGTGTCAGTTAACAGTTTGTTTTAATAATCCAGACAACGGCTCAAATTCAAAGAAAAAGAAATAAACGGTATTGGTTATCTTTTGAACTAGTTGCTTAATAGTTATTAGATTTTTATAGTTACTTTAATTTCTTTTCAACAATCGCAGTTATCTCTAAAAATAAAATATGTGCGCAGTTATGAAGATGATATTTTGATTTTACATTATGGTCACAAATTATATTTAATTGTTTGCTCTTTCCTGATTATTAATCACAGAATTGTTTGCCTTTTTATACTCTATAAAAATACCACTTTTTTTAAAATTTTATTCTATTTCTGTAACACCAGGCTTTTTTTGGCCGATTTTTTTTGAAATACAGTATGTAACGGTACGATTTTTTTATATTTTTTATTCGAGATAAAAACTGAGAATACATGGAATTGACAGGCTGATTTAAATTCCGTGGAATATGACATAGAATGTTAGTAACAGATGAAAGAAATATTAGAAAAATATATTAAAATTTTATTGTTGTTGTGAAATAAAAATGCATCTTTTTAATTATTTAATCTTAGTTTAAACTGAAATAAATCTTTGTTAAAAACGTATTGCTAGCTTTGGAAGGATATTGGATTTATGTAGATATTTGGTATTTGTACTAATTAGGATTTAAGTCAGTAGTCTTAATTAACACTATATTTAGATTATCCTTTAAATGATCCCTTAAACCTGTCTTTTACAAATTTTACCACAAAAATATAGTGATATTGACTAGGAATATATTGTGATGTGCAAAATTCTGTTCAAAATGCGTAATATCGTATGCAATATGTTTTTTCCTTATAATAGCTTTTTTTTAAATATACCTGTATTTTTATCAATGTTTGATATAAGTAAATAATATTTCTTGAAATGTACGTGTATTTTATATAAATAATACTAGTTTTTTAATCAATATTTGATATTTGCCTATATCTTCAAATATTCTCGATTTTATTGTCTCTATTCGATCAATTCTCTTCTCTCTTTTTTTCATTTTTTTTCATAAAACTGAAGACCTAAATCACCAAAAGTAATTTTATTTACCTGGTTCTTATAATTTTTTCTGTAATAAATATTATAAGAATATTCTTTTTAATAAAATGTCATAAGTACTCAAAGGGAATAGTTTCGTTTCATTTCTGTTAACTCACGTTTACTTAACAAAGAAAATAGCAGGAAAAGCTATTTAAATGTTAGTTATATAACAGAAATATGAGTAAACATAATAGATGGTTACCAGCATAGACACGAGTAACACATTTTTGACCCAAATCTTCCCTGAATCCTTATTTTTTGCAAAATATTGAGCCAACCAAAGAACCCCTATTTTTACGTACCCTTTTATTGGTACTCTTGGAAAAGTGATAAAATTTTTACTTAAGCTAGTGAAATTTAATAAGTAGATATTAAACTCCATAGTTTAATATCTACTTATTAAATTTCACTAGCTTAAGTTAAAAATTTTATCACCTTTCCAATACGACATAGAATGTTGGTAACAGATGAAAGAAATATTAAAAAAATATATCAACAATTTTGTTGTTGTGAAATAAAAATGCATCTTTTTCATTATCTAACCTTTTTAAGGATTTATGTAGATATTTGGTATTTGTACTAATAGAGGAACGTTAACTAGCCTTACGATTTATCCTGTATCGGTTTACACCAAATGAAATTATTAAAATTACAAACGAATGAAAATTACTTTAATTTGAATGACATTATAGTATTATTGTGGGTATATTTTGATTACATATTTTGACATATTTAAGTTATCACCATCTAAAATTGTGGAAATTTTGATTTTAAAATTTATATTTAAAGAAAATATAAACATATTTATGTTATTTTTAAATTATTAAATTTAAGGTTTATACAATTAAATTTAAAAGTGGTTTAAAAAAACATTTACGACTTTATTACGGTGTTCGGAATGTCGGAAATTGTTATAACATTTTAAAGAGTAAACAAAATGCGAGCTAATAACGTAAATGCGTCGTCAAGCCGGGCGATCCAGCTCCCGAAATCCGGGCGGAATTTTAATTTGCCTTCTGTGCGGTTACCGAACCGACACTTATTGTCCAAGTTTTCTTCACAAATATTCGCGCAGGCCACAGGCATTCTGCACGGCGTACATGGGGTGGCTGTAACTCGTACTCGGTACCGGACGTGGACTTTTATGTCGCTTATTAATCCTTCATTGGTTAGCGTTGTCACTTGGACTGTCCTTTTGGACGTTAAAGGGTTACCACTTTTAATGATATATGAAACGAGCGCCACTGGGAAAAAAAATTTTCTCGTTAAATTGCAATTAATTACGATATAATTAAAGGGCCTCCGTTTACATTGTAAATTATTACATATCGCTTTAGTGTCCACACAGCCTATTAAGACTCTATAGAATATTGTAGTTTTTCTTTAAATTTGTTAAAATATTCAACTGGAATAATATGAAAAAATATATATAGCTTTCGTATACCTTCAATACATCAAACATAACTATAATTCTATTGTAGTTATGTTTGATATATTGAAGGTATAAAAGTAGATGTGGGAAGTTATAAGTTGGCCTATAAAAGTAGATGTGGGTAGTTATTAAGAAATACCCATGTTTTAGAATCGATTAACGCTAAAGTTGGAGATTTAAAACAATTTGATCGTCGTTTTTACTTTAGAATGATTGCAACGACATTAAATAACAATGTGTATCTATGAGATGCCTCATCTCCCACTTTAATTTTACTGTCTATATCAGCATACAAGAGAAGAATAGCATGTCGTAATTAGACTATATATATATATATATATATATATATATATATATATGTATATATATATACATATATATATATATATATATATATACATATATATATATATATATATATACATATATATATATATATATATATATATATACATATATATATATATATATATATATATATATATATATATACATATATAAATAATATTACCTGTCCAAAATTATTGTACATTTTTCTTTACATAAATGAAAAACAAAATGTTGAAAAATTCAATACAGCCGATTCAAAATAGTAAAATGTTAAGATATGATTTAACATACCTACTTTGATATCAATAACATTTCGTTTTATAATAATTTAACACTTTGTAATATACCAGTGCTTTTGTCATATTTAGTTCACTTTTGTTATATTTATTAATACATTTGTGTGACTAAACTTTAATTAAATGTTCATAATTTTACTGTCATGATTATATAATTATTTATTGTCTAATATTATTGTATTTAGCGGTATCTAAAGCCTAGTAATTTTCTATAAGTAAATTGTTGTCATAGAATAGTTTTTCATAATTTGTTTGTAATTTTCTCTTCCGTTCAAAATTTCCTGCAATTTTTCGCAATTTATACACATTAAAATTGTAATGAGATTGTATCTGTAATTACATGAAAATTTGTTGCTAAAAACCTTAGAGATTTAGTCAATATCTCCAATAGAAAATATAATCATCTCGTTATACCTTATCAGGATTGAGCAGCTAACTAGAACATATATATATATATATATATATATATATATATATATATATAAATATATATATATATATATATATATATATATATATATATATATATATATATATATATATTCATATTGAAGTTCTTGAATGGTGGTAACAGCACAAAATTGCCCATGCAGAAAGCAGAAAAAATTACTGGTAGAAAGTCAATACATTTCATAAAAGAAAGTCTTTGTCCCTCGCCACGTCTATCTGTCTTCATGTATGTGGTTTTCTCAGTAACTACAGAACGGATATTGTTTCGTTTTCATTAGTAGGTAGATTTACTATCTTAGTGTATAACTTATTTTATGAAATTTACTCGATCTGTGACAATGAATGCCAATGAAGTTGGAGAAGTATCTTGACTTGCGCGGCTTATATCTTTAGATACACGAAAAAAAATGTATAGTAATATTTTTTTCCTTGAAATAAAGTCCCCGACAGCATATGTGAATATATTACCTAGAATATACAATAAACGTTTTACCTTTTAAAAACAATAATATTTCAATTTTTTAAATCTTATATTTTATGGTAATTTTCATGAAGTTATTTCATTTTCTTCAATTTTCCTTGTGTAGTTTTCTAATGAATAATTTACAAATTATGACGGTATTTTTAAAGTAAGCAAACCTACTCAAAAAACGGACTCGCTACAAAATTTTAATTTAGGCCGCTTTGGTCAAAAGTAAAAGATTATACTTGAAGCCGCAAATTTGTCTTAGATTTGTCTTTCATTCATGAATTCAACTACTAAATTGATAAACCAGTTAGTAAATATGCGAAAGAGATATATTATTGTTTTTCGAGCAAAACAAGATGTAAACATTTTCACAAAAATGAACGAGTAGAAAGATTTCCCAGAAATATTGTGGCATAATTCAAGTATTCTATCTCGTAATACACGTGCTTCGCGTATCTACATATAAGGCACTTCACACAGGCTTTGCTAAGCGAAGGTTCTTTTTATCAAATTTGAACGTAAGAGGATTGTCCGGCCTTTGTGTCCAGATATTGTGCAGCGGAGCAGATAGTCAATAAGCCATCTATCTAAATACATGTATACGTAAGTTGCCTAAGACGTCTTGTAGCTTAGAGTATACATCTCGTATGGATATGAATAGAATAAACATCCGTATTTGTGTCAGGAGGAGCATCTTTCAAAATGAATAAGTGAAAAGGTTTTTGTATTAGTTTCTGACATACTCGCGTAGAATAAAAGTTTTGTTAGGAAATAAGCGCGCACATACACACACACGCCCAATTGTATATATATATATATAATTGTATATATATATATATATATATATATATATATATATATATGTATATATATATATATATATGTATATAGAAATTGCTAGCTAGACTCTAAACTTCAGTAGAATACTATTTATCACATATAATGTCCCAATTTACTAGATTTTAAAGAGAGTATTTTTATAGCTCGTAATTTCCAAACAAAAAGTAAATCCTTAAAAGTACATTGTCTGTAAAATTAAGTTTCACAAATACAACATTTAGATATAATTGTAAATAAAAGGGGACAGGCCGACAAAAGAGTTTGCGCCTGGATCCTGTAATACAACACACTTTACGCGTTAGCCACCCATCACGATACTTACAGCAAAATTGTAACGAATATAAATTTAGAATCTAAGGAAGCAAATTTTATCTTTAAGTTAAAATAATTTGTCAAAATGTCTTCTATCACCAACACTCAAGTAAGTTAGAAGTTAGAGTATTAATAAATATTAAATATGACTAAAATTCGTTTAATTCATTCAATCACGAATCGGTGCGACTGATTAATTTAAGCCGCAGTATTTAAGTTTTTTTGAATACGTGGTGAGCGTTTTTATACGATTTTCACATTAGGTTTCATCTAAATTGAAGACAGAAGAGAATGAGGGGAGTGATTGATTTCAAATTTTCCAAATGGATTCACAATTATATTATAATCCATTTTTTATTTTCATAAAATATCATAATAATATAGATTAATTAAAAATAAGTATTGAAAAATTATAAAAATTGATTAAAAAAAAGTGAATTTTAAGCTTCTAAATTGAATGTTACTTAAACTCTAATACAATAAAATGATCGTTATTAAAAATGACATCAGTACTCAGTGTGGTCTTTACCTCAATTTGTGATATGGAATTGATGGGTGTTAATATATGTAATTGGGAGTATGAGGCTGAGCAGTTCGATAATCATGCGAACCCGGCCATGAATACAGCTGGTGACTAATAAAGGTAACATTAGTGTTTATGTTTATATTTCAAATTAACTTTGTTCTAAACTATTTAGATTTATCCGATTTCTTTGCTATAATAATTATTTCACTCTTGCGATTTACTACTTCTATTTTACATTTGTATAGGTAGCAAAAATATAAATAATGGGCACTATTTTTGTTCAGTTATCAATTTTTTAAAAATTTATTAAAGTTGTAATCCATACGATTTGGTATAGAATAATATGTTCAGGTGGGTTTTCATGTAATATTTTTTGTTTTGTTTCGTTATTTTCATTTAAAAAAATATTGTTATTATTTTTTTATATATATTTTGTTTGTGTAAGCGAAATTTTCTTGTACTGTCCAGATATCACAGATATCTCCTTTCAATTAATAAAAAAGATTGATATTTTACACAAGGTTTTCAAAAATCCATATAAAGCGTAACCATGTTCTATGTTACTGGTTGGAAGGTAAAATTTGGAAAATTTCCAAATTGCGTAGGTAATATAAAATTTTCCTAAGTATTTAAGGCTGTACCGAATCATGTTCTTTTTTGTATGTTACCTAAATATGACACTTGTGCAAGTTCGGTCAGAAAGTTATTCAATATAGGATGGAGGGTCACACGCCCGATTCGACTATTATAAGATCGTTCAAAACTGCTCCGGTTTAGAACTTTCAAAAATCCTAATCATTTTTATAAAAAGTAGATATTCAAATATGGGTAAAAATATCGCTTTGAAGATTCCACACTGGACCACCACTAAGAATTTAACGATTCTGAATCAATGTTAAGTACTTTACAGGATTTGAGTACACCTTAAAAACTATGTTGTTACGTAACATAGTCTCTGATTTTAAACAAATTAAGTTCAGCTACTCTTTGATTGCATACCTATGGATGTGTTTTCATCATAAGTTCAAATAAAGAACTATACATCTAAAAATATACAGAAAAATTGAAAAAAATGCACCAATTGAACGGAGGCCAGTGGGCACTTGGGATGCAACAAAAAAGCTTTAATGGACGTCGTCAGCTATGAAAATATTTAAAATTACATTATTAGAATTGTCAACAGCACGCGGACATGTGCTTCGTATCAGAAAAGAAAAGTTCAGCAAGATTTAAAAACTGGAAGTTACTTCGACACTCTATTTAAATAACATTGTGATTAAGATACCAACATTATTTGTTGGTATCTTGTATTTATTTTTTGAGAAATTTTTAATAGTACTTTGGAAGACTATGATCGATTATTCTGAATACATCTTTAAGTGTAAAAAAGCAATTGATTTGGGAAAGTTACCAAAATAAATTATCTTAACGTTCAAACAGATATAACTAACTACGATATTTGCAAAACGAAAAGTGTTTGACAAAAATAATTTCTCCCACAAGTCAACCCGAATACATACAAAACTATACGCAAACCGAGATCAGCCGGGTCAACTACCGTCTCATGAGGTCCCGAGTTTATGAGTTATTAGAATAATATTTACAAAGCACTCGAACTTATGCGCAGATGAGATGACAACTCTCTCTAATGTGGTACGCTTCCTCTGTTTGTTCAAATCTTAAATGGAGCCATCGTAGAGCGGGCAGCCGGCGGGGAAATTAAAAATAAAAATGCTACGTAAAATGCAACGTGGAAACAAGCAATGAAAGCTTGACTTGAATATCCGTGTCTAGTTGGACTGAATGCTTTCTTTGCTTCGGTCTTCTTGCAATGAAATTGCAATCATTTAGTAGAGAATGTAATACTTCATCTTTTGACATATATAATGTATTAAAATAATATTTAATCAATACTCTGGCGATGTTACTGCTTATAGCCAGGATTTTATTGCACAAATCAACCTTTTACCTTCAAAAGGATAATAAATTTTCGGTGGTTTATTTACATGAGTAAGGGATTAATACGGTCTGGCTTATAATTTTACGAGTTGTTCACTATAAATTACTATATTTTAAAGAGTTCTAAAAATATATTAAAGGAGTAAAATTAAAGATACATTTAAAAATGGATTAAAATGCAAGATACGTTTTAAGTGAATACTTCCATGGAAAGATTTGGCACCTTACATGTCGTGCCTCTTGAAAGTCGGACCCTCATAGTGTGTGCTCGTATTGTGATGTAGATATAACGAGTCTGCCATATCGTCTCTTCTTTTCTGCCACATCTTAATAGAAAGTAGTGTGATTATTCAGAGATATAGGTTTTGTTTGCCGATAGAGATTTTATTATGAAAATACTATGTGCCAAAAGAGTTAGGAATTTTAATTAATTGTTTTTCCATGTGTTCGTATCTTCTTGTTATCGTAAAACTAGAAAATTCAAACATAACACAGGATGCATCAATCATCAAAGCACGTGTCTGTAGTTTTTCTCGCTTAGAAACACCACTGGAACTTTTAAATTATTCATTATAAAACCAGGACATGGGAAATTTAATCTATATACATTTATGAAGATCACTATAAAATATAATTCGGTAAGGATTATCTCCAGTTTTGCACAATAAGGTCTAGTAAATTTAGTTGATAAATTAGGTCTTTTAAAGATTAGTATGTTTATTATGGATAAACACATTTTCCTTCATGGATTTTTTGTGAATCTTTATGAAAATAACATTGTTGTTTCACATTGTTTTCATGCATCTCTAACGATTTAAGGAACATACATCAAGATATTTCTTTGATGAATGCTCTTTTCTGACTTCATCTACATTTATCAGCAAAGATCAGATAATTTTAACAAAATATTCAGAATTTGTACATCGAAATCTTTCTTGGGAATCAGTGTACCCACAACCGAAAATCGAAACAAAATATGTTCAGTAGATACTGAAAAAATAGCGTATTTACGGATAGACAATACACCGGGGAGCTTTGTTTTATGTTATGTACAAATTTTATGTTTATATTTATATACGGCATGTACTAATTTATATTTATGTACTGTAAGATGTAGCACTAACGATACAGCACAATTTGTATTTATGTGCTGTATTATGTAGCACTAACAATGCAGCATAATTTATATTTATCTACTGCACTATGTAGCAGTAACGATGCAGCATAATTTATAATTATGTACTGCACTATATAGCACTAACGATACAGCATAAATTATTTTATGTGCTGCACTATATATCATTAACGAAACAGCATAAATTATATTTACGTACTTCAGTACACAGTACTAACCATAAAGCATAATTTATGTACTGCACTATGTAGCACCAGCGATACAGCATAATTTATATTTATGTAATGCACTATATAGCATTAATGATACAGCACAATGTGTATTTATGTACTGCACTGTATAGCATTAACGAACAGCAGCAATACATTGTACTGACGGTATAGCAATTTTAATTTTTCGTCTCTAATTAATTGCTGTTACATACGTAGCACTAATGAAACATATCTGTGGTTTAAAATACAAAGAAAAATATGGAATTTCCAAATCAATAAATCTACCAAGAATCAAAATCATACGAACCGTCTATACGCGTAGAAAAACCATACAATTTGTGAGTTGAAAAGATTAAAGACGTCATACGCCCATATGGTTATGTACATTATATTGTGTACTATACCTGTGTTGACTGAGACTACACTTGTCAGTCGCGCGAAACTAAACGTATACGGAGATTGACGTAAAATGTAATTCTAGACTATGGACCTACTTAGTTATTAGTACGATGATTCGGATTACAAGTATGGTCTGGTGTGCCGCCGTTTAGGGGAAGATAGAACGTTTATGAAATATCTTACTAGCTATAGCTATGAGAAAATTTGCATTAAAATGATATTTGTATTAATCATTTCTTACGGATTATGTATGGAAATATGTATTTTATATGGGAAAAAATTTAATATAAAACTAATTTCACAACCCATTTTTGCGTATTTAATTACGGTAATTAAGATTACAGTGTGAGAATATAAAAAATAATAATATGGCCCATAAAGTTATTATAACGTATATGATCTTTATATTTAAAGAAATTCTACCTTCATCGTTTGTTACGTGTAAAATTAGAGTTTTTGCTTTTGTAATATAACATTTTAACCTAAAAATCGGCCAAACATATGTTGAAATAGGCACGTAGAAGATTTCTGTTCAGTAGTTATTTATATCTCTTGATATTGGTGACATAATTTAACCAAAGTTTTCAGTTGAAAGTTATGATGAAAAGTGTCTAATATTTTTCAGTTATTTTTTCAAATCTATGGATGAATAATTAAAGGTATTTTGGAGAAAATATTGCAGCTTAAAAATTTGCAAATGGTAGTGATAATTGATAAACGGAATATCAATCTTATTTTGAAACACCTAATGTATGATGAGTTGTGCGAATAAAGAATTTCCCCTTCATATGTATGGAGAGGTACATTATTTTTTAAATATTTTGCTAATTGTGATCAAAATTTCAGTCACCTATTTTCAAAACTTCAAAAATTGCGAAGCTCTTATAAATAGATGGAAAGATAGACGAACCAATGGGAGGACATGACGAAATTATAAAGCTTCCTTCTTTTATTACAAAACATCAAAAATACTTGTCAATTAATCACAATATCGAGCATGTTGTAGAAACCTCATGCGTGTATTTAATATAAAACGTTTCATTTCCATTATATACCATTTGATAAATAACGAAACATTGGATACAAATTTCAATTGACGTAAAACATTTCATGGATTTTAAACTTGAACCAGAAGTAAGAGGACAATATTTTTATGCATATAATGTCTATAACACTTTCAACCTAAGATCATCAACCACGTAAGAAACTAAGTAGAACGCTGGATTCAGATCGCCAGTACACAGACGCAAAAGGCGTAAATAAGGCTACCGAGCTGATAGCTATACTAATCATGACATCTTCAATCCTAAGGAAACGATTAATATCAATTCAGAGGAGATTTATTTCCATTCAGTTTGGCATGGGATTAAATGTCAAAATATCAATTTCACCTCAAGTCACTTTAATATAGAGTTTCTACATCGATGTAAGACTAATTGTTTGAGAATACAGTAGTATTGGTTCATGTTATAATATCCTCTTGTTGTGGAACAATAATTATTTTCTGTTTAGAATTACACCTTATTACAATGTTGGACTATAGCAACCCCAAACTTTCTTAATATTATCAGCATAAACTTGGATTTAATATGTAAGGTTTTATGACTTGCTTCAAAACTTTATCTTTTATAAATACCTTAATTGTTATGAACTGACATTAAATATTATGAAAACTTCGATTGCATTATATATTTGACTCACTTTATTTTGTATGGAATTAAATTAAAAATTATCTATTATAGCGGTGGCTCATATGACATGATACAATACGTCTGCAAATTTATATGATAATTAGTTAAGTAGAAATAGCTGAAAAATAGTTCGTCAAACTCGGATCAAAAACGTATGTAACACGGAACTAATTAAAATCTTTTAAAAATATCGAATAGAAAGGAGTTTGAAGTTATTATTGACAACAGTCTCTTCACATATGCATAGTTAAGAATCTGGGATTAGTGAATAATACAATGAAATATCTAGAAGAATAGGAACATAAATTGAGTGAAGATCTTATGGGGTCGAAACAATACAGGACGTAAGGACCCTGTGATGTGGTTTTCTATAAATGTCTTATACATAGACTGAACTACCGACTTACCAAAAGTATCAATTCCAAGTAATGTTATAAAGCGAGCGATATGCCTATAATTTGCAAGTGTTTTGTGTCAGTCACTTTGTTACTTGATAAATCTGCACCCAAGCAATAAATCGCTGATAAATGGTACGCCAGGATAAGCTTAATGATTTGTCTCCCCACTAATATTCCTTTAGGCTCCAAATATGGAGAATTACTTCGTAGTATTGTTTATATGATCTTGAAAAAATAAGGTAAGGATAAAGAAGCTGCGGGATTTTACCACAGTTTCCATATCTTGAATTCTATTAAAGATAGAAAAATGAAACTAATACTTCTATTATATATTTCGTTCGTATATTTTAAGATTTTTAAATTATTATATTTTATCATTTATGGAAATAAGTGTTACAATCACGGAAAATAATATATATTAAAGGTTATGTAATACTAGTGGGAATTACGGTCGAATTTCGACCTATACCCAATGGTCGAAATTCGACCGTAATTCATTAAATTTTTAAGTTATTGAGGTTTTTTTGTCAAGGAGTATATACTCTCATATCCAATATTCTCTACAATCATTGCATATATATTTTTAAAATTTTGTTCTACTACGTCAGTTAAGAGCGTATACAAATACGTCATTAGCTTGTATTTTTTGCCTTAATTCCCTGCAATATCTATGAAATTTAAAATTTAATGTTAGTAATAGTTTAAAAAACACAATGACAGCTTGTATTCGTATTTATTGTCAGTAACATTTTTTTCATATTATTATTGTATTATATAAAATCTAATAAAAATGAGACTTGACATTCAGAGAAATATAAAATACACTGTTTAATCTCGCACTCCTCCGTACGCGCATTATGCTTAAAAAAGTTACAACATTTTCTCTCCACGTATTAATATATAGACACATTATTTATAAATTTTAGCTTTTAGTACTGCTTCTCCGTGTAAACTTTAACTTTGCCAAACCTCATACTCCTCTCTTCACGTATTAATAAAAAATCTTATTCATATAAATTTCGTTAAAAAGAATTTGTGAAATATATTGATAAGAAATTAAATTCGACCATTCTGGTCAGAATATTTCTTTACTGAATTTACCTACATAATTTAGTTGAATTTAGTAGCTACCAAATAATGTAATGTAACAAAAATAAAAGACGTTTAAATATTATTATCATCTAAACTACAATAAATTAGTAGAGAAAGTACCTTGAAAAATGAGAGCGAGGGGGCACATCGATTGTTTCTTTGAAGCTTAATGTTTAACAAATGGAGGATGAAAATAGTGAGTGTTAAATAAAGTCTCACTTTTATTTTAAAATACCTGTCTAATGATACCATTCAGTAGATGTGCGAAATTTTTTTCTTAGTTTTTTGGTCCATACTAAACACATAGGTTTTACACATAGGTTTAAAATCCATAGAAATTGTGAAGCTATGGCAGACAGAAATAAGGACACAAACACGTGACGAAACTATAAGGGTTCCGTTTTTTTCATTTAGCTTTGGAACCTTAAACATGGGTTGAAAGGTAGGCTACTGATTTTTATTTGGAGTTATATAAATATAATATAGTTAAAATGAAAAAAATTAACTTATGAAATGTATATAGAAATTCGTAAATATATGTTAATACAAAATACTTTAAATTCATCATACGGTATCAACATTTAATCCCAACTGTTTAACATAGAACACTTAAGTCACACAAACCCACAACAAATGCTAATGTAAATCGAAGCCTACTCAGAAAGTTAAAATCATGTGTTGAATTGTCAATTAAAACGATAAAACAAACATTTTATGACAGACCTTTTAAGATTATTGCATTGTCGATGGTTTACACATAGTTAAATTATTCAAAACTTAACTTCGACTTCGTATTTAACTGTCCATCCTTAACAACAAAAAGATAAGTATCAACATGTGTTAATAGCCACACGAACTTAAATATTTCGATGCACGAGTAATGCGCTTCCTTTTGTATACATTATTACTTTTTATATATTTCTAACACGTAATATCATAGAGGAAGTTTGATAGTTTTTATGAGTTTACTTGGTTTCATAAGACTATAAAAACGTCTTAATACGTAATGTCATAAATTCACGCCATATGAGATTGCAGATATCATTGAAGCGGATATCAATATATGGATTAAACGACAGATTAACCAATAAATGTATCTTAATGATATCGCCACAGTATTTCTACCTAATGATTATCGTAGCAGGCGAACGGTAATTGACCAAGTTTAGTTTTTAAAGCCTTCATCAAGGAACTATTTATCGAGGTTGTTTTTCTTTTAATTGAGGCATCTAGTGATAAATTCAAATTTTTTCCATTTCTGTGATCTTATCTAAATAGTGAAATGTGAATGATGTTCAACAGCTTAAAACTATTCATATTTTTTGTTGGTATTTCGGAGTCTTTGGGTTTCATATGTTATTTCGACTTTCCTTGTATATTTTTGTACATTTCGAAAAATACCTGAATTGTTCATAAATTGAATTAGGGTACAATTTATGATATATAAAATAACATCGTTATGTGAAAATTCGTTTTAATATCCACTGATCTGCATACAATTCTCGTTTAAACAAATAAAATTATTTTGGGAAGAAAAGAATGCTATAAGCCCAAAAATTAATTAATTTTGAAATTGATAGTAATATTCAATTTAGTCTAGATTAATTTTCCGCTAAAAACATAAAAAAACAATTAGACATGTATTCCATTCATTATGGATATATAAAAAAGGCTTAGCTTGCGTTTTCTTTACTGCGTTTTTATAGAAAATATTATTTAATAAATTTGCAAATAATATAGATCACATTATGGTATGAACTATTACTTTCTTTGTCTTCACAAGACAATATTTAGAAGTAAATGTTAATAACTTTTGTTTCATATTTTTTTCTCGTAACATTATTTACTTACAACAAATTTATATGAATGACGCTTTGAGAAAAGGTTTAATTTTATTTTTGAGACTGTATTAGGGTGTTCAAATCTTTATTTTTTTCCATTTTCGTAACAATTTCTACAAATTTGATTTAATAGGAATTTTATGTTTAATCTCATCTGGTTTCAAAATGGGTTATAAAAACTTTTTAAAATTGTCGACAGACTATTTTAATTGTTTTTTAATTCATTTTTTTCCAATCAAATATTTATTGTAAAAAAAGTACCTCGATTCAGCCACATATTCAGGTAATCGCTTTGCCGTCTTTATGTTGACTAAGTTACTTGTATTAAATTTTGATACAATAACAACAAGAAAAATATATAATTTTACCGTCTTGTAAAAAACCTTCCTATGAAAATTCACCATTTTCCATTAAATATAAAAAAAAGAAATCGAGTTAAATTCTGCGTTTATCAATGTAATAATATTCACTTTTGCAGGAGTCACTTGCTATCATCCTTTGATGTGTATTCCAAAAACTAAAACAGAAGCCAATCGTATGTCCTATGGCCAATCATATGTATTTCTAAACCATCGCGTCTTCTATGCGATGGACCATCATCATAGCCCACCTGGAAGGGGTACTCTTCCAATGCAAACATTAATAAAAACAATCAATTAATGTATTTATTATCAATTTTATGGAACAAAACGATTTTTTGGGCAACAGTAAAACCTACGTCTGTGAGGCAAAGGATTTGAATATTACTAATGCAAGTGGATTAATTTTTCGATATAAAAGCCCAACTGAATTCGAGAAAGCTATAACACAGTGATACCGTGGTATATATATATATATATATATATATATATATATATATATATATATATATGTGTGTGTAAAATACATCCACAGTTTTGGCCCTTACGCCGGCTAAAAATTCCGCCGACGACATAACTATCACAATTTTCATTTTCCATAATTTCGCATTAAATGTCAACCTTTGTTTCATTAAATTACTCAAGCAATCAGTCAATATTTTGCATTTCGTTCTTTACAATGTTTAAATTGTTTTGTGTGCTCATAAGTAAGCTATCGAAAGCTTCGAATATGTGTACACTCAGTATTGATTTTGTAGCTGACATACGTACCACGTATATTTTTTATATTTACGTATCACGTATATTTTTTCCTTTTTTATTTTCATTGACATTCTTGTAAAAAACCTCTATTAAAATTACTTTTTGCATACAAATTATTTTATTGATATTCATTTTGAAAATTACTGCCTGTATTAGTATCTCAATTTGATTGGTCACCCGGTTAAAAGATGAACCTCAGTTAGTTTTTTTTTCAAGTCTCGAGATATTATTGTTAATAATCGGTTCCATTGTCCATTTTTTGTATTACCTGGGCCTACTAATTAATAAAAATCCCAGTTAAATCATGCCAATCTTCGATTTTTCACACACAGAAAGCACTCCTTAAAACGTGAACCTCTAAAATAGTGTCTAGTTCTCTCCATATTTTTGTTACATTTACTTGCTTTTTTCATTTTTTAACCGATTGACCAATCAAATTTCAAGTTTCGGGATATTATTGTTAATAATCGGTTCCATTGTCCATTTTTTTATTATCTGGGCCTTCTAATTAATAAAAAATCGCAGTTAAATGATGCCAATCTTTGAATTTTCACACACAGAAAGCGGTCCTTAAAACGTAAACCTCTGAAATATAATCTAGTCCTCACCAAATTTTTCATTATCTTTACTTGCTTATAGATATAAGTGGTATCTAGACTTTATCGACCCGTTGCTTAATATATTACAAAATTCGAAAAAATTACTACGAAGTAGCGGATAAGTGCTTTTAGGCCAATTTCACGCTTGCTTTCTTGTTAATTCATCGTTATTGATGTTCGATGGCCAAAAACAAAACTGCATAAATATACACATATTAATGTAAATAGTGTTAAATTGTAAACAAAATAAGCACATATAATAACATCCACGCTTTGAGTTAATATGTTATGAACTATTTCTCGAAATTCCCGCTATAATGCAGCAATATCAGAATTTTACAAATTACTCAATTGGAACAAAGTTTAACAGTAATGAAAATCATGTTATTTGTTGGTTCTTAAATGAAAAATATACTTTAAAAACGATACGTTTAACAAAAATAATTTTCGCTCGAGTTTATTTCATAACAAAAAAATTCGTTGAAAAATATTTCCTGTACTATCTGTGTTTGTTGCAATAGACTGCTTGTTAATATTTATTCGACTTTATGGTGAGACTAAGGATTAACTATACAAGTACAAATAAGAACTTATATGACAAAAATTAAAAATTTAAGTAAACAAGAATGATTACGTAAATATAGGTTATAAATTTGAAGTTTGACAGTCCTTTCTACGTGGTGAAACCAGTTTTCAAATCGGTCTTTTGCTACCAACATCATTGGCAAAATTTTCTTATTCAGTAAGTTATTATTTATACAAGTGCCGGCGAACCGCAAAAATTTATCGAACATGAAAATGACATACATTATATTTATTAGGAATTTATAGTTGCGGAATTGATTTCGGTGTACCATATCAATTATATTATTTTGTCAATTGAATATAAGCAGTATAATCTGACTTGAATGACAGTCTACTGAACAAGAAATCTTCCTGTCATTATGAAAATGGATATTATCAACTAATAGACTAAAAGCAAGTAGAAAAAAAAATTAAATTTACATTCAAGTAATAATATAGCAGGTGGATTTACAAAATAGAAATCTAACTGTTATTACTCTACTTTTAGTTCGTTTACTCTGAATGGTAAGCAGATAAGCAGTGACAGCACAGTTGATATTATGTGATACGCTCGTAATAATACACGGGAACGTTTCATTCTGGATATAGCCGTAAATTATGGACTGCTAGCTTGTCTTCGCCCTAAAAAAACGGTGCTTAAAAATGACGTAACCAATTTTAGTTTCTCATAGAAAACTTTTGGGACTCGGACTTACTGTTATATCATACAAAGTTCGTCAAGTACGAATAGATGTTCAGTACAAGCTAGATGTGATTACTTATGCTCGTATCACTTGTAATACGATATTCGTTTTATGTTTATGTTATCAACTTATACTTGATAAGCTCGCGAGAGATTAGATATGCACTGTCAATTGTGGTGCATTAACTCTTAATATCAGAAATGCCCTGCCTATACATCCTTTCAAAAGTTTTCTGAAAATATTATCTTTCCCTCTTAACTTCATGCCCATCCTCTTCATTTTACTCCACGTGTAACAAATTTAGACTACTTTGCTTATGCAAATATTGTATATAATTATACACTGTTTTTTTATTTTTAATTGTAAAAAAATTGTCATATTTTGAAGTACATCTCGAAATTGGTTATTTTAATTCTTTAGTCATGGAAATTTTAGACCGGACAAATTATTTTTTTAGCATTAAATCCGCTGTATACACCTGCTTACGCGAAAAAATAGGAATAAGTAAAGTGAATT
The DNA here is from genome assembly GCA_039881145.1 of Druceiella hillmani. Classification (NCBI taxonomy): domain Eukaryota; kingdom Metazoa; phylum Arthropoda; class Insecta; order Lepidoptera; family Hepialidae; genus Druceiella; species Druceiella hillmani. Next base: position 4,000,725 of record JAYKKI010000048.1, on the reverse strand, counting down.
AATAAAAAAAACACCTACATATCTCTGTATATTTTAGTGTATATTTTAGTAACCTTAAAATATTTCTGTTTCTATTATAAAAAAATCATTTAAATTCATTGTCACCTCCTTAGAAATGTATGTATTATTACGTGAAGTATATGTCTATGTATTATTACGTGAAATTTTAATAACTTTTCAAATTGTGTTTGACGTTCGTTCGTAACATTATTCCTAAACCCATATTTAGCACAAAAGCTTGATAATTCACGGAATTTAAGTTATGTTTTTGTAAAAGTTCTATGGTGAAATAATGCTTGATAATATTCAGATCTTCAGCTTTAGGTAAAACTTGTTCGTAAAACTTTTAATTCATTCACCCGTACAGGGCGGGCAGGGAGCTGAACGAAAATGTACGGTGCATTGTTAGGCCGGCCGCTTGTTAAAAAGTCGATAAATTTTCAATTAACCTGGCATTGTTCAGTTTTACTCCAGAATATTTAATGTGTACAAAGAGTTAAGGTACCATAGAACATATTCAGTTGGAGGGACCTTTTCGAATGAACAAGGGGTACCTTGAAAGTATTGATTAAAAAGGGTCAGTCGCGCCTAGTTGTTTGTTAATATTTATTTTTTTTAAATTTAATTAATGGTTTAAAACGTGCCACTTATTTTTTTAATTTATCATTCGTATATTGCTCTCTGATACGTAAATGGATATCAATATTTTTCTTCTAACTAAAATTTTAAAAAAATATAAATAATACAGTTACAACATTTGTTATATTTTAAAATAAAGTTATATTTTAAAATAAAGTAAGTAGTAGTTAGTGAGTTTAAGATTCATTTGAAAAGTTTTTAATAAATATTAAATCGAACAATTACATCGCTAATTACTGCAATGAACCTAATCTGGCTGACAGTTTTGAGTTTAATTTTTAATTTATTATTTTATTAGTTTTGTTATTAGAATCATCCCCAAAAATATTAAGGGATAATAAAAATAATATCATTTTTAAACGAGTATAAAGCTTTCTAACTTTAGGACAGAAATGTAAAAATTTTATACTGTTTTCTGTACCAAAATTAAAATAGTTAAAAAAATCATCCTCTGATTTTTATAAAATTTGACAGCGTCCATGGAGCCCAAAAAAGTTTTAAATAATTTGATAAAACTTCTGTAAACTTATTTTATGTGACCTTTCTAAACAAAGTTATCAGATGTCAAAATAAAAAAGACACTTTTGACTTTGAACGCCTAATCTTTCGGACTACGTACGTATAATGATCATTCGAATTATGATCTCATTAAACATCTGAAAATATCTCTTAAAATAAAAAATGTCGTTTTTTAATATATTCTTCTTTCCAAAATTGCTAGTAGAGTATTTTTCTTAAATTTTTGTAGAATTTCAGGTATCTATATTATATAGGAGAAGCTTCTGTTGATACGTGAAAACTTAATATCTTGTTTTGACAGGGCATAAACATCTTAGCATAGTACATATACTCTATTCTCATGTTTATAGAAGACACGATTTAGATAAGGATTAACCAAATTTTCACAAGGTTTTCAATTTCACTCTGTAATATTCTGAACAAATTATCTCACATATAAAATGTAAAAAGTATAACACTCTTTATTTTGGCATTTATATATTAAATGTGCAAAGTAAAACACTCTGTATTTTGGCATTTTTAATGATGTAAGCAGTTCAAAATTTCTGGCAATATATAAACGGCGATTTCAAAAACTAAAAGTTTGAATAGTCAATATTGTACTTAATTACATAAAACAAATTCAGCTCTACAGAAGTGGAAACAATACAAATTTTATTTTAATCTAAGAGGTTTGAAAGTAGTGCCTCTGTATACCAGTGAGTTCCACAAGTCTTTTCCCGCACAGCTTTATCCGCAAACTCATTTCATCGTTGCCTTTATACCTTCTTTTTCCTTGTTCGATGTACAAAGGTGGTCGTGAATAACAGATCAAGTCAAGCCGGCGTAGAGAGCGCGCAGCAGGAATGTTTCACTTCACTTTTGTTGATTTATGATCTATTACTCAACGGGGAAACCAGAAATTTTATAGTTCAAATTTGCCAGTATATTGAATAAAAAGTAAGACATTTCACAAAAGTCTTACAAAAATGTGTATTTAACAAAATGCGTTAAGGAAGCCAATTTTGCTGATAGTCATATCTTTACATAAAAATTAAATCATTTCATACTAGGTATAGTAGGAAATGTTTTAATTTTTATATAAAGCGCTGGTCATATATATATATATATATATATATATATATATATATATATATATATATAAGATAAATGCGTAGCTAAGTATCTCCGCAGTTCGCAGCAAGCAAGTTGGAACATTTAGAATACATATGCCTATTTATTTATGCATCAAAATTTTATGTCTCTGACGTAAATAAATTTAAAAATAAATGTATAGTCAAACATTGCCACAAAATACTTAGCGCGAATTGAGTGAACAATGGCTACTAATAAGCAAAATGCCATTATCTGACTTTATCACTGGTTCGCTTTAACTATGAGATTTATAGACTCAAAAGTCAGCAGAAATGCAGGTATCCGCTATGAATGGGTTTTAAGAAAATCGACTTGTAAGAGAGAGTAATCAGAGGTGGATTGGCGGGATACAGTGTATATTGGTGATACTATCATTATTACTATAAGATTAACAAACTCTCAAGTTCTAAGAAAGATTTTTAAGTGTATGTATATGTATGTATATATGTGTGTACGTATATATATATATATATATATATATATATATGTATATATATATATATATATATATATTTATATATATATATATATATATATATATATGTATGTATATATATATATATATATATGTATATATATATATATATATATATATATATATATATATATATATGTATGTGGTTAGGTAACTGGAATTACATAAATTATATGACACAAAAGCAAATTTCGTGACAGATATTCCCACATCATAACAGATGTACTGCGTTCCTATTATTTTATATGGTGGGTTTTTCAATAGGTCTACATAAAAAATGAACGTAAAATTTTGAACGTTTTTGTCTATAATTTAGATTTTTTTTTGAAGAAAGAATTTATTACAGGACATAGTTTCATATCGTATATAGTTCAAGTAAATATCGAAATGCTATTTATTTTTGAATTTATTTTTTATTACAAATAGAATTTTTAAAAATTATAACTTTAGTAACTTTGGGCTCATATTCTGTGCTGCTCCTATCAATAAACGTGTCCTATCAGTAAATAAATATGATTAAAGTTTTAATTGGGATTATTCGTAGACAATACTTTATTATTATTAAATCAATAAGAAAAAATATCTAATTTTTATGATTACAAAACGTTACCATTTTTTTATTTATTTACTGCCAAAAAAAGTTCAGTTGCCTATTATATTTTTGTAGATTATACAAATACTAACAATTCATTTCAACACAAAACAAATGAAACTGCCTTATTAATCAATGATCAATTTATTAGTATGCGATTTTCGCAGTATGTAAGAATTTTAGCAGTTTCAATTATTTTGAGTTAGTAACGGATCAGTAAGGAAGTGAAAAGCTAGCATTTGTCCTTCGTAAAGGATATTTATAGCCATTTGATATACTTTACACAAGTATTGAAAGCAACAATCGACGCTTCCTAAAAATAAACTAAACAATTTGCTTATTTCTTTAATAAAAATTCGGGTTTAATTTTTTTTGTTAAATGTTAAACAATTCTGTATATCATTCGAATGTTAATATAAATAAAATTTACACTTTATGTGTTTTATAGGTAACTTTTAAATGCGAAAACGTTTATAAATATGTTGTAGAAAATTTTGACATAAATTTGCATAACTATCAACATTGATCTGTATTATATTTCTCACAAACATTAATTATGTTAAAATATTTAAAAATAATCTATTTTTATAATTGTTTTTTATAACGTTTACGAATTTTTTTATTATTGAATGCATGTCTATTAAAAAAAAGATAAAATTATACATTTAAATACCGAATATTACCCTGCATACAACGTTCTTTGTCTTTCTTTTTTTTCTTTATCTTTTATCTTTGATTTTTGTCCAGTTGAAGAAACACCAAGTTGTCAAGTGAACTAACTCTTAATCATGCTACATAAAACTGACCATGATAGAAACAGAAATTTCCCAAATCTATCCAGCCACTTTCAAGCTTTGTCTCTGTGCTTTATTAATAGTCATCGCAAAAAAATTCCCACAGCAAATTAATTGAGTAGGAATCAGAGAAATTCTTGGGTTGAATACGTTCTCCCCATCAAGTTTGCCAGTGAAAAGTGATTTCAATTACGTCTTTATCTAGGGTTTTTACCTGTAACCCGGTACCTTTAGACAGTTTTCGAGGGTTTAAATTACGCAATAGCATAATTGAGAAGCCAATTTTAATTCATCAAACGTATAGGGGTATTCTCGGTAAATTAAATGAATGTGAAAACTCCATAGGGTGATTGGCAGCATCCAATGTCTTCATTACTGTATCTACAGATGTTGTTGATGCTATTGGCAGAATCATTTGTTGGTGTAAAAATAGTTTTAAGTTTTGACGGCGAAGTATACTCTAATACAGTCTATTGAATGTTGAGATATATTCCGTCTGTTAATTTGGTCAAATCTCCCACAATTAGCAAATTGAATTGAATATTAGGTTTTCTTTTTTCTTCTTAAATCTTTCCGTCATCTATAACTATATTTTATGCTCTTAAAAATTAATTCACACTTAAAGTTAATTAATTTTTGACACTTTTATATTCGCGGCGCTTCTGATTGAGTAAATCAATTGTGATGAAATAGAAAACGAAATGTTACTTCAAATTGACTCCTATAATCTTATAAAATCTCCAATTGAAGTTAGATAAAATTTTTTACTTGATGCTTGCACAAATAGGCAAATATACAAACAGATAAAAATTCCAGAAGTGATCTAAATGCATTCCATCACTAGTCTTTTATCTGATCGATAATCAATATTTTTTGTTAACATTTTTGAATGTCCATAAATTGTATTGTACATGTACATGTAAAAAAGATTTTTAATTGTGAAAAATTGCTTCTTGAACGTGAATTATTAATTTATCCATTATTTTGATTCCTTAGTGAATCAGAAATAAATATTAATGAAATTGAATAGAAGATAGATAGCTATACCCTAATATACATAACTCTATCTAAATTTGTTGTTGCAAGCGGCAAGCTTTTAGTCTAAGTACTTTTGCTAACATAGAATCGAATGTTATTTTAGCGACTATTAAAGCCCCGAGGACGCAAACACATAGTCTGCTTGCACGCACAGAGCACTCTAAACAATCCATTGTAACCAATAGGTTCGTTTCAAACGACGTGTTGTTGAATCTTTGATGCTTCCGAGTCTGATCTTTTTCATGTAAGGGATATATTAGTTGTCTACTCGAACTCCCAATACGGCTTGTTGTATGTATTTTCTCTAGGAGGCATCTACTTAATACGTTAGATGTGACGTGAAGAAATGAGATCGAATAACAAAGAAATAGTTTAAGGTAGACAATGTTAATTTTGAATAATTCGTAAAAGCACGTGTCGTTAAATTTTGAATGAAAATGAAATTCGTAAAATAATTAAATTTTAAAGCAGTTTGTTCATAAAGTATCTTATTAATGAAACGATTGGATTCTAATCTTAGAAATAAAAAAAGACAAAACGAATGAATTGAAAGCTATATTTTTCTTTAAATGTTTAGATATTTTTAATTTAATTGTTCTGTATCAGAATTACCAAAATGAAACATTTTTGGAATAACTTTGGTGTCTGTACGTCCGGTCGTTTTTCACAGATATTTTACAAAGACGTTTTTTTGACGTAGAAATTTGAAAGTTCACATAATCATAGCATGTGGTGGCCTAATTAAGGATGATAAAATGGGTATCGATTTGTTTACATCATCATACAGATATCAAAGGAAAGCTCGTTAAATCCCAGTTTGAAAAATTTTGTAACTTGTTTTTTTTTCTATTAACACTTTTTTATCTGTTAACATTATCCAATATAAAAATTACTGTACCCCACTGCATCTCTAGAAGTATCACTAAAAATGTGAAAAACGTCAAGAACTATAATGATAAGGCCTAAATTGAACAAAAGTTAGGAGCTTTGCGTTATTTCGGATATTTTTTAAAAAGAACTGATCTCATGGAAAATTAATGCGCAAGTACGACTTGGCCATTTTGTTTATAATTTGGTACGGAAAGGTATAATTTGATCACCATGAAACTGTTACCATCACATCTGTTTACATTGTTCAAACGGACAAAGGCTACATAACGTCTTTTCAAAATTTGTGGATAAATACCACTAAAAATTTAAGTGAGTGAAGTTAAGTATATTTCGAGTTAAACTCTTAACCCATTATAGCCACATTAAAAAAATCAATGATGATGATATTGTAGACAAAACAAAAATCTACAAAAAAGTTCAAGTATGTATATTGGTAATTACAACATATTGTCTTTTATGAATCGATTTCCCTTAAAAAAATGAACTACAGAAATATATTTGAATCAACTGAACTAAACCGTTACATTCGTATCAAAATTAAGTTTCGAAGAATTATATACGATGCTGAAGTCTATAATACAGTCGCAAGATGTTTATAGTTAATTATTTATTGTAAGCGGTTTTATATTGCAGGATTGGGACGTACGATGCTGAAGTCTATAATACAGTTGCAAGATGTGTATCGTTAATTATTTATTGTAAGCGGTTTTATATTGCAGGATTGGGACATACGATGCTGAAGTCTATAATACAGTCGCAAGATGTGTATAGTTAATTATTTATTGTAAGCGGTTTTATATTGCAAGATTGGGACGTACGATTCGTACTGTACTCAACCAAGGTACTGAATAAATAATAAAACTGTTGAGAGTACCTTTACTAAATATTTTCTACATAAAAGAGGTTAAAAATGCATAGTATTTCTAATAAACTGTTTGCAAATATTAACATATCTTTAATAACTCTTACATTTGATTTGCTAGCAAATTTTTTACAGACGTAAAGATATTGCAAATATCACAATAACCATATAATTTAGAAGCACGGCTATGGTTTTGGGTTAGTTTTTGGTAACGCTGTTTCTACATAATTTTAACTTTCGGAGATAGAGGGGGGCGGGAATATACTTATGAAAGATTACAATAATTTGACTTACATTAAAGACGAAGAAAATTTCAGGTCTTTATTTATCATCAAAAAATATCATGTGAATATTTTTGAGCATTGACTATTGAGACATATGCAGATTAATATACTGAATCATTAAACTAAATCACAAGGTTCGATAACAATCGAATCCTGAGAAAATTTTTGTGGATGGTGGTCATTGTTTTTAGAATTATCTTACGTAAAATTCATATTTTCGGAATAAGTATCAGTTACTTATCTCGTTCAGTCGACATCCCATACGATAAAAGAAAATTTAAATTATCTATGTCATAAATGGCTGTGTTGCATAAATGGCACAAATGGCTATGTTCTGAGCACAAATGGTTGTGATTGAATCGTTTTTTCTCAGAAACACTTTTTGCAGTACGGAACCCTAAAAAGAGATTAAAACGAAGCAAATCCATGATCACTTTTTTGCCAGGTCGAGGCCGGACAGTTCGCATTTTTATATACGTATCATAGAAATAATTTACAAAACACGATGTTCAGAGAGGGCGATTACTCCTAGATTAATAAGTAGCGCAACATTTTAAGTGAAAAGGAGAGCAATAACTAAATGTTTGTGATGTGCTTACGTGTTTGCATATATGAATAATTTAAATGTTTTGTCACCTTAATAAGCACTGCTGCCAATGACGTGATAAGATCAGATATTTCCATTACCAATGATGTGGAAGGTTGAATTTTTACACTGCCAATAACGTAATAATATAGCAGCTTTTAACTGTCAACGTGGAAGTTAACTATCTTGGAAGTTATAGTACATAACAGATGCCTTACTTTTAATACAAACAAGGTTCTATCTACTATTGGATCTTCAGGAATTTTGGCTGCAGGAAACAAGAAAATTAGTCCAAAAATTTTCCCTTGTTTTTTTTTGTTTTCTTTGTTTCATATTCCACTTGTTAGTATTTCGACGTGAAACAAACCTTGCAGTGATTAATTTGTAGGATATGGTTCCATTTGAGCCCTTTAAAAAATTGTAAATATTATTGTTACATCGTTATCTACTTTTCGGTTCATCCGTCCGTAACAGATTTTTCATTCCTAAATGTAATATAGTCAATTAAATTTAATTTAGAAATGTTAATTTATTTACAGCATAATTAGTATTTAAAATCACTTAAAATTATATTTCTAGGGAGCTGCCGTAGAAATTGGGGCGGAGAGAACACTGAATTTTCCTCTCAGCGAGGTGGCATCGTTGAAAAGAGGTATTTAAGTAGAACACAAATTTGTTTTTTTTCACGGAAAAAAGCAGGTGGACGGACCGATCAATCTGCCCATTTTGAAATCATGGTAACGCGACGGTAATTTTTTTGATATTCTACATTTAAAGAACAAATAAAGTAATGATATACTTACAAATGTATAACAGTAAAAAAATAATGAATAATTGAATCAATCAAATTTTTGGGAAATGAATTATATTTTTACGTCCGTGATCTACTAGACTATATATTTATATGATCAAATAATATTAACGACGTGTCTGATGATGTTAACAGATAAAAAACTGTTGATCATAGAACTTCCCAATGCCCGTATCATTAAAGAAACCTGGATCGGGTAGAGCGTAGCTTATCGTGCCAGTGACGCTGCTGTTCATCGCTGGTTTGTGACATTTAGCTACGCGATTACAAATATCACTCCAAGCCCCAGAATAGCTGGGAATTGAATCTGAGGTCCGGCAGTGCGCAGCGTTGTTAAAGGTTATATACCTTATGATGAACATAATACACCGCAACAATATTTCTAAATAATACAATAGAAATATTATGTATCTTTAAATGATCACATGTACCCAAGTGTGTATGGAACTCTCTTAGTATTCCGTTATAATTATCATAAAGCATTTTCATATGTCATGCAATTACGATAATTATAACATTAACCTGGTTGTTAATTTTTATATATTATTTATCTGTCTGTGTACTACCTATGTTCAATGATAGGTTAAAAGATATTCGAAAAGTGAAATAAATTATGCAAACTTTAGTGCTATCTTGTTTCGTTATTCTGTGATAAATATCTTAAATTGGGAAATATTTGTTTTTTTTTTATATCCTTGCATGGCCATGAAGTTGCGAATTTTAAAGAAAAATACTTATCTTTAATCTTTACGATTACATTTTTGGTTGAGGCACATTTTGAAGACAACGTTGCAGATCTCTTTCATCAAATACTATCTCTAAATGTAATTTAATTAATCGAAATGACAGAGTAGATTTTATTGAAAAACGTGAAATCCAATGTTTTGCAAATTGATATACTGGAGTAATTTGCGAATTTATTTAGTTTCTTTTTTATTTAAAAGTTTAAGATATTAAGTGGAAAACACATACATTGTTTAAAAAAAATACAGATTTTTGCACCATCAAGCTTTGAGTCTTAATACCGACATTGCACATTTTACCCAAAATACTTTGCAGCTATTTCGATTCTCTATAACTCGCTCAAAGAATGCATCAAATAATGCATCTTGGGCAAAAAGCATTCGAAATTTCAAGTTTGTGTATAAAACCGTACCCGTGATATTTGAAATAAAAAATCCTCCAGTCTTGGTTACTCATTCACTCACTGACAAATTATCAAACCTCTACGTCATTTAAAGAAGAGTTAGAAACTTGTATTTTTATATATCGTATTTAAAATACCAATAAAGGGAAAATTGGAAAATGTGGAAATTGTCAGCTGGAAATAAAGATAAAGTTTATATCAGTACGTATTACGCTTCGTATATACGAGTACATAATAGGTTTCTATTGTTACATAAATGTACATCGTAACAATATCTGTGATTTTAAAAAAGCTTAAAGAAATCAACAAACCATATATTTATCTATTATTTAGGATTATAGATTTACTTAGTAATCAGTAAATCAGTACTTAGTAGTTAGAACATTGAGCATTCCCACTGTCATTGAGAATTTTGGATATTTATAGTTTTAGCAACCGCAGTTAAGTCAAAAGAGAATTATAATGGTTCGAAAGATTCAAATGACAAAGCGATAGAGAGAGATAAGAATTTATCGCGGCCAAGTTTAATGTTGCGACACTAATAACGTTTATTAAACCTAGGTACAAATCTCTAACTTGTTTATCTACTCTAATAAAATATCTCACTTATCTTCTCTAGCAAAACTCTGAAAGATCTCAGCTGCCTCACTAATGTTTACAGCTCACTTTTTAAAGAAAAAGTAAAAGTAATGTTTTTATTAATATTGTTTTATATTGATAGTAAGTTTAATTTGATTAAATATTTTTGTAATAAATTGAAATTTTTTCTAGATTATGAAGAATATGGTTACCTACTTAATATTATTTATTTGCAATATAAGCTGTTTTTTCTCTCTTAAATTCTAAGTTGGGCTAAGAAATATTAGATATCGGAGTGTTTCAGTCGTCTTTCCTATTTATGTCTAAGCAATGATCAGTTTAATATATCAGTTTATTTTAAGTTGAAGGGATGTGGCTTAAAATAGAGGACCATAAAATATACTTTTCAACAGGAAAAATCATGAAATGATGAGGTGTATGGGGATGAGGTGAATGTAAGACATTATAATCCTCATTATCGTTGAAAAAAATCAATTATTACAAAAAATTATAAGAGAAATTTACAAAATAATACAATAAATTAAGAATAATTGAAATTTTTTTCTCCACTTTTAGTAAAAAAAATATGAGCCATGCTGTTTGTGATAATCGTCATTTGGAAAAACGGTATTCGGTAAAAACGCTATAAGCTTAATAATTTTTAAATTGTGTAGCTTAATATTATATAAAATAGTATGAATGTTTTTTTCTCAATTGCATTCTATTTTATTTTCATAACATTAAATACACTATGAGTCGCAACACAAGTCTGTTTCGTATTACCGTAAGCTGTAATTTCGGACAAGATGATGTAGACTTCCGGTGACCTACCCAGATTTTACGTATGCTTATCGTAAATTAGAATAATATCGTTATGTTTAACATATTTTTTCTTGTTAGATGCAAATCATTTCCCGAAAATAATTATCTAGCGTGATTTTATGTTTGTGTTGAATGTGTCTGCACAGTTCCTTTCAAGTGAGATGAAATATACTTTTATTTGTATATTTTTAAGCTATCGCATATAATCTGACCGTATTCATCTCTTTTGATAAAAATTATTCTAATTAGCTAATTGAGTGAAAACATATTAACTTTTGTGTTTTAGGTCGCATAATTATTTCCTTGCTTTCCTGTATGGGTCTAGTGGATGCAAACTTGTTAGTTACCGCATACTTAAAACTCAATTCTTTATTTGATAAACTTAATAAGTATGTCTTTTCTTAGTCCTATTTAATTTTTTATAATCCTGAACTGAAACCTTCCTCGAAAAAAATAATTGTAACAACACATATAAATTTTCGTAATCACCCGTTTAGAATTTGCGACTTAAAAATAAGAAAAATATTTATGATAATCGATTATAGTACGTCAATACGTAAACCAAGAAAACGGTCAGCACCGAGTCTGGCTTGCGCATCGAGGGTGTCATACCTCGTTTGAAGTAAAATTGTCTCTGAAAGTATACTACCTAAAATTATGAAAAAAAATATTTTCATACCCTTATAAAAAGTTTTTTAAACTATACTGAATTTTACATATTTTTTTCGAGTATTTATTTTGCCCGTCTAAAATACCCACACAAATATTTTTTAATATTGGCTATTGAATGTTTATAAACTCGTATGTGTTGCTTAATTTATTGCTTGATTTATTACTACGCCAAATTTCAAGTTTCTGCGTCAAGCGATTTCCGAGGAAAATGATTATGAGGGACTAACACACAGATACATAATTTTTAGTTAAAAATAAAGGTGTATAAAAATGTTACTCACTGTATGTTACATTTTGTATTGAAATTTATATCAACATAATGAGATTTCTACTTAGGTCTTGCATCATTTCGTGTTAAATCTCAAATTATAAGAAAAAATTTAATAATAACTGCAATAGACATTATTACTATATTCGAAGAATATGAATTTATATATCAATTTTTTTTTTAGTAATTTCTTATATTGAAAAAGTGATAATTAATAATATTTCTACTTATTTCTTCATTTTCCTTTCTTGATCAATTATTTTTGCAATATCTTTTCTTAGATATAACGGAAAATAGTAATAGTTAAATTTGTATTTTCCGTTAATCAAACTTTTCATGGATAAATTACGGGTTAAATCAGATATCTCTATAACCACAAATATTTAACTTACTTGAAAGTCAATATTTCGAATCGACGTATTAGATAAAACAAAAGTTTAAAAAACTGAAACCCCATTACGAAAAAATATAAAATGAGCTTCGACAACATAAATTAAAGCAATAAAATGGAAAGTATTTCTTAGAAAAATGTTTTTTTCCATGACCTATTGTATTTTTTTTCCGAAACTGAATGCCTATTGACATAGGTGGGACACTGTAGTCAGACTTTCGACTATAGAAGAAAAAAACGAAAAAATATAAAATGGGCTTCGAGAATATAAATTAAAGCAATAAAATAGAAAGTATTTCTCAGAAAAATGTTTTTTTCCATGACCTATTGTATCTTTTTTCCGAAACTGAATGCCTATTGATGTAGGTGGGGCACTGTAGTCAGCCTTTCGACTATAAAAGAAAAAAACGAAAAAATATAAAATGAGCTTCGAGAATATAAATTAAAGCAATAAAATGGAAAGTATTTCTGAGAAAATTTTTTTTTCCATGACCTATTGTATTTTTTTTCCGAAACTGAATATCTATTGATATAGGTGGGGCACTGTAGTCAGACTTTCGACTATAGAAGAAAAAACAATACTATTGTGAGAAATATTATCCATTTTATTGTTTGTAATTAAAATAAAATTCTAAGCACATGATGGCATGCAGATACCCTTTAATTTTATATATTTCGCAGTCGAATTTTAGTGCTTTGAACCGGTATTGTATTTCAGGTGTTTTAATGGATAGCTTTAATGTAAGTTCATGAAAAAAAGCCTAAGTCACAGTAATTGTTTAGGTTTATCTACTCTATATTTTCTATATATTTAATTTAATAACACCTTTCCTGTGTATAGTTTGTCTATAACCTTTGCCTAACTACCCCTGTTTTCCCATAATTTCAAGTTCAATAAAAAAAAATTACTAAAAGTAAAATGACCATTCTGCATTTTATTTAGATATTTTGTATATACTGCTCGAGTATTGTTAAATATCACATCTATGTATATTTATTTATGAATTATAAGTCAATATGGTGGCACATTATCGAGGGCCTTATTGATTTTAAATTATATTTTATAATCTATGACACTTCTGTAGTAAAGGCAAATCAAATGATACCCCTTTTGCTTTAAAGACTACAGAGAATATTCAAATCCACATATTTACGTACATGCATACATACACACATACATCGTGTATTAAAATCACCATCCTTCCTTTTTCGCAGTAGTCGGGTGAAAAAGACATTGTATAGATTCTGCAGAATTATTTAGGCTCATAAATATATGAGTTAAAACCAACGTATGTCTTAACTGACAATATGCGGAGGGATATCTGTTGTCAGAGAAAAGAATAGTAACTTAGAACAGTAAAAAAATGTATGATTATTTTAAAGGTCGGATAAAGCTCTTTATTACTTTAAATCTATCTTAATAATTCTTCCATAGTCCTGCAAACAACTTGAATAGGATTTATAATATAAACTATCTTTTGATATAAACTAAGAACTAAATTAGAAAATACAAATTGAGATTGTTTCAAATCGTAGTATGTTTGTTAAAGCGTCGAACAAAAATTACTAAACTAACTTGAATAAGATTTTAACTAAAATACAACTTAAAATTTAAATTTAAATTAAATGTACATTTTGTTTTGATCGACTATTCCCAAAAGAAGTTAACCTTCAATTATTGGCCCTCACATAGAAAGGACTAAATCCGAGAAGTTAAGAACTGGAGTTAATAATTAGTTGAAAATTAATTGTCGACAGTATCGCAGTAATTATTCTTAAAGTTTATAATCAAATATTTTATATTCATTTTGCTCACGTGAGCGAAGCCTCGGACGGTACGACATTGTAGTATATTATATAATGGAAACTGATTATTAGGTGTAATCATGATAAGAAAAATAAAAAAAAAAGAGCTTACCATTATTTATTTTTAATTTCCTTTTTTTCAATTAGCATAGCTAAATAAAGTTTAGGAGCTATTAAAGCTTGTTAAAAAAATTGTTTTTTCCTCGGAATATTAACCAACGTCTAACAAGAAATCGTTAGACATGTATTTTCGTCGAAAAATCAAAACATCATTGTACGCACGGGTGTAAGGGGAATTATGACCATGACATTAGAATTATCTGACGGGTGAACTAGATTTTTAATCGCATCCCTAATTAATTATGATATTGGTACATAAATATAAATACAATTTATATTATAAATAATATTAGTAATTTAATAAAAGTAGTCCTAGTAGTAGTAGTAAAAAATTAAACATTTTTCAATGATTGAATATATTTGGTGTTAATTTTGTAGAAATTCTTTATTGACAATTAAATGAAACTACGTGATGTAGTATTATTTCTACTTTCTTTAAGTTCTTTACCACGACCTAGGTTTTGTTTTATTACATCTTCAGGTGAGCTATTAGTAAAGATCTTAAAGAAAGTAGAAATAATACTACATCACGTAGTTTCGTTTAATTGTCATTTTTCAATGAATTAAAAGTCGACTAAGGATGAATCTTATTTATCATATGGAAATACTGAGTATGAAGTGAAATGTTTTTGCAAAATAGTTATTGCACGAAATATTATTTTTTAAGAATTTATTTTGAGTGTCTCATAGGTTTTACATATAAAACTACTTTAATTAAAATCATCAAAAATGAGTATTAACGAAATCGTTTCTGCCCACTCTGGTGTAAAAAGTGAGCCTATTTTCGCTGGTAGGATACCAGTCCAAATGAAATTTATGTCCAAAGTCAATATTCTATCTATTTATGCTTTTATATTACTAGGGATAGAAATTCTAACCGATTTTTCAGTTTTGCATATCAATAACGTATCAACAGATAGGAATTATTATCTTCACACGTTATCTACATATGGGAGGACAAATCACTCACTGGCTATCCAATATTGTATGAAAGTGACAGACGGTGCTTCCCAACTATTTTTTGACAGTTATCTTTGATAGGTTAGGTTTGCAATAGTTGGGGGTTTTCTGTCATTTTCGGGCGATAAACGTCAGTTTTATGTAAAACTATCCAATTTTTTTACAGTAAAGTTATTAAAAGCCAGTAGCAAACATGTCTTCTAGCCACAAAAATTTAGAAATTTTACGATTGCTACAATAGGGCTCTGCGGATATATAAACACCGGGTAAATTATATGTATGAGCTCAATGACCATAATTTTAAAACTGGATTTCGGATTAATGAGAGTTCTGTTGAATTATTATAATATGGTAATCATTATTATTTATTACATATACAATAACAGGCGTTATTGTGAATATAATTAATTATAATTACAAATATTCATTTGGTGTTATAATTCATTACTTCCTTCAATTGTTAATATTATATTAATACCTGCTTTTGTCCGATTTAACACTTGATATAAAGAAAAGTCGAGATTGATTGCGTTCCATAACTACGCAAAACTTTAAATATTTTACCTTAACTTATATATTTCTTGATTTTCAAATATGATATATCCGCTACTTAAGACTTGAATACATGAATACATCCGCTACTTAAGACTTCACGAGACATTTAAAATACATCTAATCGTATATAATTAAAATGTTTCTCTTTAGTTATTATTTGTTTATTTGGTGCGTATATTTTTATAATTACGAATTTGCCATATATATTAACGGAACACGTCGCTTGTACCGGCTGACACGGTTTGAAATCTATCTAATAGTGTCGATAGACAGTTAAAACATCAGAATACTTGTGGGATGCAAACTATGGATAGATCGAAAGTTATCAGCTATCTTAAATAGCTATGTATGTCGAGGGATAGATATAATATAAATGTTGGGGGTAAGAGAATATACATGTATGAGCATATATGCCATTACAATAAAAAGCTTATAAAACAAAGAGAATTACAAAATATAGCATAACATACGGGCCATTGATATTATTTCATTTGATTCGGAAAAATTCATGATGACAGATGTAATTCCTACTAATATTATTAATATAAAAGCCTTTTTGTTCCTTTGTCTATTAGTTAAAAGCTCTTTAAAAATGCATCGAATTTTATAAAATTTTGTACACCGACAGAAGGTATTACGGACTTACATAAAGGATTATTTCCATCCCGGAAAACACATATTACTTAAAGGAAGAGCAAAAAAGTTTCTTTTCAAAGGACACCGCCGAATGGTACTACGGTTGCTTTAATATAATATTTGCTGCAAACAATTTCTACATCAAGTCGTAAACTAATTCTAATCTTTATATTCTTACTACCTTCTGTCCAAGGTTTTGCTCTTGTGGTTATAGTGAAAAACCTACAGGGAGAAATTAAAACATGCAGCGCCAATTAGAATAATTAAAGGAAGTTAAAAACTAAGGAAATTGAAAACTTATTACATTTGTAATACACATGAAAATGAAAACAAAAATATTTCCTTCTGAGTTGTTCTGTTACGACGTTGTTTCGTTTTTCCCTTTCAAATAAGATTTTTCTCGAAGGAATACTTAACTCATTCTTTCCGGGATGCAATGCAGTTTATATTATTTCCTGGCTCGCTAAATACCTTGTGCAAAAAATCACGTCATCCCCTTGTCCATCGCGATGTGAAAGAAGGGAAAACAGAAATACTTTTGTATTCATAATATTAATTAGGTTTCAGATAACAATATTCTCAAAGATACAATAATACTTGGAATAAAAAGTCATTTTTCGGCTTACTAACTATGTCAGTGCAAAAAATTGCAACGATGCGATACGCCATTGCAACCTGAAAGAAGGAGAAAGAAAAACACTTTTGTATTGATAATATTAGTTACATTTCAGATAACAATATTTTCCAAAAAATGAAATTTCTCGGAATAAAAAGTAATCTATGTCATTTCCCGGCTTGCTATCTCTGTGTGAAAAATTGTGTCGATACACTGCGCTATTGTGACGTAAAAGATGGAGAAACAAAAACACTTTTACATTATTAATATTAGTTAGATTTCAGATAACAATATTCTCAAAGGAATGAAATTTCTCAGGATAAAAGTCTATGTTATTTTCCGGTTCACTAACTATCTTTGTGTAAAACTTGCGTCGATGCATTGCACCGTTGCAACGTGAAGAATGGTTGTGGATGATTAGGTTTCAGGTAACAATATTCATGATTTTAGTTAGGTTTCAGGTAACAATATTCTCAAAGGAATAGAATTTGTCGGGATAAATAGTAGTCTATATCATTTTCCGGTACACTAACAATCTCTTTGCAGAAATTCACGTATATGCATCTACTGTAAAAGGAGGACAAGAAGGACAAACTGCGATGTAACAGAAGGACAAACAAAAAACCTTTGCATCCATATTATTAGTTAGGTTTCAAATAACAATATTCTCAAAGGTAAGAAATTTTTCGAGATAAAAAGTAATCTACTTTAGTTCCCAGTATGCTAACTATCTATGTGTAAAGACTTGCATCGACATATTACACTATTCTAAAGTGAAATACAGACAAAAAACTCTTTTCCATTCATAATATTTGTTAAGTTTCAAGTAACAATATTCTCAAAGGAATGAAATTTCTCAGGATAAAAGTCTATGTCATTTTCCCGTCCTCTAACTATCTCTGTGTAAAACTTGCGTCGATCTATTGCACCGTTGTGACGTGAAAGATATGCAAACAAAAATACTTTTGCATTCATGATATTAGTTAGGTTTCAGATAACAATATTCACAAAGGAATGGAATTTCCCGGGATAATAAGTAGTATATGTCATTTCTTGACCCACCAACTATCTGTACGCAAAAATCGCATCGATATAGTGCACTATCGCGACGTGCAAGAATGTCAAATAGAAACACTTGGATTTATAATATTAGTTAGGTTTCAGGTAACAATTTTCTCAAAGGAATAAAATTTCTCGGGATAAAAAGTGGTTTCTATCATTTCCCGACCTGCAAACTATATTTTGTGCAAACTTGCGTCGATGTATTCCACCGTTGCAATATGAAAGAAGGGCAAATATTCATATCATTAGCTATTTACATTCATACCATTAGCTAGGTTTCAGATAAAAATATTCTCAAAAGAATGAAATTTCTAAGGATAAAAAGTAGTCTATATTATTTCCAGACCCGCTAACTATCTCTGTGCAAAAACTCGCGTCGATGCATTTCACCGTTGCAACGCGAAGGAAGGACTAACAAATACACTTTAGCATATTTAATATTAGAATTATATTAGCCTGTAGAATATCATATTAGATTATAAATATTTTTTTGCAGAGTAACAATTAGTAGATAACAATTAGTCACTTGTAAAAGTTGAATTTTTTCTTGGCGAATAAGAAACATAAAATATTCAGCTAAAGTATATTAAATAGACTCAAGCGGTTGGATTTAATTCTCGTCGACAAAATACCACAATACGAAAAGAAATTCCATAATAACATCATATAACGAGGTAGTTTATCAACAATTTTATCAGCAGGAAAGTGAACGCACACAAAGCTTACAATAAAGCACAAACGGTGCTGTTTGAGCAGCAATCTTTGTATTACAAAGCTCTCATTTTACTTGTTCATTGACACAGCGTTAACTTTTCCGCCTTATCGTTCTTTCGAAGCTTAAATCAAATATTTGGGTTTTACAATTGACTTTGATATTAAAGTAAATTTATTGTGTGTGCACAAAGACTTCAAGTTGGGTACGATTTAAATTATATTGGGTGGCTGTTGAAATTTTTGAAAAATATGGCTTATTTAAGAAGGATTCGTTGTTTGAACTGCTTTTAAGTTTAGCTATGAGTTTTGTTACTTAACACAATACAATATTTAGTTAAATTTTTTCTTTAAAGAAAATAATTAAAAATTCTTACATTATTTCCTCTCGTGCTAAATAGATTAAGTAAATACATTTTAACTCTCAGAGGTGGAAATTTTTTCTTTTTAATTTAAAAATTTAATGAGTTCACAAACCACGTAATTATTTAATAGTAAAAATTTTTATATAATAGGATATTTGACTATATTTTTTATTAATAAAATAGAATAAGTAATAATATTAAAAACGGTCAAAATAAATATATCGTAACTGGGACTTTTCATTACAGAGTTATAGCGACTTAAAAACTGACAAACTACGATTCGCGCGAAAACGCCGCATACAAAAAACAACTGGTTTATGACGTCACTTGCCCGTATTTAGCTTTCATTATAAGGGAGTCTATTAAATATCTTTAGTATCTCGTTGAATATTGCGTTTAAGTTATATATTCCATATTATCATTTTCTCACATTTTTTGTATGGAAACTAAATTCATAACCATTTTTTTCAATTAATGAAAAAAAATTGGCACTTTCTTATTTAGGAATTTCGATTAATTGTTTGTTACATGCATTGTTTTTTCATCCCAAGGTTTTTTCAAACCTACTCTACAGTTTCAAAATATTTTTACAAAAAATATCGACATCAGTCCCTATTGTATGAAATTTTATAACATTACTTAGAAGGATTAGGGGAAACCGTGTTCGTGTACACGATTGATTAAATACCGACATAAATTATATTCATCTATTAGATTAATAAAAAATTAAACAAAATTATATGTAAAATATTGAGGGGTTTAAAACCATATATTCATTATTTTATTTTTATGGAGGAAAAGGTGTCAACGTTATAACTTTTTTAAAGGATACGATGTTTACTTCGGATTTTTTCATTATTATTTTAATTCGTCATATAAAATGTATTAAGCCAGCTTTAAAGGTGTCGGATGATGGATACTCATTATATGCCAATAGATCATTACGCCTTAATACTCGCTTAGTAATTTTCCATTTAAGAACAACTTGAAAGGAATATCGTCTTTTCCGTTATTTTTCCTCTAAGACAGTCAGAGGAAAAATAATAGAAAATACAGTAGGTTCTTTTAAGTTAAGCTGAACGATTTTTAAGAAATCAACGACAGGCACTCGCGAAATGAGAGAAATACTTTAGTGTCACTTAGCGAACTCCAGCGAAGGCTGGTGCTTTGACAAAACTGATTCGTCTATGTGCATTCTTCCGTAAAATGTGTAGTCTTTATTAAATATATTTTATTACCTAGTGAATATTCTATTTAATAATACCAAACAATTCTCAGGTCGATGTAAATTGGCATTAGTTTGTTAATTCGAGTATTGGTCTTACTATGGAGAATTGGCCTTTGTATAAGTTTATAGGTAAAACTTATTTGTACATTTACAGGTTGAAATTGTTGTTTTTTATTATGGAAATTGGTCAGCTAGGATAAGCAAGGTTTAACAATATATATATATATATATATATATATATATATATATATATATATATATATATATATATAAGTGAAACGTACCTTATTTGCACACAGGTGAATATTTTGATAAATTCCCTGATATGCAAGTTGGTTAAACGTAACTTATTCGCATATCGGTGAACAATATTGATAAATACATTTTCGTTTTTTCTTTATTCTTAAAATTGTTCAGGTCGAATAAGCGAGGCTTAACGATATAAAGATAGGTTAAACTTAATTGTTTTTAGTAGAAAAGATATTGCCCCTTGATTTTTTATTTTCACCAAAGATTTCATGCTAATCTGGAGATTGCATGGACCTGGAGGTCCGATTTAAATTTCTATTTCTCTATTCAAATCCATTCCAAGCCAATATTATATGTAAATCATAGATAATTTGAACTTATACTCTTGAGGTCAAGTGGTTACATTGATAAGTAATAGCATCCACAGGATTATGAGGCAGAACAGAAAAGAGAATTGTCATATTTTAATTTAAACTAAACCTATTACACGTTATACTAAACCTATTTACACGTTTGTTAACCAAAGGCTGCGACACAATCGAGCCAATATGTGAGCTAAATATTGAAACTACATGTGAAAGAAATCTTTTCTTAACAAATGTTTAAAAGCTTCAAGTTTCTCACCGGTATTTATGCAAGTTAGGGAGCTTTGAAGACAAATAGACATTCATCTGCGACTAGCTAAACCCATTATTAAATAACAAAAAACATCTCAACAACAAATCGTATATGGTTCTTCGAATCGTGTGTGCCTAAAGGATGATTATTTCAATACGGGCTAGACGAAGTGAAGGTATACAACACCGTGATATAATATTATACAAGAACACATTTCAGTCTATTCAACAGTCCCTAAGTCACAATGTCCCCTGTTTTATATTCAAGCGAAGTGCTCTGCTTAAGAATACGTAAGTACAAAAGTATGTCTCAAAGAAAGGAAGAAAGTTAGTAACAAAAAGCAGCCGTCCGTTACTGGCAGCCAGGAACACTTCGTAATAACCGTAGGGATATATAACGTGACTCGTCGGACTTGACACGTCACTGTAGGTAGTCATAGTATTATCATTTATTATTATGAAATGATCCTAGATTAACTCACAATACGAGTATCTTTTTAGATATTCAGATATATGTTTAATGAATTTAAAATACTAAATCTCAAATCTTCGAGTTTCTTTTCATAATAGTAAATCGCAGAATATTAATAGCATCACTTGTAAACCATTTCAGATGTAGTCACTTTCATTACTTTTAAATTTTATTATCGCAACCAATATATTTATTGCTGGTATTGCAATTTGAGCATAAAAGTTTATAAATTACCTTAAAAAATATGGCTTGCTTATCACTTTTAATAATTTAGTTGGAATAGAGACAAATAATGAAATTCGTGTCATTTGTACAATAGAAAATCTTCAGCTTTTTCTTTCGTAAATATTTATAAATATATCTTCAAATTAAAAGTTTTCATTTTTGTTTTATATACATCAGTTCTTAATGAAAGAATAAAAACAAATTTTAATGACAGATTTTTTTCACGACAGGAACTTTCCAGGCTTGGTAAATGTATGGGATTTAATACGGCGTCATTACTTTTTAGCAATTTTGATACGAAAGATAATTTTGATAAATTTATGAATTAAAGTAAAATAATATTTTTGAGAATTAATACCGATTTACGTAATTTAATTTAATTAATTTGTAAATTTCAACTGAAATAACGGTTATCAAGAGATAATATGTTTAATAGCTTTTAGACAAACTGCCTACTCGTCTTTTAATGAGTCAGTTGGCCTCACAACTTACATTTTCATATCACGTAATTATATATTTTTTTTCGAATGACTCAACTCTTTGAGATATTAGCTTCTCTGTACCGTGGACCCTCGTAGACGTGAGGTGGGATTGGCGCCTGTCTCTTCTGCCACTATAAATTACATTAGCTTCCAATGCTCATCACGTAGTAGAACGGATTTAATCAATTATTTTTCGTATTAATTTAGCCCAAAGTTCATTGTGTACATAAAAGCTAATACCTTCTTAAATAAAGTGGGTGAAAATAAAGAAAAAGACAACGTCATAAATTTCATGGAAAATCTATACAAAAAATAAAACTGTAGGTACAATTGGCCTGTCTGTACATTGAGAATATTTACGATAAGATGATTTAGGAAGACAAATAAAATAGGACACAAAATATTGTTGTCTCTTTGTACGTTTGTTTGTGTACTCAACACTTAAAAACAACTGCCCTAATTCTTAGAAAATATATTAATTAATATTTTTTTAAGAATTCATTTATATTATACCAGTACTACAATAAGAAAATTCCTCGCTACTCGACGCGTAGTAAGTATTGTTTTAAATCACCCAATAAAGTTTTCCTCCTGGACATAATTGGAGAAATGGGTGAAGTGTGAACTGGAGCGGGGGGGAGGTGTTTGATTAAGAAACCAAAATACGGACAGATGTATTAGGCAGAGGTCCTTGTCTTTGGTATTTTAATTACTTTGGTAGGCTTAGATCTCTATCATGTCTGCATGTCTGCATGCATTTGATTATTACATTCTTTATTGTCTACATATATATATATATATATATATATATATATATATATATATATACATATATATATATATATATATATATATATATATATATATAAATATATATGTGTGTGTGTGTTAAGACTGTAGATTTGGCGCCTATATTGAATATACTTACGAACAAATGATTTAGAGGATCATAACAAAAGCAAAAGAACACAGAAATATTTTCCTTCGAAATTTCCTCTGTTAATCTATTTCTCCAAAAAACGCAGAGTGAACCGGTCCTTCCTTAGGAGAACAGATGATTTGGTAAAAATCACGGGAAGATCTATGTTCAGCATTTTACGTCTTCCGTCTGATGAAGATGCCTATTTGTCTGTTTATATTTGTTTGTGCATGCATCACATAAAACTATTTACCGTATTCGGATGGAGTTTTTAGAATATAGAGGTTATTAAAAGTAAGATTTAATTTTTATTTCATCACAAGAGGTTTCCTAGAGCAGAAAATAGTCGAATTTAATGACTATTCTGTGAGTTTGTTCATTTTTCATCACGTAAGAATAGCTAAATTTTTATGAACGTGGACCTATAGTATAATATAGGCTATGTTTCATTACAACTAACCAACCAAAAAGAAGATAAGGTAATTTGAGACTTCACGACAAAGTGCACTTATTTAAAAAAGTTATCTTTTTAAATTATTAAAATAAATGGTGTTATGTGTTTTGATCATTCTGTTAATCTTGAGTCTAATATAAAGTTTATTAATCTTAAGTCGGATACAGACGTTACTAAATATTGTTATATTTTTTCGTGAAAATGAGAATTCATAAATGTATCAAGAATTTAATTAAAACAGTTCTCTTTATTTATCAAGCAGCCTTCTAAATAAAAAAGGCTGTTGTAACAATTACAAACGGTTGCTTAGTTTGTTATAACGATCATAACTTAGTATATTGGATCTTATTTACGTAATTGTACATTAAAAGAATTCAAAATAAAAACTTTTGTTTCATTATAATTTAACAAACTATAGGTTTATATAAACGTATCGTCAGTTTCGTTGTATAAAATATTTTTTTATTTTATTTTATCATTAAACTTAAATTCTTCTGCGAGTTCAACTTTAACTTAAAATTATCAACTTAACACTTAATGGTACCATTTAATGGGTCATTAAATGATGGTGCCATTTAACGAACCATTATAACCTTCCATTTATGATTTTTCATATCGATATCTTAGTGTAAGGGATTCCTTACGGAGATGAACATTTTTAGAAAGGAAAGGATCTCATGAGTTTCTGGTATTTGGTGCTAAACTTTATTGTCATTGGATGTCGTCTCCACTTCATTACGGGCACGGCGGAAACCTTATTAAATAATAGCATGATTTACAGTTAGTTATTATTGTCCCACATGACTTGCGATTACTTACTATTTAACACATATATATTTTTTCCTGATCTTGATTGATACAAAACCATGTTACCTTTTGTCAAATATCATTTGCTCTCTCAATTTTTTTCAAAAACTTTATTTTTTTGCATTGATCCAATATATCTTATTCATGATATATTCATGTAACCAAGATAATATTTCAAGTGTTTTAAAGATATTTGGAAATGTTATATATTCTATTTGACGCGCTCGTTCTTTTACATCGTTCAATTTCGTTTCGTGCTAGTCAAGAGTAGGCCCCCTTAAAACTATAAGGACGCTGATTACCTCAGTATTAGACTAACGCCCGTATGCATCACAATTAAAAACGTATTTTGTATGGATACTTTAGGCATTCGACTGGTCAATGGGGTGCTGTTGTTATCATGGCTCTTGATAATGACGCGTGGCACTTAAATGCCCTAAAGTCGCCAGTGACCTCAAATTTAGCTCCATAAGAAAAGAGCTTTTACTTTCTAGGGACATTTTTCCATCACAGACATATTACGTTAGAAACATGGTATGAAGGGAACTCTAAGTGCGATTTCGCTTTAAAACATATGTGTCAAATAATTTTTTAAACGCGAAAATATAAGTGCAAATTAAAATCTCCTAATCGATCAATGGTGTACCTTTGCTATTTCCAGCCATAAATTAATTCGTTCTTATTTTTCATATAACTTTCGAGCATTGAGTATATTTTAAATTTTCACGTAAGCATGGAAAACAGTAATCAACTTGGCCAATAACAAAAAAAAACAAAGAAGTACTAGATGGGCGCACTTAAAGCTAAACTTCAAACAGGCGCACCTACTCGTAGATGTCAGATACGTTGTTAAACGAAACGAACATCTGGCCGTGGTTTACGGAGACGAAACGCAGCCCACCTACCTAATTACGTGACCACATTATGCTGTTTAAGCGCAGGCCACGG
The DNA here is from genome assembly GCA_039881145.1 of Druceiella hillmani. Classification (NCBI taxonomy): domain Eukaryota; kingdom Metazoa; phylum Arthropoda; class Insecta; order Lepidoptera; family Hepialidae; genus Druceiella; species Druceiella hillmani. Next base: position 3,974,989 of record JAYKKI010000048.1, on the reverse strand, counting down.
TATCGCATTAAGACAATCGCTAAACCATGGAAGAATGGAGGCCCGGCTCTGAATTATTATAATAACGTATAGCACAAAATTTACTTCCTAAATGAGATAACTCTACGCTCGGTGAAATAGCCATATAATTCACATTTGTCTGTTTTTAAGCGGTCATTATATGTAAATACCAGAATCGTGACGATGGTCAGACAGATATCTGACGGGGGCGAGGCTCGCGAAACCCGCGAGACGAACGAGACGAGCGCTTTTTGTAATTATTTTTGAAGTAAAGGATTGTTATGTTCGTAAATTATTGTTAGTATAACGACTTTCTTAGTACTAATTTGTGTTTCCGTTCCGAGTTTGTATGTAGATAATTAGTAGGCGGAAATATTGTATATGTATTTTTTTATTCATCAAGACGAGTTAAAGTATTGTCGTTTGTTGGTTTTAATAAAACGTTCAAGACTATTATGGTCTTAATTAATTGCACCAAACTACTTTATTATACCGTCATTAGCGAAACTGTGGATTACCGTTTTGTTTATTGCAAATTTAGGTTTTCGTTTGTGAAAATAAGATTTATTGAAATTTAAATTAAAATAGATGCTGTCGTGTATTACATTGATTACAGATAACATTTTTCTGTGTGTTTTAGCATTTTCTAGTGAAACAATTATAATTTGATTCGATACATTTTCATAGTTAAGTTTACTTAAAAGCTAAAGAAGCTAATATTATATGTATTAAAATGGCAACCGATTTTTTAGTTAATTAAAGAAAAAAAGTGACATTCTGTCTGTTGTTTCTTCTATCTGTTAAATAGTATATAATAATATTAATATACCATATAAAGTATACCCACAGTGCAAATATTACTTCGTTGAAATGTTTATTCATACTACAGGATGTTTATGTTACAAAAACTATCATTAATAAAATTAATTCTCTCTGAAAACTTCATATTTATGCCACGTAGTCAAAAAGACAAAAATTTATTTTTATTTCAAATAATCCATCAAGATTACGATCAATTCCAATTTTTTGGGTTCACTAAATTATTTATACTATTTGTTAAATACTAAATTGTGTTAAAATCACAACAGATTGTTTCTAATTTTTTTTATTGTCTTTTTCAGAAGGTAGGTGACCGACACAGGTGGGAGTAGCATATTAATATATGATTAGGTTTTAATAAAAAACCTATCAAGTACGAATAGAAATTGTACTACGAGAGTTTCTCATACATTTAGGCACTTAGAAACGTTTAAAGTTACTTTTATTTACCAATATTAATTATTCAAAACGTAATGTCACATACCACATCTTTGAAAGGTATAAAAATACGACGCATATTTAAAAAAACATTATAATGTCTGCGGTATTCGTCATAGATTTCATATAAACTTTTAGTCAGTTTTTCATGATTTATAGTTAAGTAGTTTTGGAAAAAAAAGGAGTGGGAATGAGGTTTATTTTTTCATGTTTTTTAGAATATATTTTAAATACACAGTTTTAGATAATGGATAAAATATTTTTGTATTACGCATAAGAAAAATAAGAAAAAGATAACTTTATTTAACCCCTATCTAACTCTTATATGAATATTTTTTAAAAAAGCTAGTGTAAATTGCGAAAGTTAATAAGTTAAGTTGCTATGCCAAATTCGAAGTAAAATGAGCTGTGACAGACAGACTGATAAATCATTGATGAGTGATCTTAAAAGCGTTCAGTTTTTTTCACTTTAAGGTAAGGAACCCCAAGAAGCAAGAAGATTTATAGTTCGTTAATATAGTTCGTTTCAATAGTTTTCAAAGGGAGAAAATCTAAGGTCTTTTCAATAAGATCCCACTTAAATAGTTTGAATGAGTGTAGAATAACTATCAATCAGCCTACAATTTTTTGAAAAGTCATGTTAGAAGCTAAACCGTCAGATATGATCATCAACATATCCAATTTTAAATTCCCATGTCACATACATCAAAAATTAGATAGCTGAGCAGGAAACTCATATGAAAGTCTATTTTTGATACATTAAATTAAAAAAAGGCTTTAGACCATTCTTAACCCTGAAAAATACACTTACTGAAATAGGAACTTTTCCCTTTTTTCATGAATCAATCTGAATCTTTTTATGATGTTCTGATTCTTTTTAGGCAAGCATAAAAACGCTGTGCTCACCAGAAATTCTTTCAAATTATTGTATTAATATTGAACTACTTAAATATTTCAGTATGATCATTTAGATGTATATCAGAAAAATAGAAATTTTAATGTTTCAGTATCGATCGTTTATTATTTACATTGCCAATAAAGATGGAATCAACGCCCATCGTTTAATAGAAAATATTATAATAGGATAACAGCCTAGAAGCAACAATTAAACTGGTTTGCTCTGTTTCATAATATTATCTTAGTCATTTTAACAATTAAGGAAATAATAATTTTATTATTGATATAAAAAATAATCACTGTATCCACATCGTTTTAAAAATTCCCACGTATTGTCTGTCTATTGTCGAGTTTACCAAATTTTGTCCACATACTTTTACATAAAAAAAGAACAAATCATGGTTTCCGGCGAATCAGCCTCCATCGATTTTAACCGACTTCGTAAAGAAGGAGATTCTCAATACATACACTTCAAGTATGTCAGTATCGAACGTGGCATTCAGGTGTTTGTGTGTGCACTTGAGCGTGCGCATGCGTGTGCGTGGGTATATGCGTCTGCGAGTGCGTGTGCGTGCGTGCGGGTTTACAATATGCACGTGTGTTTACGTAAGAGATAGATTGAGATGCATCGACTAAAATTTCTGGCAGTAGCACAGTCTAGTCACTAGGGAGTTTTTTTTCCAAAAAAAACCCTAAAACTATTGTTTGATTGACATATATTAATGGCTCCATCCCGAGTATAAAATCAAGTTCGTGCGGGGCGCGAGAGTAGGGGTCACTTTTCGGGGGGCGCGAGAGTGGGGGTCAGCTTCACTTTTATAGAAAAAACACATAATCTTTTGTATTTACTTAATTTTTTTGGAAAATTATTATGTTCAGAGTAATTGCCCTACTTTTTTTATTCTCTAATATAGATTCATTTAAAAGATTCATTTAAATTGTAGAGCCCAAAATTTGCAACAAATTTCGAGTATTTTTTTTTCTAAAGTTAGTTGACGAAGATAACATTTTATTTGGACACATTCAAATATGTTAACAAAAGTCTGTCATGAATTCTTATAGGACACATTATTAAAGTTTTATTAAAATGTTATTATTATTTAAACCAATGCGTAGCATGACCTTTCCGACCATTATATTTTATAAACTATTAACCTAGGAAAAAAAATTATTGCGTAACATTTATAGCCAGTTTTATGCTCCACTACTTTGATAATAATTATTATCAAATAAAAATGTTTAACTCTAAAAATATAGATTTCACAGAAAGCTTTATTAAATAAAGTAAAAAACCATTCGTTTTCCTATTAGTTCTTTTTATATCACCAGCACTTGCCATCTTGATAAACGCCTCAAAAAGCTATTTATCAAGATGGCCACTAAGTATTTAATTAAAAACAATTAAATTAAATTTTCAACTAAACATTTTCATTTTTGACTTACAAAGCGAATAACTTTAAAAACTATCGATTAGACCGTTTTTCATTTTTTAATTATTGTTATTTACTGCTTATTAAAAACTATCGTAGAATTTACACTTATCTCACAAAACCTTCGATATGTACGTCATATAAAGTTCAAAAAGAAACATATGGCTTTAAGAATTAAAAAAATATGTAAAAGAAACTAATAGAGTTTGACCCAACCTTTTGGGCTTTTCTTGATTTCTCCCGTATTTTTATTATTTTTTAAGAGCAAAAAAAAACTATTTTCTCAAAAGCTGATATAGAAATTTGAAACTTGATACAATTAAAATATTCATGTTGAAATTTTAGAGAGGGCCAGTGGAGTATTATTTAAAAATCTTTTTTATCTTATATGGTATATCGACTGAAAGTGAAAATTAAAAGATTACAAAGTTAAGGAAGTTTACCTATCCTGCTTCCCGGAAAACTATAGCGACGATTCTATATTTCATACCTTTTAAGATATTTTCGATATTTTTCCTTCTGTGAAAGATGTATTGAGCAATATGTGTACGTGGCGATATATAATATTAATATTTGTAGAGTTTTATAGTCTTCGGTTCATATATATTTGTCCTTAAGACTGTATGGAACCATCGTAGAGCGATTTCTATTCGTACTTGCAAGGTGTTTTTATATAATATGGTACAAATATCGACATCTCACATCTCAACAGGAAAACAGCCACCACTCTTACAAAATTAAGAATGAAACATCACAGGGGTATGAAAATTACCATCGATTGCATCAAAACATACCAGATCTGCAGTAATTGTTCAGACGTCGAGCTTACTCCAGAACATGTCTTCAACTCCCGGTTGTAGCTACAGCTCTATACTGCCTAGACTACCCAACAGAAGAGGACCTGTACTCAGGCTATTATATCAAGACTTTGATATCATAAGGATACGTCAATAAAAAACAACGGATACTGGCATGTTAAAGATACCGATATAATTAACTTTATCGCACTAAGATACATGTTATCATTTATTAATTTTCAATAGAAATTATCTAATGGTAGATCGGTAATAAATTTACAGGATAAATCCCTTCCCATTATTATCATTACAAATATTGGTGAGATGACTAAAAACTAATAACCAAAAAATAAAAAGATAAAACATCGCGAACAAAAGACTTATTACCTGCTATTGTATTGAAATAGAGTGAGGATGTCTACTAAAGCTTTATTACACAGCGAATAAATTACATTTGACGGCAATTATTATAGTGCCGATGAAGAATGCAGCCGCAAAAACTGGTCCGGAGAATGTTTGATGCTTGTGAGGAAAAACATTTAAGAATAAATATGAGAGAATGTGAGACTAAAATTTTCTAGAATAATGAATATTTAATACCTAGTACGTGTTTCGAAAGGAGAGTGCAAGTTATGTGCTAATTTTTATTTTATTTAATATATTGTGTGATTTCGTTTGAAAAGAATAATTTAAACATTTCAACAGTATTTGAAGTAGTATTTCTAAGGGGGCGTTACGAAATCATTTGTTGCAAATATCATATCAGACGTGATAGCTCAGATTTGAGAAATTAAGTAGCAGTTTGTAGAACTTCATACTGTGCGATATACAGCCGTTTTTAGAGAACTTCATGTCAGACTGGAGAATTAAGACTTGAGAAGTTTGCCACGGATGACATTCATACTACATAACGGTTGGCTTGGTGTGTGTTCTGAATTGTATTACAAGTACTAAAAGTATGGCATGAAGCATATAACTTGCATAGTTTTAGGAGAAGGGTAGTAATTTATGAAGACGTACAATGTAATATCGTCAAGGCTAGAATAATATAATGCTACGTGAGTTATTTAATTCTTTATTCAATTAAATTTTTTCTTTAAACGCAATATTTTTATAAAGATTTATATAAATAAATAAAACTATTTTAGTAGTTCCATTCTTGCCATATTATCGCTTGACACACATATTTTTGCATACAGACGTTTTTTCGTGATTTGAAGATGCATATTTTCATATATATGTGGGAAAATATGCAAAAACAATTTATTGCTCCCCTCCTCCCCTCTTATCTTATAATTGAAAGATTTAATTTAAAAAATTACCAAATTTCTTTTTCCTAAGGTCGTAACCAGTACTTTCGTAGTCTTAGTCATAACATTGCAGATATTTTACTTCTTTCGTCGGGATTTGATTACTTAGTTTAAAATAAGCTTTTTATTTCTAATTCTACTTTCTAATAAAGATCACTTTACTTTGTGGTGATAACATTGCAGATATTTTACTTCTTTCGTCGGGATTTGATTACTTAGTTTAAAATAAGCTTTTTATCTCTAATTCTACTTTCTAATAAAGATCACTTTACTTTGTGGTGATAACATTCCAGATATTTTACTTCTTTCGTCGGGATTTGATTACTTAGTTTAAAATAAGCTTTTTATTTCTAATTCTACTTTCTAATAAAGATCACTTTACTTTGTGGTGATCTTCGGCGAGAACGTGTTCTCTTGCTATTTCTCACGGCGAATAGTTTCCCGGACTGTCACCCTCCGGGCGTGACTGGTGTCCGAAGTAGTTAAGGTCATGTTCCAGATAAACTCGTAAGAAGTCCGCATTCCTTCAATACAAATTGATTCACTGTAATGTCCACGAGATACGCGTCTAAAGTAGCAGGTGATTTTATGAAGTCAATTTTTAATAGTGGATGGTAATATAATTATAACGAATACGATAAAAAAAACACAATGCAATTAATTTTTAATTCTCATAACGTATCATTTTCTTTATTAATCAAAGATGCATAAGTATTTATTTTATTTCCAACTTCTTTTCTTTGTCAAGAGAAACGATAATTTATAAAATCGAGTTCGATTCTTATTACATTTCAATAAAGCCGAAAATGAAGCCTTCGAAGTATAAATCAAAGCTATAAATAAACGAAATTAGGACCAGAAATGTACTTGACTTTCCTCGGATATACTAATGGCAAAGTATATAGGTAATAGCTAGCTATTACAAATTAACTCATGATACTTGTTAATTCCAAACTGTGCACTGAAATAAAAATGCAAGAAATTGGGTTCAATAATATTATAAAATGTCGAGAGTATAATAGTAGCGTTCATCTTTGGAAACAATATATTGGCTAACTGAAGATAGTTATGTTTGCAATATCGTAGAGATATCAACTTTCGGGTGACATTTATTTGAAGAATCTTAAAACGCTGTCACTTATTATTCCTTACATGGCCAATACACATTCCGATGATACAAGTTTACGCTTCTAACGTTGAAACGTATTCAGCGAATTCGAATTGTCCATAGAATCGTGATCTGGCATATAAGCAACTTACAATTGAGCAGAATGGATCGAATCTCCTTTGAATACAAATTAAGTATTTGTACAATTATTTTTCGCGACTAAAACCTACCTCTAGATTTTTGGATAAATCAGCATTCATCAGTCGACTTGACAGAAAAAAAAATTCTTTATACGAAGTTCACTTGAGGTTCCATTTCGTAGTCAATCCAACATATTTCTTGGAACATTCTTGATCGTAGTTGGTAGAAGTATATAAATTAAAAGTTTGCATACAGTTTGCATTCACACGGGAATACATAAATTTTTTTCAAATCTGCAAGCTTCTTATAGAAGCATTTTAAAATACTTTTATATGTACTCCTATGGTAAAAATAAGGGATGAAGGTAACATTATTTATATTTGTCCCTTATATTTTTGGTTGCTATAGATGGTGATTACATAAACTAGTGATGAATATAAATAAAATATGACTGGGTTTGGTGACGTAACTTATTTGATGGGGGACACCACGAAGATGTAAATGAATAGGTACATCGTCACTTTAATTCGATATCCCGAAATTCAGGCTGGAACATAGGGCGAATAATGGTTTTCGGCACGGCTTTACAATTTTCCTAGAATGAACTTTTCTTTCATTATTCTTTTTTTATCTAAAGAAAAACCGATTAAGCAGGAGTGGAATCTGTATTGTGATAGTCCCGTATACATTTAAATATATAAACATTTAATTATTATTATCTTTCACCGCGCGCATTTCTATACTATGATATTTAGAAGGATAAATACAGCTTTTCAATAATTTAATTTAATAACACTATTCTTTCATAATTGTAATCTTAGCAGTTTTTCGATACGAGCAGCATTTTTGGGACATTTTTAGCAATATTTTATAATCTTTATATCTTGCTGATATATATATATATATATATATATATATATATATATATATATATATATATATATCATACACATACAGACACACACATATAAATACATATATACATCGAATTATAAGACTTATTTTTTATTTTGATATTTATTCTTATACGTACATACACATCGATATAATTTATTTAACAACAAATTGTATGCACTTCGACTTTATAAAACCTTTAGTACTATTCGATTCAGTGATAACCGAGCTATTTGTATCGGACGAAGCAAATTATAATGAAGCTAGATGCGTCCATAATTTAACATAATTACTGCATGCGCGATTGATTCATAATTGCATTGCGCTTTATGTCACCAGCGCTGCAATGTTTGATTGGGCTTCGCAGCACGTTCCTGTCAATCAACGACTGATAATCAAGCCCCGTGTCCCGATAAGAATGTTTCATGTTTGCTTGGATAATTAGCAGTTCTAGTCGAACTGTAAAATGTCGCGGTAAAGTGTAATTAATAAGTAAATAAAAGTTTATATTTTTGAAATATAATTATTTGAAGTAATTCTTATCTATGATTTTGTATTGATATTGCTTAAAAAGTATTACAATGTATAATTAGTTTAAAAGTTTAATTTATTATAGTACTAAAAGTGTTAAAATACTTATGTTTATATTTGAAAAAATATTTATAATACTGAAATTAATAAAAATTTAAATTACCGTAAATCATCGATACATCTAAATAAAAATAAAATATCCGTTTTTTATTTTATAACAACTATTGAATATATTTGGCGTTAATTTTGTACAAATTAATTATTCATAATTAAATGAAACTACGTGATGTAGTATTATTTCAACTTTCTTTAAGTTCTTTACCACGACCTAGGTTTCGTTGTATTACAACATCAGGTGGGCTATTAGCAAAGATAATCTTTGCTAATAGCCCACCTTTAGATGTTGTAATACAGCGAAACATAGGCCGCGGTAAAAAACTTAAAGAAATTAGAAATAATACTACATCACGTAGTTTCATTTAATTGATTATAACAACTCGTTATATTAAAAAATGTTTTGCGGTATATGTCAGTTTTTTTTGCTTTTTTATTTCTTTTCTTCAATTTTGAAAAACTAAAACAGTAGTAATAAAACTACATAATCTATATACTTTTTTACTGGTGTAAATTAAAAACATTAAAAAAATACTTCCTCTCAATCGTCCATATCTCTAATGAGACGTGCTAAGTTGTTATCTAAGTAGTAAGTACAGTTTTTCCACGTACAGAATCTGGAAAAGGGAAAAGTTATAAAAATGTAACTTACTGTATCCCTACAGCCTTGGTCAAAATATTAAACACACATTACAAAAACCTTTGTGAAATTGCATTTCAAAGATTTTTTATTTGTTACAGCGTGGTCGACTCCGTCAAACGACTATTTAAAAAAAAAAAAAAACCTTTTGAAGTCCAAGATACCTAGCTTGCAAAGAGTGAGATATTTTGATTTTTGGGAAGAAATATCAATGACGTTTTAACGACACATAGTATAAATAGGCTTCTGCATTTGGATGCAGATGTGGCTTTCATAAGCCAAGAGAAAAGTTTGGCTCTGAAAGATAAACATTGGGCTTAGAGGGACTAGTCATATGTCTTTTGATGGGACGAATGTAACTTTTAGGTGACCTCCATTTAATCATTATTTAAAAAAAAGTAGGAAATAACCACGTATAAAAGAAATGGAGCGAAAAATGAAAATTTACTAATTTGCTTTCTTTTTTTAGGTATTTGCGACATTAGGTCTGATCTTTGTAAGGCATCCAGTAGGTAAAGTGTATCATCTGTATTGTGCTGTGCCCACTGTAAAACATGGTGATGGCAGCAAAATGATCTCGTGCTGAGCTTTTGCCGATGGCGTGAGCTAAATGTTCGGTTGCAAAGATCATTTGGATGGTTCAAAGTACGTTAACGTATTAGAAACAGCCTTACAACCTTAATGGACTCGCACTTTCGGTGACAATAATCTAGAATATGTTAAATTGTAACAAGACAATGTTTCTTTTTACAAATCGACCAAAACTATGCGTTGGTATTGTGACATTAGCATTATGTTATTGAATTGGTCATCTCAGTCCCTACACCTCAACTTTGTTTGGAGTATTCTGAAACTAAAATGTGGGACTACAATATTATATTCAAAAACGATTAAAAATGCTCTTCAGCAGAAATGGCGACGACAACTGTATATAAAAAAAACGAATATAAAAAAAACCTATCCGACAGTATGTCCCGAAGAATTAAGTCAATCTCAGGCGAACTAAAAATATTGACTAAAGTAAATTGATATTATTGGTAAGAAAGCATTGCTTGTTTCTTTTTCATTTAAAAACTTCCCATATGTACTTTTGAATTTCGAAATTGTTCTATGCGAGAGATGTGAAACTTTTAAAATTTTAAAATAAACATTATATTTTAAAAACAATGAGAAATATAATTTTTATTTAATAATACCCAAGTGTAACAAAATGCTTAGGGTTCAGTCTTAAAAGTTGAGAAATGAAAAAAATACCTTATCGGTACCTTATGCATTTTTCCGTTTGTAAGGGCCTTATATATATTTAATTATTATATATTACAAAAATATTAATAGGATAATAATATATTACAAAAATATTAATAAGAGAAACTCTACTAATCAAGTAATAATGAAATAATTATAAAAAAAATCAAGGACCATTAAATGTATGAAGGGGACAGTATATTTTTATGAGCCCGTAACGTAAAAATTATTTTGATTTTAATGAAAGGGTTGGTTTTTTGAAAATTGAGGCACATTTAATTATTTTTAACAGGACATCGATTACTTTTTTCCAATATTGCAGAATGCAATATTTATTACCGTATTTAATACAATTCCTCACTTATATTCAATTAATTTTTAAGTAACAATCAGACAATCACTCTGCTAGGCGAGTATATCTAGTATATGATTGCCTTTTTTATTAATCAGATTTAAGCTAGCTATAGATAAAATTGGACTGATTGACTTTATAAGAATAAGTTTTCATTTAATTAAAATATAATACGATTTATTATCTACATGTGGCAAGTATAACCCTTACAAATATTTTAATCATGCCTCCATCATAGAAAAAATAAATAAAGTCAACGCTTTATGATTCCATTTTATTTAAAATGACGCATATGCATACGACTGCATAAAAAAAATATGCGCACGAAATGATGAGTTTTATTTAGTAGCGACCGTTATACTTTAATAATTGAATAAATTAACAAACAAAACTTTTCATTTTATGAAGAAAACACTGTATAAGGAACTACAACAACATTAAGCAGGTTTCATATAATATATTGCCTTATTAGAAGAGCTGAAAAGCAGTTGGGCTGTACTGTTCAAACAATACGACTATTTATAGAAGATATGGGCAATCAGTTATTATAACTACAATTTAAATTTAGTACATACGCAGATTTTAGCATAAGGGTCCAATTCAATATAGAACAAATCCACAAAAGTTTCACAATTAAATGAAACTACGCGATGTAGTCTTTACCACGACCTAGGTTTCGTTGTATTACAACATCTTCAGGTGGGCCATTAGCAAGATTTAGCATCTTTTCTAATAGCCCACCTGAAGATGTTGTAATACAATGAAACCTAAGTCTTGGTAAAAACTTAAAGAAAGTAGAAATAATGCTACATCACATAGTTTCATTTAATTGTGAATAATGAATTTCTACAAAATTAACACCAATACCATAGAAGTTTAGAAAGTTCTTCTAGAAACTTCTTTTTGGACCTACCTTTGTGAAAAGAGTTTTAAGCTATGGTATTATCTATGTTTAAGGACAAGAATTGGCAATTATGGCATGATGAAAATTGCTACTATGATGAAATTTGTTGCTGTGCTTTGCTGTATACTCACAATTGTTTAAAACAGATGAAAGTAATAAATATATTATAATTCTGTCTATAAACAAGGATTCTACTCACAGTAAAGTTTCTGTAATCATTAATGAAATTAATTTTGCAGTTGAATCATTTACTCGAATGCGTAACGATATTGACAACAATTTTCCGAAGAATGTTTGTTATGAATGTGAGAAAATGGGCAACTGTTTGTAGTACGAAATTTTTTAATTATATTTTTTATACCTGGGATAGGTATTCACCTACCAAATTACTTAACAAGCTTACTAAATTTTGAAATTATGTATGTTAGTTTTCACCAAATAATTTTTTAAATACAAGTGACGTCATTCAGATAGAAACTAATTAGCTAAGTGCTTTGTGGAAATTTAGAATGTTATAAACAATATTTAATATGCAAAAATTTTAGCAAATATTTTAAAAATTTTAATTCTAGAATAGAGAAAATTTTAGAAAAATTTTAAGTTCTTTCTAACTTAATTGTACGGCTATGATGATTCGGATAAAATGAATAAATAATATTATAAGAATTTTGTAAAATTGTTAGTAGAAATTATTGTTTTGTTTACCTATCCAAGGAATAACAAATTGTATTAATTGACGTTTAGATATTTATTCAAAACAAATACTTTTTCAAAATTAGTTTTTACATATACCTTAAAATTTTCCCACACACCTCTTAAGACAAAAAAAGAACAACAGCAAATTTTTAAATTAATTCATTTCTTTACTATACACCTCTACAAAAAAATCTAGCATATATACTACAAATTCTTTATTTAAAAATTGTTATGCATTGATGCAAAAATCTATGTTTTTTTATATGGTAATTTAATATCAGCATAACAGCATCACACGCAATTAGTTTTTATTTTTGAGTTTCCTTTAAAATATACTTAAATTTCATTTAGGTACAACATGTACCTCATATATTCGTACATTTAAAGGATTAAATATATTTAAATTTAAATTTGCTCTTATCGTGAGTAGACATTACATATTTAAATAAAAGTGACTTATTTAAATAAAGTGAAAGTTGACACGTATTTTTATACGTGTCAACGCAAAAAATAGAGTTGCCTGGTTATACATATTTAAACTGTTCCAAAATTATTTTCTTGTTAATTTCTAACCAGATGTTAGTATCTAAATTTATTCAGATTTCTCAAATCCTTGGTTGAAAAATTAGCAGAGGGGGTAATATTTTGCAAATGGACCTTAAAAATTAAAAGTGGTAAACGGGACTTCAATTTTATTTTAAACGAACCATTCCATTCTCCATGAGAATCGAAACACACGCGTCCCACTCAATCCCACTCGATATGTGAAAAAAATGTTCGTTGCTGCTTTTAATAAACGGAGAATGCACTATAAGCTATGACAGACTATGTGAGGCTATAGTAGACGAAATATAAGGATTCCTTGTTTGACTACACCATTGCAAAAATGCGAAACGTAGAAATTCTGTGATAAATTGTCATGTCACAATTAAGTCACATTCCGTTAGGTGCTTGAGTAAACTTGACACCGCGTGACCTTTGTCTTTTATTTAGCGAGTAAATATTAAGACAATGTTTTATTACCATGTTAATGGAGATAGCTTACAAGAGGCATAAACCAAACCTATCATCGAGACGTAACGTAAAATTTCGAATGCAGTCAAATCGGCGCTTTACAAGTTAGGGCATGCGTGTTGCAAATATTGATATTACATATTAGTTGGTAATCTCTTTGGTGTTTAACTTTTGAAACGGTGGGCGTAGATGTATGCACAAGTGTACATTTGTGTGAACATTTTCACATAATAATAGATGTTCACATTGATTGTCAGTATTTGGAATATCGCTCGTTAAATATTTTTTTATATATATGGCTCCTAATATTGGTGTTTTTATATAACAATAAAATACGTCTGGTCTATGCAAATGTTTTTGTATAAGGATAACCATAATGTTTTTAATATAGTTTGAGTTTTACGTTTAATATTTTTGAAAAGTGATGTGACTCAATATATAATATGTAATTTTGAAATAATATATCGTTGCTGGATAAGTAATATGAAATTCAAATAAATATGAAAGATGAATATTTAATCATAATAATCAGAAATTATTGTCACATTATCACTTAAATTAATTCTGTGCATCAAACTGAGTAAAAAAAGTTTAAGGAATACATGAAAATTTACACAATGTTTGTAGCACCTTCACATATATTTTTAAATGGACTGTAAAAAGCGTGCTATTATTCATACAAGTGATTCTGTGTAACAAAATATTATGTCAATACATGAAAATTTACACAATATTTGTAGCACTTTTACACATATTTTAAATAGACTGTAAAGAGCGTATCTATTATTCATACAAGTGATTTTGTGTATCAAAAAGAGGACTACAAATGTTATGTTACTACATGAAAATTTACACAATGTTTATAGCACTTTTACATATATTTTTATATACAGGTGATTCTGTGTATAAAAAAGAGTACTATAAAATATTACGGGACTATGTGACGATCCTTAACCACTTCTAAAGAAACTCACTATGAAATTTATGATCTCAAATAAAAAAAAAATATTAGTTTCTGTAAGCTTGTATAAACAAAGATGATTAACATCGATGATTTATCTATTAAATATCGATGATTTATTTATTAAATACAGCATCATTGACTTTGATTAAGGAAATTGAAAACAAGCTGAAAGTATAGATATTTTAAATTTTAGCGTATTCTAATGTTTAATCATTAATAACAAAGTGATGACAATATTTTAATTATTATTTTTCACATTTAACTTCAAAATTTTCGAGAATTTTATGTATAGGTTGTTTCGCGAATGTAGTTCAAAACACTTTTTTAAATTGAGTTAGATACTTTACTAATAGTTATGCGATCTTTGAGTTTCTTGATTATTTATCTTTTGTGACTGTGTATATTTAGATGCAGAAAATTATTTTCATTTGTTCCATTTCAACAAAAAACTAAAAATCTTGTAGTATATATATATGAGGCAAAATATTGTTTATTGCAAATCTACTGGAGTTTTTGGTACACACGATAGTTACCCTTATGTTTTAGTTTGTGGTTTAGAACTTTATAAAAACTTTTATTTTTGAATTTTAATACTTAATAAACAGAATACACTACCGGAATTGCAACTACGAGAGCGAGAGTGTGTAGCAGTTTATTCACAAAAGCTCTCTACAGACCGGAGATTCGAAAAGTGAAATATATCCGTAGACATTAATAATTTTGTTTGACGTCGGTCGAACTTGAGTTTGGGGTCAACGCGGTGGTCGGTAAGCGTTTGCCCTATTATGATTTTAAAATATGCTCGATGATAGGAGGTCTCGTTTGATTTATGAAGCCATTAAGAGGGGCTTGTATGCTGACTATTTTATAAACGTTGATGGCAATTTTTTTTAACGGAACTAAAACGAATTCAATTAGGTCTGCTTCAATGCCCGCGCCTCTTGTCTTGTGGTCTCGGAAAGTACTATTTATACTGTTTTCAAATGTTAAACTCTGGTTCTCCTCCTTCACACTTGTTTATGTTGCCACTTTTAACAGTGGCTTCCAATACCTGCCTGATATTATTGTTATAAGTGTAATAATTTTGATACTACCGTAATATTATTGTTACACATTCCTATACACAAAACTTTTGAGATGTAATTTTCTGCTTTTATAATGCAGCACCTCAGCTTTTGCAAAAGTTTTTATTTTTTTTATTTTGGCCTATTAAAATATTATCTATATTTTTTGGAATGTATTCATATATTTTTTCATCATTTTACATTTTAATATCCTAAAAAATAACCGAAATCCCAACTCGAGGGTTACATAACGTAGTGCATTTTTACTGATAAGTTATCACGTTCGGTGAAATTAATTGAAACAACTAGAGGCTGTGTACGTGTAAATATATTCAGGAAGCGGTAACCTATTTAGTCTGAAAATATCTGCGATCACCTAAGTAGCGACATATCTCTTTAGTGTTTATATCACATAATGATTATTTTATGGTAAATAATATAAAAATAATTACACGTAAGAGCACTAAATAAAATATCCGATAGTTATGACAAATTGAGAGGTGTTTACATTATTTATAAATAATTTTTTAATTTATATTATAAAAAAAACTCTAAATATAATTATAAGAAATAAGGGATATGATAAATATATAGAAAATAATATTATCTATTCTTTATGCATTTGATTATTTCAAAAATAATACTGGAAAATTATTGTATTTTTAATTGCTTTCGTTGTATATTAATTACATCAAGCGAAATACATTAAAAATAATATTAAAATAGTAGCTAATTATCTTAAAAAATATTTCCGTAATTTGTGAATTTCTTAGAAATTCTCAATTTTGTAACTCGCTACAGAGAGATAAAAATGTAGAAATTGGTTTGGTGAACTCTTTTTAAAAGCTTAAAGTAAAGGAGCACAAAAAATCTGATTTTAAAAGCCAAAAATTCTTACAAGTTCATCACAAATAATTCTTAATACTCATAATTCGTTTTACTTAATGGGAAAAAAATGTAATATATATATATATATATATATATATATATATATATATATATATATATATATATATATATATATATATATATATATATATATATATATATATATATATATATATATATATATATATATATATATATATATATATATATATGCAAATTCGTCACATGTGAAAGTTAAAAATATTTTA
This sequence comes from Druceiella hillmani, assembly GCA_039881145.1. Lineage (NCBI taxonomy): Eukaryota > Metazoa > Arthropoda > Insecta > Lepidoptera > Hepialidae > Druceiella > Druceiella hillmani. The sequence continues at coordinate 3,958,495 of JAYKKI010000048.1, read as the reverse complement.
AATTTTGTGCAATTAAATATAAAGACCAAAAATCAAAAAAAGAAAAGTAGAATATTTTTATTTCAAGACACACTCGGTCAGATTAATTTAATAATATTTAAATTATTCAAAAACTCTGCCCTATCTTCTAATAACCATTAAGTAGAATAATTTATAAAAAGTTAATGCAGAATAGGTTACTAGATTAACAATTTATTATGTTTTGTTTCCTGTACAGAACTCAAAACCTTTCATCTCGCCTACTTCCAGTTTACAATTACACACATAGAGGTACTAAATATTTTGCCCGACAACGTGCTCGGTTCTTTAAAACGTAAATGTTATACGTCAAAGAACATGAATTTTCACTCTAACGTGTAATTATTTATTCAAACAAGTCGATGGCTCTTGAAGTATAGTGGGCTGATTTCGTTTCCTATCGTTTTTTTGTAGGTTCGATTTGAGGGTTCTGTACGGAGAGCGTATTAGATTTTGATCGTAACTACTACTTGTTATTTGGGCTAGATTAAAACTTTGTTTTATAAGTGCCGATTTTCTCTTCGTATAACATGTGTTGAAATTCTATTTTTTTTATTGATTTCACATCAATGTTAGTTTCGAATAATGATAAAAATATACATGTAATATCTATAACAATCTAAGCGGATCTAAATTACGTTATTACGTCTCTTAACTTACAAATATTCTTTTTTTGTTATTCATGTTAATTCATTTAGAAAAAAAGATGTGAAATATCTAAATTTTTTATACGTTTTGTTGAAACATTTTTATTTGAATGAAGTGAAAACGAAAAAAACTGATATTCAGATAGTTAATAACAAAATATTAATTTTATTGTACTATATTATTTTTATGAAATAATTTACCACAGAAATATTTCTTAACAACCTACTGAAAATATGTTGTTAATTTTATAATACTGTTAGCCGACAAGATAGATAATTTTATAATACTGTTAGCCGACAAGATAGATAATTTTATAATGCTGTTACCTGTCAAGATAATTTTATAATACTGTTAGCCGATAAGATAGATAATTTTAAATTACTGTTAGCCGACAAAATAGATAATTTTATAATATTGTTAGCCGTCAAGATAATTTTATAATACCGTTAGCCGACAAGATAGATAATTTTATAATACTGTTAGCCGTCAAGATTATTTTATATTACTGTTAGCCGACTAGAATACTTTTACTATTACTGCATATATACTGCATTATGTGGTCATCATATATACTACATTATGTTATCATTCATAATTTCGGGAAATATTTTAATCTGTCAGCTAGCGCAATCGGTATTATATTCTACTACGAAATTGGATTTTTTACAAATGTTTTAATATTAAAATAATTCAATATTAGCGTTTACAAAAAGCACGCATTCTTATACACGCGCACGCACATATAGTGTGCGAGCTTGTGTGTGGCGTGTATGTGTGTGCAAACTTGCGCGCGAGTAGACGCGATTTCGTATGTATTCGTGCGTATGCGTGCGTATATCGACATGCTCGTGGGGATACATCTTACAGAAAATACCACGAGTAGACCTACCACGACCACGTACCACGAGTACCAGAAACATCAGACAATAACAGATGGTCTATCCGGTCTATTCATTTTTATTAGTTGCAAGCGAGCACCTTTATGTATTAATCCCCTATTTCATCAATGGAAGTATTAAGATGCAAGTTAAAAATAAAGAAGTGGAAGGTTAAATATAAATTGGTATGTATAAAAAATTTGCTAGACTCTAAACTATTCTAAACAGATATTTTGTGTATACATCAACAGAATTCGAATAGATTTTATAAAAATCTGCGTAGCTGGTGTTTTGTTATTAATAAAAAAAAACGTAATTATTTCTTTTCTAATTTATAAAAGTAAGTTTGTTTGCTTTTATCCTCAACTAAATTAAGTAAACTCATACCAGCAATTAAATAGCAGCATTTGAGCTGTATGGCTGATGTCTTATATGAACACGTATTAAACATTCAAGATATCCTTACTTATATCAATATAAATATATTCGTACATAAGTAATACACTAAATTTATTTGCCTTGTAATTTAATTTTTCTTAATACAATGAATAAAGATACGGATTAGATAATAAAAAAATGTGCAACTCAAAGAATGCACATTTTTTTATTATGTCACCCGAATCAGTTTCACAAAACAAATATACTTTTAAAGGACATAAGACATCTCGTAAGACAATAGATTAGTAAAATCGAATTATGAAACGATAATTAATATAATTTTAAACGATCAATTCTTTCGAGTGACATGCATTTTGCGAAACGTCGGGAATAATAGAGAATTCAATATAATAATAAAAAGTCAGAAACAACCGAAGACTCACGTAGACATCCCGATTACCGATGGTACGTCGGGACGCTGCACCATGTCACTCTCGCAAGTTTACCTCGTATATATTTTTCATGCTGAGATGCACAGCAAGACTTTTCACTTTATAGTTGAAACATGTCTCGCCATCAATTGTTTTAATCTAGTCGATACTCAGATACTAAAACTTAAATCTACTGCCTGATGATTTAACTCCTTCCAAAATACTCTAAAATTTAATTTAAACGAGGTGATAAATTAGAATTTAGTTCCCCAAATATAATTGATTTAAATGTCATTTTAATAAATAATAAAGCAAGTAATAGGCAAACTAGTCAAAGGGCATAGATAAACCCGAGTATAGGTCCCGCACTACGCCAAGTAAACCCAGCTTAACGCTGTCTTATGCTCACTTGTCGACAAAGCCAGGGTATTAAATCAACTTTGTACTATCAGCTAATACGGGTATTAAGACGCAGAATAAATTTAGTTAAATATAGAAGATTTAATACGTTAGTTTATTATACTTCATAAATAGTTAAAGGCATTTTCGGGAAAATTGGAAAGGGAATTATTTTGTTAATTACCGTTATGACATTTTTGTACGTGTTAAATATTTGAAAAGGTCAGTTAAAGTCATTAAATTAAATGATGTATAAACCTAACTTATATATGTGTGTGTATACAACCTAATATATATATATATATATATATATATATATATATATATATATATATATGTGTGTGTGTGTGTGTGTGTATGTATAGATATATATAATAGGGTGGTTAGTAAGTTTTTAGCTACAAATTCAGGACTTTTTTAGAAACTTTTTCAAAACTTCTAGAAGGTTTTACTATAAGGTATAAATGAAATAGGCCAAAGTGCAATCAGTTGACAACAGTCAGCGCCGAAACTTTATGTGAATTACATAACAGATAATGGATTTAAATCGATATCAAATATGGATTCTATTACATTACATATTTCGTTTTGGTCACGATGCAGACTGCCACAAATAATATATGTTATGCGATGGGCGAGGCCACGGTGTCTTACGCGATGGAAAATATTTGGTTCAGAAAGTTCAGGAATGAGGACTACGGTCTTAAGAACGAACCCAGTACCGTCCTGTTGAATTGGACGTTCAACGATTACGATGCCTAATTGAGGAGAATCCTCTACTAACAACTTGTCAATTGGCAGATGAACTACACTACAGACATAGCACCATAGAAAGACATTTGCACGAATTGGGAAAAGTTTCAAAATACGGTGTGTGGATACCCCACGAGTTGACATCATATCGCCTTCAGTACAGAGTTGATACTTGTTAACAGATATTAACGTTGAAATGTACTTCGACTAGCTGAATCAGTCAGTAACTGGCTATGAGAAGTGAGTTACATACGATAACGATACACACAAACGTCAATGGCTGATTGTCGGAGAAACAGGAGTTTCAGTATCCAAACCTGAAATAAGTGCCAAAAAGGTGATGCTCTGCTGCTAGTGGAATGGCAAAGGCATTATTCCTTGGGAGTTGCTTCCAAAGGGATCTACATTAATGAAGATTACTGTGAAAAATTGGACCGATTAGCTGACAAATTGAATAGTCAACAGGATCGAGTTTATTTTCTACATGATAATGCTAGACCACATGTTTAAAAACATACTCGTGGTAAATGAGAGTAGCTCGGCTGTGTTCTATTCAGTCATATATCATATTCACCGGATATTACCCCCTCTGATTACCATTTATTCAGTTAAGTTAATTGTAAAAAAAATTTACGTTAAAGATCTCCAAAATGACTTCGCACAGTTTTTTGAATCAAAGTCATCGGAATTTTACAAGAAAGGCATATTGTCACTGCTAACTAGATTGCGACAAGTAGTAGATAATAATGGCGCACACTTAAATTAAATTTAGTGTAACATAAAGTTTTTATTAAAAATTGTTGACAGCAACTCGGAGTTAAAAGCTTATATCGGGGTATATATATGTATATATTTGGGTATATATATATATATATATATATATATATATATATGTATATATGTATACATATATATGGGTATATATTTAGTATATATTTAGTATTTGGATGTAATTTAATTTTATGCATTTAAACAAATTTAACACTTTAAAATAATCAACATGTTTTTCCCGTTTTTATGGTTCTAAAATAAAGTAAATACGAAGGGGCCAAGTAAAGTTTTCATGCGCCATTCAGTGTTGAGATGTCAATATTTTTTCCAGCAGTTTTTCAAAACTGAAAGCCACCTGCGGCATCACAATTCAGTGACGATTATCTTTCAGCAAAATTATGATTACCTAACTTGTTTTTCTTCTTTTCGCCGATGCAGTCGCGTTTTAGTTTTTTGTAGCTTCGTTTTTACTTTACCCTTTTTGGTGGCTAATTTTCATACAAATAGTTCGAAATCGGGTGCACATAAAACTTTGTGTTTTTATTATTTGTGCTAAATTTGGTTATTTTTTCATAGTTATGAAAAAAACATGGATGAAAAAGTGTCATAATTATTTTTAAAGACCTGTTGAATGACATTTTTAAAAAGATACCAGTAAAATCTCTATTCTCCTATTCTACTCTAACTTCTACTATTCTCCATTAACTTTTCTTCTTCCGTTAACTCTTAACTACTTAGTTCTTGTCATTTACTAATCAACGAATAAAAAGTCACTTATATGTATTTTAATTTAATGATGAAGAAATTCTGCTTTATTATATAACAAGATGTTTTGTAAAAAATCTTTTACAAAAGCTTATGTCATTTTGACATACATTTCGTAGCTAATGGCCAAGTTAAAATTCAGTGTAGGTATTCATAAAGAGACTAGTCAAAAAGCGTAGTTCTAAAAAGTATCTGCCATTTTATGATAGATGAAAGGGGGTAATGTGTTTTTTTCTCTTGCAATGCGCATCTGGGAATCATACCCATCAGATTTTATTTATCGAAAAATCCGTCGCATTTGTTGCTCGTGCCTCATTGCTCTCAATGCTAAATATTTATAAGTATTTGAAAATATTCAGTGTTGGATTGTCGGAGCAAACTTGTCTACGTAGTATTTGAAAGTCAAACAGAATATGTAACGGAACGCGACGCGGCCCGTGTAAGTGCATGTGCAAACATCGTGCCTGTTTCCTGTGTCTCGATGTTCGTTTGTTTGTCGAGATATTTCCATGGGGGCACGTTCGGAGTTAGCGCGCTTTCATAGGATCCGACTGATGGGGATAGGCGAGTGACTAGCGTTCAGATTCGCGTTAAATATTTAAGTTTTCGTCGGAGTTTACTTCCGTTTTGTTAATTGATAAAGTTTCGAGTTCGTTGTGGAGTTTTAGATGATACTTAATATTTAAGATTTGATTAAGCCGTGTCCCGAAAGTAATGCTCCGTAACTTTTAATGTTTTGTAAGTATGTTCGCTCTAGCTCTAGCTATGATACGTGTTTGCATTAAATTCTAAGCTTAGATAAATTGAATGGTAAACAAATGAATAGGTAAACAAATTTGTAAAAATTTGCCGCCACATGTCTATGAAATTAAACAGCTATTAGCGAGTAAATCATTGTGTATTTCGAGTGATCGAAAGTTTATTTGCAAATAAGATGTCTGAATGTGACAAAATGTGAGGTACGTTTTCCATTTTACGAAATTAGACCTTTCTCGATTCTATTAACGATACATTGGCATAATTTGATTGAACGTTTTTAAAGCACTTCAGAGATAAATTTTCAGAAAAAATAATTTAAAAAATCATTGAAATGTTATTATTATAAATAAACGAACGAAGATATTACAAAATCACTAGCTTTTTCCAATTATAGGCCTTACCCATAATTATAAACAGCTAAGTCACCAACGGTTATATCGTCATATTAATATATTATGTCTAAGTTTCGTTAAATTTTTGATGTAAAGTTTACTAGAAATACAAAATGATACGACGTAATATATAGTTACCTAACCATGGTTGTCGTCAGTTATAACTAAAACAGTTTTTTTCTCATATTGTGTCATCGCTGTGGGCAAAAATTAGTGTCGGAGCCTTGGAGACCATAACCAATTAATTTTTTTCCGAGATCAAATATGTGGTTATCTCTTATATCTGCAGTTTGAGAATAACTTTGTCGAAATAATAATTTGTGTTTAGACCACAAATAAATAAATTCTAAAACACTTTGTATTAGACTAAAATTATATTAGTTTAAATGTACTTAATATGATTCTCAAATATATTTTAAGTAGAAGCAAATATTTCTATAGACGAAGCCTTAATATACGAAAGTGAAATAGATAAGAGAAGTGTTCTCATTATAAAAAAACACTGATGTATGCTTATGACAACGCGACAGAAGTAAAAACTAAAATAAAAATATAACATAACCGTTTTATATTAAACTACTCTCAAATAAAATATTAAAAACTAAATGTATGCATGCACTTGAAACTGAAACACTGATTACGTACAATGACATACGCATATTATACTAAAATATACGCAAATAAAATAATAATAAAAAATAAGAAGTAATTCTTGAAACGATGCACTCCGTGTGAGATAGTGAACTCGCTCGGCTGATGCCGAACGGATCGAGTTTACTCAATTTGGCGTCACCGACCCGAGCGTGACGGCTCAATTTCATTCGCTACTCAGAAAACAGTGCGCCTAAAGAAGTTTAAAAAAATACCACGAAAGGTCTAACGACAAACCACACAGAGAGGGCGTAGCCAAAAGATGGTCACTAGAAAATGTACATAAATCGACCAATGACTTCATTACATCATTGTGGCTAACGCTATGAACCTAAATTGTACCAACGATCTTCTCATATCATGGGCGTAGTAATAACTGTGAATAATTTCTCTTTGTACCCAGTCTACAATAGTTGCATTATAAAATGCACGCAATGTCTTATATTTTGGTTCAAATTGCATGTTTGCGCTGTCGTATTTAACTTGTCAGCGATGGTCGAAAACGTACTTATGATAGAATAAATTGATGTTTTTTCATAGACGAGGTATAAGTAGCTTATATTACGTAAGTAAGAGAACATTCTTTGTATTTATTGAAAACATTTGACTAATGATTATGGTTTAACCAGTTTATCAGAAAAGTAATTAGCAACTAGTAGCTAAGTAGGAAAGCTAATAATTCAATCTCGTGGTGTAAGTTGGAAATAAAAAAGGCAGACTAGTCATTTGTAAGTGAAATCGTCAATACCTTATGGTATTTTGCAAGGAATAATAAAGGACTTTTAAAAACCCAATACACTGGTATAATATGCTATGAAAATGTATTTATAAATATAACCGTTGCCTCTAATAACCTTAATGGTTTTCCCTGTTTGAATATGAATGAACTAACAATAATCGTAGGTAGGGTAAACCAAATTTAGCAAGGATCTACTACGCTGGATACATAGTTTATACAAATAGAGCTTTAAAATATGAAGAAAGAAAAACAGCAACCTACCTGCCAACATCATGACCAATAACTTGAGATGAGAGAGAAGATGCAAAGCGGGTATGTAAGCCGCGAAGTATATTTTGTATAATTATTTATGAACAATATTTTTTCCGAGACGAAAGCGATGTGACGAAAGTAATATAGCAACTGTATTTCCGACAAATGCACACTCAGTTGCTATGTTTACATAATCATTATATTAATTAGGTAAACAATGTTGTATATCAGCTGGGCTAGAATTGAAGATAAGTTAACCTATCCTACACATTTCATAGATGGTAATTTAATAACATAAATTAAAGAAAACATAAGAGATAAACACTAAATATTTTTCTCATATTTATTTAGGTTTTCAGTCCTTTATTATTCTTTGTAAAGCCTCTTCTTAGACATTGAAATGGAATAAAAATATTAAAGAAACTAACTTATGATTTGCGAAAGCTAAAAACAAGATTTTAGATACATAAAGAAAAGAAAACTTTATCATAAAACCATTCTGTATGTATTTCATCCGTTCTTATTCGACTAAATGGTTAAACACGTTTTTTTTCAAAAGCTTAATAGAATATTAATAAAAAAATACAAAATTTTCGATAAAGTAACTAAACATATTCAAAAAGATATAGAAATGTTTCCATTGCGTTTCAAAAGTGAAAAGAAAATATTTTTCTTCCATTTTGAAATAAAATGCTACAGGACTCTGTTTTTCACTGTCAACCTGTTTGGCTTTTATATTTAAAAGTTTTGTTTATTTTATTTAAATTTTTTCTCTTGTATTTAAGAGCCACTGAACTGAATTTGAACAATTATTTATGGTTATTATTAATCTAAATATAATTAAATTGAAAAAGTAATTTTTAATGTTAAACGCGAAAATATTTATATGGAAATCCTACAACCGTAAAATTACAAAATTTTTAAAATATTTCTGGTAAATAACACGAAAAATTTTCGGGCAGAATAAAAGAAGTACGTGTGATATGTTTACAGTCATGTTTATATTTTATAAAGTACTGTACTTACTTTCAGGTAAACCAAAATGTGATCCAAAAAAACGTATTCAAAAAAGCTTACTTAATTCATAAAAAGCTCCCTCCCTTTCATCCTGAATTCCCTCTCAAAACATAATCAAACCGCTCAAACATATAATTACATGCTACACAAAATGTACTCCACATCCGAACAAATCAATTCACGAGCCAGACTCCGAACTCAACACGCTGCCTACAGAAGCCATGACAAAGCCGCCCGTCGGCCGGCCCGTCATAGCTGCATAATAAGTAAACCTCATTCACCGTCACAAAAGCCGGCTCCTTCGCCCGCGATCGCGCATTGGGAATCATTTGAAATTTTAATCCGTCCCATTCCGTCCGCACTCGTTAGTTGCGAGAGCAGTGTTCCAGTTTATCGTATTCCTGAATCTATGTTTAATGGATGACTCGTCGCTACAAATGTTAATTAGCGCGTAAGAGCCCCTTGCGGCATACTGCACGCGACCCATCGCGTCAGCGTCGGGGTTTTCTTGCATTTACAGTGACACAATGTGGCGACTTCGGAGCGCATGATCGATTTAGTTTGTTGGTCGGAGATATTTGTTATTCAATTAAGTATATAGTTCGAAACCTTTTGATTCGAAAGTATCACAAAGCAGCTCTTTGCAAGTTTGTTGACTGTATAAAGCGTATCGGTCAACTATTAGACTAACAGATTTGAAATGTACGTCCAACGAAAGTTTTCAACTAGTGCTTCATTTCATATTATGACTAGAGGCGTTGCATTCTCTGAAGAACGTGTAATTTATCTTCACTAAAATATGTTTTTTTAAATACTTAAACTGATACATAATACACCTTATATTATTAAACAACCAATGGATATATAGAAACGCATTTGTTATACCATAGATGTTGGCAACGACTTAATAACACTGTACGAAGAGTTGAAGCAGTGCTATATGAATCAGTACAGATCCACGAAACAGCGGAGCCCCATGATGCAATGCAACCACATGAAGAAGAGTAGCCCCGTGAAGTAATGAAGCCTCATATAGCTATGAAGCCTGATGAAACAACGCATGTGGCGATAATGAAGATGAAACACATGTAGACGTTATTTAGGCATGCAGTACTATAAAATGCTGCTAATTTCCTTTCATTGCTTTTACGTCCAGATATATTTTTATAGAACGAATTTTAATATATATTATTTTTCGAGCTATGGAGTTATAGTTCTATATACTAAGTAAAATAATAATCGTACAATATTATGCCGTCCAACGCACGTTAATTGTTTTTAGCAAAATGAAAAACATACGAAAATTATTCGAAGTGACCAAGAAGCATTCTAGAATTAACATTATCATAATGCAATCACTTGATCATTTAATTCTTATGAGTTTTGATTTCAAGAAAATTCTTTAATAAAGATGTCGGCTTTAACTAATTTCATATTTTCTTAGATTTAGATTTTTATATTATTAAATTTACAATGTTACACAGAGTGGCCAAGGAATATCTATTATTTACTTTAATTGCATTAGATTTATTGAAATTATATTGGTCACGTTAGAGTATTTAAAAGATTTAATTGTAGTATTTTACTCAAATTGTATCACGTATAGCTTAAGATAAATTTATTTTATCTATAATGTAGGGTAATTGTTTTAACGACGGTATTCCATGCTTTCTGCATTTAAGGCTTATTGATGACTAAATTATTTGAGGGACATTAAAAAAGTCTATTAGAAATGATATGTTTCTTCTTTTATTTTAATTTATTTTAGAGAAGAACATACTATAATAACATCAGTTGTATGTACGTCAGGAGCATGGTTGTCGCAGGTTGTTTCACAATAATCGTTTAGCGAATTTCTAGAATTATTGAAACCAAACAACTACATAATAACTTCAATTATTAAAATACAGAAGTAATAATATAACTTGACATTATAAGTAAAACTCATGTTCTTAGTACTCTCATATTTCTACTTTATAAAAGTAACAGATATATATATATATATATATATATATATATATATATATATATATATATATATATGTATATATATATATATATATATATATATATATATATATATATACATATATAAACCAGTCTATTAGACGTATATAAACAAGTCTATAAAAAATTCAGACAAAACTATATATGTGTATATACACACATACACTTATATAGTTTTGTCTGAATTTTTTGTTTATGCAGTTCTGTTCATCGAATTGTTTGACTTTTGAATGAAGAAACAAAATTTATTTTTATTTTAATTTATTAGTGAACTAGTGCTGAAAATGTCGTACACTTAAAAAACACTAAACTATTTTACAGATTCAAGGTAAAATTATTACAAAGTGAACGGGATTCTGACTTTAAAAAAACTTTTCTTTCATGATTTACTTATTTCTTTTAATTTTTTTTAGATCGAAATAACGATATTCCTGAATTTTGAATTTAGACTGGTTCCACATATTCAAATTATATATTGCAATTCAGCATATCGAAACTCACATCAGTAAAGTTGAGTCCGCATTTTTCTCTCAAAAGATAATGAAATTTTTACGACATAGCTAGTTATGACACTAAATTAAACAAAGTATTACCATAAAATATTAATCTCGGTGTTATAATTTGCACAATCTGCGCGGAATATGCTACCAAATTAATTAAAATGACTTCTTTTATTTCAATATTTCGACATTTATTTCCCACTTTATGCGCATTTTATAAAAATAACAATAAAACAGTAAGAGCTGAAGTAATTTTGAATGTGTTTTATCACAGACTAAGGTAATAGTTTGAAGATAAATATCATTTCTTCATAGCGAATAGCTTGTTAAGTTATTGTATATGAACTAGGTTAAGTTTCCATCTGCCTAATTGTGGATTATTGTTTAAAAATGTAAATTAAATAGTTAATGGAACTGAATGAATTAATTCGTGCCGCATTATTATTATTATTCGTGGGCATTTAAATTATAGTTGGTCATTTTTAGGTTATTCTACTGGTTTCAACAGGTTATGAAAGTGTAAATAATATTAATTGGAATAAAAACTGTTTGAACTGCTTCGATTTAAACTAAAGTAATAAGACAGTGTTACATTTACAAGATATAATTTTGAGCTATCTAGTATATGATTGGTTTATATGTAATTTTTAATTTTTCCATTAACAAGTCAATTTTTGTGATCGTTAGAAGAGACGTGTTTACGTTTAGATAGTATTAATAAACTTGTTAAGTACAAGTATAATTCGCACTAGAAGGGTTTCGTATATACCCAGGCGCATACAAAAATTTAAACGTATATAGTATTTCCATTAAACTATTTACAAATACTAATAATATTTCTCACCATGTCAATTTATAAATATATTATCTAACATATCCGTTAGAGATTTAATAAGTGAGTGTGAGCTATCTAGTATATAACTGGTTTATTTGTAATTTTTAATTTTTCCATTAACAAGTTAATTTTTGTGGTCATAAGAAGAGACGTCTTTGTATTTAGATAGTATTAATAAACTTGTTAAGTACAAGTATAATTCGCACTACAAGGGTGTCGTATATACTCAGGCGCATATAAACATTTAAACGTATATAGTATTTCCATTAAACTATTTACAGATACTAATAATATATCTCAACATGTCTATTTATAAATATATTGTCTAACATATCTGTTAGAGATTTAATAAGTGAGTGTGAGCTATCTAGTATATAATTGGTTTTTTGTCGTTTATAATTGTTCCATTAACAAGTGGTAGTGGTGCCTTGTAATCATAAAAAGAAACATGTTTCCTTTTACATATTATTAATATACTTGTTAAGTGCAATATAATTCGCACTGTGAGGATTTCATACATACTCAGGCGTATATAAAAATTTTAACATATATAGTATTTCTTTTACACTATTTATAAATATTTAAATTATTTCTCACTATGTAAATACATAAACACATTATCTAATACATCTTTTGCAGACTTAATAAATATAAATTTTAGAATACCAAGTTATTTTTGCAGTTGATTAAGTCATATATATATGGACTTTCTATAAACAATTTACAGATCCAAATTCATATAATAAGTTGATCGATTATGACTCTTAATCTAGTAGAGCTTATTTAGCTCTGATAATTTTCCTTTTAATTTCGTTATATATACTATTATTGTGAATAATCCTCGAATGTTCAAAAATGGCAGTTCACCTGGCTTAGGGGTAGTAGCTCACGGGGTACGTAACTCTAACAAAAATTACCATTTTGTAGCTCAATATTTTTGTTTTTCTGTTACGAAAAAGTGGTTATAATTTACCTCCCATACTTTTGAAAGACCTATCCAACATTTATCTCATACAATGGAGTATGAGAATAACAACAAAATTACTCTCATTAAATGAAACTCTAACACAAGTAATCCCCGAATAAAACAACTATGACATACAAAGGGACAGGCAAACAGATACGACAAAACTATAAGGGTTCGGTAGTTCGGCTACGAAGCCCTAAAAGGCTTTGATTTTGGAGTTAATTTATCGCTAAAAATAACTGACTATTCAGAAAATACTCCATTAATTAAAACGAAACTTAATATGCAGAGAATAGTTTTACTATAGTGTTACATTTAAAGTGAATAAAATTGTGACTTTATGAACAATTTTTCCTTGATAGAAAAGAGTATAATTTTTTTTATTTTGCCAATAGATTTTTATATTTATAAAACATTACATATTTTTATGTATTTTAAATTTGTGGTGTTATCAATCTCTTTTTAGGAGACAAGTGGTACTATAATTTTTTTGTACGGAGATAAGACGTGTTACTGGTACGAAGAGTGAAACGTCTTTTCTCGAAATTGACAAAAATCATATTTGCGAAAGTCGTTATGGCAATTTGTGTGACATTTCATTTAAAAGGTATATTTTTAATTGGCAATGTTTGTTATTATTTCCATGGAGCTGTTACAGCGTATCCTCATGAAAAACTGAATTCTAAGAACGACAAAAAAGGATGTATTGATTAATGTAAACATATACGGTAGATTTTCAGCTCGTATTGGAAAATTCGCCGAAACAACTTTTTCTCCCTTTGCGTTTGAGGTATTATTGAAAAAGCTCTTTGATTAGAGTGAAAATATGTTTCAAAAAATGACATTGAAAGATAATGATGTGGCAAACCATCAAACCTGCCGTTTTTATACTTATTAACCCTGACACGTAAGCACCTGATATTCTTTACAGAAATTGTAAGTATCTTTTATGTACATAAACATATATTGGTCCAGTAATAACTATGTATAAATTATGAGTGATACAAACCAAAATCGTTTATTTTTTTAGAGTTCCGTGCCTCAAAAGGAAGGACCCTTACAAGAACACTTGCATGTGGCTATCACAGCCCTTTTTCATAACATAAATCGCTTGAAGTAGAATTTGACACGCATATTAACTAGCATATAACTCAATACCTACAGCTCAAAAATAGTTATGTGGAAAATTTAGACAGAGAAAATTAAATATTTGAAAAAAAATGAAATTATTTTTTAGTATGGCATATTATGAGGAAATTAGCTAGTTATAATGGTGTTAAAAATATTTTCCTAATTTTAGGTAGTAGTTTCAGAGATAATTGAAAAGTATGCAAAAAATGCATTATCTAGAATCTCTATTAATTTTCAATGACACGAAACAAATCATTACAAAAAAGAACATGGTTTTTAGAAGCCTACGCTACTAATGTTGGTGGTTAACTAAAATGATGATTCTTTATGTCATAGTTTTCAAGATATTCATGATAATAATGTTTTCCCTACTTAACTAGATTACGTAATATTAAATATTTATTATGCTAGATAGTACGTTTTAGTGACGATATATAATGAATAAAGTAATTTCACTTCTAAAGAGGTATCAACCTCGCGCGAGTCAGATTCGGACGTGGCTGGTTTAAAGCTAATGATTCTATGTGATATCATTTTAGTGCATAAAATTAATCTTGTCCCTCTGTCCCTTTCTATGATATAACAAATATACGTTTATTGCAACGATATGACTTTAATTTTATCGAAATTTTACTTGATTAATCTTTTAAACAATTCCACAAACACCATTAGAAAGAGTTCTTTTTGAAGTGTCTGAGATGAACAAAATGTCTAAGATAGAATTTCATTTAATTATTTATAACGATGAACCGAGAAACCAAATTTTCTTGTTTTATTTCCACCAATTATTGCTGTCAGTTTTCCCAACGAGTGTATAAAATTAATTATTTTGTTATTTTAAATATGTATTTCTACTATTAATTTATATTTCCTATGACTCTGTAGTGTGTCCCAAATATTAAATAGTTATATTAGTTATTTGGCTTTGTTTCTATAAATGTAAATGTGAAACAAGGATAATTTTCTTATATTTATCTGAACTGTGATAAATTTTCTTCTTGATATTAAAATGAACATAATATGACAGAGTGGGAGACTATGTAGCTATTTTCTCTTTGACACAGATTGAAGGAGGGTAAGGATTATGTTTTCATTCATTATGTTTTTATATTTAATTCATATAATTCAAGAAATATAATATAATACTCCATTTTATTGTAAAAATACTGGATAAAGAAACCGTTGTAACGCTTGGTTTAAACTATCTTTCATCTCAGGTTTGTTCATTAATTTCAGATATCTATAATTATCTAGAGTTCATAAAAGTTTAGGAAACTGATGATAAATCTAAACGCCAGACATATCTTTGGCTTTTCTGTGTTTAATTATACTAGAGATCTTATTTAGATTCCTTTGAATTTAAATTATAATTTTTTTTTATTTATACGGTAAGTTATAAACATTAAAAATCATTTGATAGGCAGGCAGTTATTAAAATATGGTACATTGCTTGACAAAATTCTATGAAATGAATAATTTTACTATTTATGATTATTTCTCCAAATGAGTGAAGAATAGAATCAGCCAGGCCAAACAAAAAAAAATTAACTTATGCACAACCGCTTTGATTTACAAAGTTGCAAATCAACATTTTTTTTAAATTATGCTAAAAGCATATCAAGATTACATTCTTCTTATACTGGCCAGAAATTTGAATGATTATCTGAATTTGAAGATGCGTGTTACGTAAAGTATAATTTAAAAACACAACTAGATATCAGATATGATACGAGAAACAAGTTACAGCCTGAGCAAATTTAAATTTGTAATATTATCAGGTTGTGATTAAATAACATCTCATGAGATAAAAACCAATAAAATATTCATTTGTGTCCTTTATTGAATTTTAAAATTTTATTTAAATGTTACTATAAAAACTAAAGAAAAAAAACGAATTTGTCGTGGTATTTTTGATACCGTCATGAGAACCATTATAAAGTTTCTTGTCATCATGGAATGCTATTTGCATTCTAAACCAATTATGTTAATATTGTAGATATTATGACGGTAATATATGTAATATCAATGCTCAGCGTACTAATAAATTAACAAACCAATATTTCTCTCTCACTATTCCGTCCTCCGAAGAAGATAGGAGTAATAAGGTTATAAAGTATATACTGTATTGGGTTCCCTAACATTGTAACTTTAACAAATATAAGATCTATTATCCTAATTAATTAAAATACTGCAAAAAGTAATATTGCATCAGTCATTTTTAGTAAGAATATTGGATTTTCGCTTCATATACTCTTTTACCTTTTAGTGTATTTATTTATTATCAGCAATCTGGAAATAATTAGGTTATTGCATGAAATTTTCAGCGACAGTAAATATCTCATCATAGGATCTTATCCCACCTAATATAATGTCATAAACAAATTTCAGTATTTGAATTATGTTCAATTGTTTATATTTTAAAATAAAGTATATTTTAAAATTAGTAGTGGTTTTGAAATTAGCCTATGTAGAATTTTGAGGCGCCAGTTTTTCTGTAGTTGGATTTCGAAACTTGTTTTTATGTTATTTCATTTGTTCTTAATTCGTTTACTTAATTGTAATAACTTACTCGTATTTTGAATATAATGTCATATGTACGCAATAACAATTTTCTTTATTTAAATTATGTTCAATAAGTATGTATTTCAAAATTAGTAGTTTTTAAATTAGCCTATGTAGAATTTTTGAGCGCCTGTTTTTGTGTAATCGGA
The DNA here is from genome assembly GCA_039881145.1 of Druceiella hillmani. Taxonomy (NCBI): domain Eukaryota; kingdom Metazoa; phylum Arthropoda; class Insecta; order Lepidoptera; family Hepialidae; genus Druceiella; species Druceiella hillmani. Next base: position 3,941,493 of record JAYKKI010000048.1, on the reverse strand, counting down.
TTTTGAAATTAGTTTTTTTATTATTTCATTTGTTCTTAATTCGTTTACTTAATTGTAATAACTTACTTGTATTTTGAATCTAATGTCATAAATACACAATAACAAATTTCTTTATTTAAATTATGTTCAATAAGTACATATTTCAAAATTAGTAGTTTTGAAATTAGCCTATGTAGAATTTTTGAGCGCCTGTTTTTGTGTAATCGGATTTTGAAATTTGTTTTTTTATTATTTAATTTGTACATAATTCGTTTATTTCATCTAATAATTTACTCATTTTGATTGTAACGTAATAAATATATAGTACCAAATTTTAGTATTTGAATTATGTGGAATAGGTACACGTTTCGACATTAGTAGTTTTAAAATGAGTCTATGTAAAATATTTGAATTGCCAAATTTAGTGTAATCGGGTTTTGAAATTTGTTTTTCTATTATTTAATTTGTTCATAACTCGTTTACATAATCAAATTACTTACTTATTTTGAATGTAACATTATAAATACATAGTAACCAATTTCAATATTTTAATTATATTCAATATGTACAATATTTAAACATTAGTAGTTAGAAATTAGCCTATGTAGAATTTCTGAAGCTCCAGTTTTTTACGTTGTTCTTTAAGTTAATTAATTGTATGAAAATGTCATAATAAGTATTTCTTGAAAAAAAAAATTATAAAAAGTTCATTGTCAATGTAACAAATATTAAAAACAGAAGTAGCAGAGATAAAGCGCTGGTAAAACCAAAAGTACACATCCAGTCATTTTTTCCTTTTATCAATATCATTTTAACATTTTATTTTTTTTCTCAAATCTTTATTTTTACGTAATATGGTAAATTTACATCAAATAATTATAACTTATAATAAGATAAAAATCATTATCATCAACCGCGCCTTTGGTCATATTCTAATATAAAAAGTTAAACACAAGTTAAAATGTTTAAAAGTTAAAAACAGCAGGAGTAGAGATCAAGAAGATCCGCACAAAACGGAGGCTGAGAACAGTCGGCGAGCAAGAAAAAAGGTGTTTTTTCTAGGAAATTGTTTGTGAAAATTGAAATATTTGACAAATCGTAAAAATCAATATGCGCAAAAATCATAGTGGTAATTAATATATTGGTAGTAAACATTTGGTTTAATAGTTTGGTTCGGTATTACTAGTTTAGTATCGACAGAAAAAAGATTCAGCAAAATTGGTCAAGAATTGCGTCCTGTTGTATTCTTGTAATACATACATACGTACATATGTACGGACCAACGGACAGACACAAGTCATTTTTCGATGCAATCCAATCCAATTATTTGATCGAAATTCGGATGATAATAAATATCATTAAAAAATAAAAGAACGGTATCATTTTTAGCGAAAGATCTCCCTTTTCTGAAAAGCCATTCTTGCTTTTCCAGAACGCTGTAGTAGGTTATTTATAAAATTATTCGAGTTATAATAAATTCTATCGTCAAAACTCGAAACTGCACCATATAACATACACCCGTAGAATACACAAAGGAAGTAGGAGTGAACGTATATAACTGGCGATTGGGAAAACTACGAATTTAATGTTACAAGTTTTTCTTTTCTCCCCGTACTCCTATGGCTTCACTCGCAGGGATTTTCGATTAAGATGGCTGGAATTATTTCTTACGAAATGAGATTATTGCAATGTATTTCCACAAATACTTTGAAAAGTTTTGCGGCTGTATTCCATATTTAGCGCCATTATTTAAGATAATTGCATATAACCTATCCCCCATTATGCTGAAGTTAGCACTAAATTTTGCTTATTGATTAAATAATACCTAGTTCCATATTACAAGAACTATGCCACCACTAGGGTTAAAAGTAGTAAATTCTTTAATTTGAAGCTTGAATTTGATTATTACCAAATTTTGCGTAAATTTGTCCCACTGTTTAGGTGTAGCAAACATCTAAACACCCAATGTTTACATTTAAAAATATTAGTAGGATTATACTTACAATTACAAATATAATAAACTATAATTAACTTCGTTATATGGTATATTAATTTAACGTAATTTATTTAACACAACCACGGTATGTACTAGAGCATAGCAGATTGTCGCTGTTACGTTACTATTTTTTTTAAAAACATTACGTAATAATAGATAAGAACTTGATGCAGTATGCTACTTTGGCAATAAAATCTTGTTAAGTAGGCTATAATTTTAGAGTAACAGAATATTCCATACCGCCAAAAAATATGATGAAGCATATTGAGCCAAATATGTTTCAATGGCAAAATTAAAAAAGATATTTCGATGGAAATTTTGGAGGGACTATTTTAATTGATCTCACTATTCTCCTCGTGTCCCGTCTTAAAATAAATTTGCTATTAAAATAATTTATTTTTCCAAAATTTTTGGACAAATAAACTCTACAATTACATATAGTATTCGTTTTATAGGAATCTACGACAACTGTGAACGGACATCTAGGTAAGACACATCTTCACTCATCATCACTCTTTTATAGGAATCTACGACAACTGTGGACGGACATCTAAGTAAGACACATCTTCACTCATCATCACTCTTTTATTAGAATCTACGACAACTGTGAACGGATATCTAGGTAAGACACATCTTCACTCATCATCACTCTTTTATTAGAATCTACGACAACTGTGAACGGACATCTAGGTAAGACACATCTTCACTCATCATCACTCTTTTATTAGAATCTACGACAACTGTGAACGGATATCTAGGTAAGACACATCTTCACTCATCATCACTCTTTTATTAGAATCTACGACAACTGTGAACGGATATCTAGGTAAGACACATCTTCACTCATCATCACTCTTTTATTAGAATCTACGACAACTGTGAACGGATATCTAGGTAAGACACATCTTCACTCATCATCACTCTTTTATTAGAATCTACGACAACTGTGAACGGATATCTAGGTAAGACACATCTTCACTCATCATCACTCTTTTATTAGAATCTACGACAACTGTGAACGGATATCTAGGTAAGACACATCTTCAATCATCATCACTCTTTTATAGGAATCTACGACAACTGTGAACGGATATCTAGGTAAGACACATCTTCACTCATCATCACTCTTTTATTAGAATCTACGACAACTGTGAACGGATATCTAGGTAAGACACATCTTCACTCATCATCACTCTTTTATTAGAATCTACGACAACTGTGAACGGATATCTAGGTAAGACACATCTTCACTCATCATCACTCTTTTATTAGAATCTACGACAACTGTGAACGGATATCTAGGTAAGACACATCTTCACTCATCATCACTCTTTTATTAGAATCTACGACAACTGTGAACGGATATCTAGGTAAGACACATCTTCAATCATCATCACTCTTTTATAGGAATCTACAACTGTGAACAGACATCTAGGTAAGACACATCTTCACTCATCATCACTCTTTTATAGGAATCTACGACAACTATGAACGGACATCTAGGTAAGTCACATCTTCACTCATCATCGCTCTTCGGTGCTGAATACTAAAAAAGTAATATTTAAATGCTTTTAGCTTACATTTTTGCAGCCACTTACTCTTTACACATTTCGATTATTTACAAATGTATTTTTTATTTCATATAACATCCTTATATTATTTGCACATACATCTAGAATACAACCATCCAACTAGTCTTAAGGCATATGCTGTCATGGTGTCCATATGCGTCTGTTTACTGGACAGCAAATTAAGATTAAAATGATTGTACATATTTTCGTACTTCTTAAATAATAAAGCAAGGATAAGGAAATATTACATTAACAAGTAAATATATTCCTAAATAAATCATTTGCATAGTCACAAATGTTTATTACATGTATTTATTTATCTATATATATATATATATATATATATATATATATATATATATATATATATATATATATATATATATATATATATATATATATATATGCCTACGAATTACTCTCCTTCGTTCAATCGTTGTTCCTATCCGTACTTGTTTTAAGCTAAAATATCCGACTATGTTTAAGCTTTGTTCATCACGTCTGTACCTGTTCCGAGATTAGGGATTCAGCCCCATGTCTAGTAGTGTTCGTTCAACCACTTTCATTTCTTTCCTTATGTTATATTCACCACATTTCTTATTCTTATATACTCTTAGGAAATTTTGAACATAAAGTTTAATAAATTTTTTATTTCAAACTATTCATTATTCTATGAAATTAATAATTTTATTATCTATGATTATTTCACTAAATTAGGACCAGTAAAAATTGTGAATAGAATCAGTGAAGCTAAACAAAAAAAAAATAAACTGATGCACAACCGCTTTGATTTACAAAGTTGTAAACCAACATTTTTTTTAAATAATGTTAAAAGCATATCAAGATTACATTCTTCTTATACCTGCCAGAAATTTTAATGTTTATCTAAATTTGAAGATGCGTGCTACGTAAAGTATAATTTAAAAACACAACTAGATATCAGATATGATTTGAATAAAAAGTTATAGCCAGAACAAATTTAATTTGATTTTATTTCAATCCTTATCCGAATCGATATTTTCTTCGAATCTGCCATTTTAAGGTTTCACCAGAACTTCTTCGAACTTCACATCGGGACTCTTCACTCCAACTTAATCGACGCACTGTACGTCCCCGTTTTGTATTCCATAACAGGAGCTCATAAAGTTCCCGGTACTGAGAAAAAACGACTCTACACGTCCGAGTAACCAAACATTAAACGGATTAAGCGTCTCTCCCATTAGGCATTCAGCGCGCGCTTCGCCTTACCTGTCCAACACGCAAGGTCGCGCCGACTCTGTCTTTTATTCATTTATCTTTATAAAGGAGGGACTGAAGAAGGTACTTGACGTTTTGACTTAATGCTACGTGTTGTTCGACTCCGTTCCGTTGACTTTAACGTTCGCTTTGTGGGGCGATGGAAATAGAATAACTGGTGCTATGTCTTTCTTTATTACATCTAAATATAGGTGCATGGAATAACAACTCTATGAAAAGAATGTCAATAGCATTAAGTTTAAAGACAAACTTTTAAACGACTTTATTCAAATGAGCTTCTTGCGGTAATATACACTTACTTGCAAGTAAAGCTTCTATCTATCTTCTGTTTATTTACAATAATAGAGGAGAATACCGAAATAATTTTTAACTTATGCTTCGACGATGACGAAGTTAAGATTAAATTTTATACGCCGTGGTCTCTTTATAAATATATATTACTAGTGCATTATTAACTATGTGCAAAATATGTGAAACAAGTTCTGATTATTTATAAATGTATACTACCGTGATACATTACATCCGTTATCAAATTGGGATTTTATCTTGTAGTGTTGTGTGTGTCTTGAATGATATGTAGTGATGGGCAGTAAGACATATTAAATATGCAAATAGATATTTATTTATATTTAAAAATTGGCGTTAAAACAATTTCGAATATTTCAATTCCTTAAAGTATAAAATAATCATATTATGTCACTAGCAATTTGCTCCGGCTTCACATGAGTAGGCAGACTTTCGATATGAAACATCTGATGGCGCGTTTGGATGGGAGTTAAGCGTTCTGATGGCACGTTGTGACGTGCTATTCGGTCATTTTCGCATCTTGTCAGTTCTTTCCTAGTTAATTCGGTCAGCTTCACGTCTTGTCGGTTCTTTCCAACTTAATTAAGAATCTTAAAAGAAACTTTAGACGAACTTCCACTAATTATGGCAGGTGATTTCAATTTTCCATCAGATCAATCCAAGTTATTAATTACTTTTGAAATATTGAATATGTTTGGTGATAATTTTGTAGAAATTTATTAATCTTTGCTAATAGCCCTTTATCTCTCGACCTAGGTTACGTTGTATTACAATAATAAGATGTTGTAATACAACGTAACCTAGGTCGAGAGATAAAGTACTTAAAGAAAATAGAAATAATACTACATAAGGTAGTTTCATTTAATTGTGAATAATTACTTTTCTTCAAGAAGAATTTAAACTGCCCGTTAATAAAGATCTTTGAGAATCAATAACCAGATAGAGAACAATAATTATAGATGCAGTATATTCAGAATACCTTGGAAACATTACATCTAAAACTTTCCTGTCATATTTCCGCTATCGTCGGCATATTGTCCCTTCCATTCCACCAAAATCAGCATCAAAAGTTATATTACAGAAATAACAGGGAAAGACATACTCGTATGTGCCAAGGCAACTTCACATTATTATAAAATTAAAAATATATTTTCAATAGCTTGTTAAGAAATATTTTCGCGATTAATTATTCCATAAAAATAAAATAATAAAGTTAAATTAATATTTTAATATTAACAATTATCTGAATATTTGTTTATTCGTTTTCAATTCCATCAAATAAAAATATTTCAGTAGAAAAAATTTTAAAAATTTTCGATGTTTCTCATTTGCCTGACTTCCCGTGATAGGTCACTTTTTGGAATTACTACTTCTTTAAACAGCATGTTAATAAAATATTAAGTCTCCGCTAAGCATTGGAATATTACGATCGATGCGCGAAAGACCACGCGTATGATTTTGCTTACCTAAAATACTGGAAAAATTTTCAAGTTCTTGGTTCGAAAACTACGGTATAATAGGAAAATTTGATCTATGTATATCTTGATAAATATTACTGTGATAAATAATTAGATCAGCATTAAAACAGCTAGCCATTAACAAGAATCGGAACAAAATTCAATCGTTACTGAGAAAATACCTTACATATACAGAGACAAACGCGGCGGGGGACTTCGTCTCATAAAAGGTATTGATATATCTTTATTTGTTTCCAAGAAAGAAAGAAAGAAAGAGAAAGTTCAGCACTTTTAATTTGGATGTTTATTATTTACATTACTTTATGTAACTTATTATATAGCGTTGAATTTATAAGGACCTGAAAAATTCATATGGGAATTAGTGGTAGTTTTATAGCATGAAATTATGTTAACGAATGTGGAAGACTTTCAGTTGTTTCTTAAAAGCCTTTGACGTAATACTCACCAAAAAAAATTAATGTATGGTCAAAAAGTTCAAGCAGGTAACACAATATGCCAATAGATCATTTTTATATTCTGGTTTCGAAGTATTTGTTTACGTGTTTTGTAATTTAGGTTAACTACGACATGTTTCGTGTCACGCGTTCTTTCTTGAATACTTTTATTTAATTTTTGCAAAAATTGATATTGTAAATTGCTGTAATCACATTTAGAATTTATATTTTGTGCATATTTTAATCCATTCCATTTTCATTATATTTATGCAATTTCAATATTTCACTTTATTTTCCTTGAGAACGTAGGTTTAAATTCACTTTTATTTTTTAATTTTATTGTCCTCCCTAGATTATAAAAATAGAAAAGTTTTAATATTAATTAAAATGTAAACATGTGTACTTTAATCACTTTTATATCGTGTATATATATTTTAAATACTTTAAAAAAACATATCTCCTATTTATTTGTTCCAGGTTACTCTGGTGATACTGATTTCAAAATGTTTACTATATATTTTATTTTCTATACTTTCAAATAGGAAAGTCCACGCCACTGTGGAACATAATATCGTATCAGAAAGAATTGTACCTTAATTGAACTTACTTTATTTTAATGTATTCGACCAATATAACGAAAAGAAAATTCCTTGTGTAAATCTTAGGGATAACGATTGAAATCGGGCACGTAATCATTCAATTATTTAACTATCAACAATATGGAATATGCCAATCACACTAAACGATAACTATATATATATATATATATATATATATGTATATATATATATATATATATATATATATATAATATTGGGATTTAAAAATATCGCACGACTTTAGCACATTTACTTAATCCGGATCAAGCCGATAACATTATTGTGACAAATGTGAGAAATACTAATTTGAGAAATAAAAACAAATACGTACAACATATACAAAAATTATATATTATTGATAAGTGAAATAAACATAATGAAATAATATATCATTTTAACAAACTATTCTCAATAATAACGTTATATTTGTGGAGTTTGTTTTTGATGGTATTCTTGGTTGTGCTTATGCTGTAGACTGTACTTTTAAAGTAGTTCGTGTCGGACTTTTACAATAACAACTACACTGTTTAATATAGATATTAAAAAGGATTTATCGGACCAAAATAAAACTACTCTAAACCAACAAAATCATTATAAAAACAATATTTACAAAGTGAACTGTCAGAATATAATTTCCATGACACTAAAGCCATCTTCAGCTACGTTATTAATTTAGCGCGCGACTTTATTTACCAATTTGGCGGTTTTTTTCTGCTATTAAATTCGCCCACGGAGTTTGATCTATACAACGTCTGGTAAGTTATAATAAATAAAAATATTGTTTTGCATTTATTTAATGAATTTACAGTTAAGAAATAACCAACATAGCTGGCGATCATTTCCCTGTAAAAGTATTGCCCATTTACCGTTTGTAAATTATTTACAAGCTTAAGCTTGTAAATTAAATTAATAAAAAAAAATCAATGACAATGAAAAGAGGTAATGGAAAATTTGAGATATTTTAAAATATTTAACATTTTCTCAAAATCTCAAACACATATTATTTTCGAAATGTCATTGGAATTATCAATTGAAAAGTTACGTTTCCAAAAGTACATAAATTAAGAGTTTTCGTCACGTTACGTATAAAACGAATTTACTAATTTTAGTTTTAAATCATTACAGACTCGTCACGTGGAGAGGTACTAAACATACCTTAACCAATTCCGTTTGTTACACATTTCCACTGACCACAGCAAAGTTCGTATCGGAACTACTTCCCAACCACCATTGCTGTTTAGGGACAATGGACGTGGAAGTGAGTGCCACAGCAAGACTTTACGGTCAGCGAACACCGCCGCATGAACCGCTCGCTTCCTTCTCGTTCCGGATATAGACCTGACGAGCGTTCTTTATGGTTAATTGTTAGGGTAAAGTGTAGTTGCAAGAGGGGTTTTTTCTCCTCGAAAATTTATGAAGAGTTCTCACTAATTATTTTTTTCCAGACACACTTAGTATTTCATATGATATACCATTAGTGATTACGTCCCTTTTTGGAATAAGATTATTTGGAATTCTTTTACGTATATTAATGCATAAGCTATCGAAGCTTGAAGCTAAATGCATTAATTCGTCTAATCAATTTTCTATAGTATTAAAAAAGGGGTCTTCAAATAGAATTCGTGGACTCTAATTTGTAATAGTTTTGGTCCTCTGTTTTTATTATTTGACATATAGTTTGCGCGAATTTCTCGTATTTAATTCCTTAAATTTTTAAGTTAGAATGTTATTAAGGTTCTTTTGCCAAAGAATATACTTATACTTTTTACACTTCTACAGCGCATAATATGCTCGAAAAGGGGTACACAGTTTTTTCATTCAAGTATTAATATAAAGATTTTTATTTTCAAAACAAAACGATTGTGTTGATAAACAAAATGATTGTATTAGTAAACAAAATGATTGTGTTAGTAAACGATATGATTGTGTTAGTAAACAAAATGATTGTGTTAGTAAACGATATGATTGTGTTAGTAAACAAAATGATTGTGTTAGTAAACTATACTCCTTATCACAATATTTATACTTATATGGAAAAAAAAATATACTGACTTATCTGTTTGTAGAGACACGATATATTGCCGCGTTTCTGTGTTAAAGGACGAGCAATGTTCTGTGATAGATTTTTCATTGTCACGATAGTAACAATTGGAATATCAACCTAACGTTGATTATATGAAAAGACACGAATATTATATTTTCTTACATAAGCGATTTTCTTGGACTGCGATTTTAATACCGATTTGTCTTCTAGTAGTAGTAGTTTTAATGAAACTTAACATTGTAAACAACATTATGGCCACACACTACTTAATTTAAATAAAATAGGAAGGACTTAAATTTATTATGCACCTATTTTCGTTATAAATAACTCGTTCGTTATAAATTTGTTCGTTATAAATAATCAGTTTATATTAAGATATTTTTTTTCCATTATTTAAATTCCTATCTCACATATTATTTCTTCTACGTATTATTCTTTTCTAAACTATTTCATATAAGCTATTGGAACATCTTATTTGCAATAGGTTTATTCGAAAACTAAAATTCGTGTCAGCATCTTTTTGAACTGCTAAATCAACGAACTCATGCTCTATCTTGTTACGTTCCTCCCTTTATATACTTAAGTCTTTATTTACTTTACGTAGTAATGGCACAGAGAAAATAAATGTGGTTAAGTTTACCAAGAATTTAAACAAACGTATTTTTTAATCCCGTAAAGCAATCCTCAACTACGCCATCTCACCTGCTTTAGATACAGACTGCAGAAGCACAGGATCAGACGCTCAGATTAAGTATATTTTGACCCAGCGACGAGGTCATCAACTCGTAAATTGTGAATAGTTGCGTGTCTTTGTAATAATATATCTAGTCCTAGATCTGACGTCAAAATACGTGACTTGGGTGGTGCCCCGCCAATGTGACAGTACTTCCATTTTTCGTCGTGCCGTTCGCGGGCGCAGGCACAAACATTGAAGACATAACTGTATTAAATCTTGAGTTGTGGTAACGGTTCTCGTAATGGTCGAGCGGTTGAAATGGGACACAATTCTTTACAACTTGTTAAAGTTGAGATAGAGAGCTACGAGAGTACGATAGTATTCGTAATTAAGTGTCCAGTGTTAAAATAAATGTAGGTACGTCGCCGCTGTCCGGATAAAGTAAATATTGCCGTTAGTATGTCGTGACTTCAGTAGTTTTTTTGGAATTTATTTTATGTCTTTATTTATCAAATACAATTTCGTATGACATACCATCAATAATATTTGTAACCGTGTTGGTATTATATAACGAATACTGCCGTACTCTCGTAGCTCTCTATCTCAACTTTAACAAGTTGTAAAGAATTGTGTCCCATTTCAACCTTTAGGTCCTTTTGTACCTCTATTTAATATTTGATAAATACAAAGCTACAACAATTTCCTGTGAGATTTGAATTCATTACTCTTTGTTTTATATTCACCAACGCGGTTACAAATATTATTGATGGTATGTCATACGAAATTATATTTGGTAAATAAAGACTTGAAATAGATCCCAAAAAAACTACTGAAGTCATGACGTACTAACGGCAATATTTATATATTTGTAACCGTGTTCTTGAATATAAAACCATTTAATGAATTCAAATCTCACATGAAATTGTTGTAGCGTTGTATTTATCAAATATTAAATAGAGGTACAAAAGGATCTAAATGAAATAAACATTTTGAAAATAAAAACGTTACTTATTTTTAGAACATAGTTCAAAATAGTAGAATTTGTAAATAAAAATACTAGTATTATCTTAAATAACGTTCTAAAAACAAATACAAAAACTAAAAAACAAATACCTAAACACTCAAATGAGAACTGCACTCTGTGGAGAATCCCTTATAGTATATGGTATTAGATCATGGAATAGACTAAAAACAAATATATAAAGTGCGCCTTCATAATTCGCGTTTAAAAGTAGCTTGAAATTATATTCTCTGCAATTGTGTAACAAATGCCAATACTGAATATATTTGGCGTTAATTTTGTAGAAATTCATTTTTCACAATTATATGAAACTACGTGATGGGTCATTCCATGTAACGGGTGTTACACTTCTACTTGTCGATTAATTAATGATGCTAGAAGAAAACATTTGAGTTTTATTAGCTTAACACCCTCCACCTAGGACTAATTTTCGTCATCTGTATTGAAATTAACAGTTATAGGTAGCAGTAAAGAAATTAAGAGCAAGATATGTGGGTAACGGGCGTTACACAATTTTGTCTAAGCTTTTCGGCTTAACCGTAACAAAAGCAAAAGTCTGCGAAATGTTTTACTTTACGTTGACAACAAAATGTGAACACGTAACTAAATAAATTCTAAAGTTTATAGACTATTCATATTAAAACAAAAATACAAACAGGATTTTTTATAGAAATCTAAAACTCTAACGGGCGTTACAGTTGAATGTAACGGGTGTTACGAGTACGAAATTAAATCAATATTTGAGGTAATAAATGGTAATTTAATCAAATTTTTGACATTTAAACAATAAAGAACTTCTATCACGCCTACTGCTCAATGCTCACTAACATCAATACTTTTGGAAAAACTGTAATAGGTGCTGTCCCCTTTTATTTGCAACTCAGGACTAAGCAATATGCAAATGATGTTCGTAAAAAGAACGTCTGAAATATAATTTTCATTGCTTATAAATGTATTAGCTGTGACCTTCTTTAGGAACATCACCTGTACATCTCCCTTGCATGGAGAGCTTTGGCATATTCCTGCATACCTATACTCTTTGTTCTTTTTACCTTCAGAGAATATTCTAACCAAAACAAAGACACCTGTATAATATATTTGGCATGTACCCAATCATGTGAATCGCACTCATCTTCAGAGTCCGAGTATACCTCACTAAAACGAAGTTTTCTTTTAATACTACGAACTGATTCCAGGGTGCTACCTGAAAATCTGACAAACGATTAAGAGGAATGCGACAAATAAGTTTTTCATCAGTATTTGTCTTTCCTTCAATAATAAATATGATATCTGCGCCTATTTCCTTTTCAGCTTCTTTCTCTAACATCCTTTCAGCCTCTATGTCTACTTCCTCGAGTTTCATATTTATGTCTTCATTCTCACATTGCTTTTCTTTCTCGAATTGCTCTTTTTCGAAGTTTCCTTTTTCAATTTCAGTCATTAGAATGGCAAGTGGTTGTAAATCCTCACTGTCGTAATTAGAATCTTGTACTCCAGTGCATCCTTTTATCCTGACAACGAATTAATCTGATTTGGATGTCCGCGCTATTGCAATAGAAACGTAGTATATTATTTTAAAAGGATGTTGGGCTTGAATTCCTTTGATAGGAAGGACATGTTTCCAAAGGCTATCTAGTAGATCTTTTTCGTCATCGAAATACATTTTTAACACATATGAGATGTGTATGCCTTTCACTTCTCTTTTTACAAACAGTTAGAAGTCATCTATCGTATATAGTAACCTAACTTAAATATGTAAAAAATGCCTTTCACTTCTCTTTTTACAAACAAGTAGAAGTCTTCTGCCGAGTTAAGAATAACTTTTCTGGCCTTTACAGTCGTCCATGCTATTCTCTTAACAGTCCCGCCCAGTACATCAACTGCTCCTTTCCCATGAAACGCAGCAAAAAATTATCATTGGAGTTGGTAAAGGTTGGCATAATCTTTTAAATCACTAAAAAGAGCCAGCACAAAGCGGTTTTTAAATTGTGCCGCGAAATTGTCGCTAAAAATTCTGACCGTCGTTATGAAATACTTGACCTATTTCAAACAGTCAAATATCTGTTTTAAAAATGTTCAAACTGCGTATTTGGTGTGAGATGTATCGTCAGTCACTATGACACGTGGCTTTATTTCCTGGCCAGACAGCCAGATACAGCAAGTAAATATTGTTACTTGATTCTGGCTCCAATCAATGAGCATCCTGAATCTCATCCTGGCTGACAAGAGCGTAATTTTCGACAAAATCGAGTTTAAGTACTCCATCATAGTCTTGCACATTTTGTTTTGACTCCTCAAAGGAAACCGACTGTACTTTCTTGACATCTTGAACTTTTCCATATTTTATTTTAACTGTTTAAGAACTCCTTTGTAAGACATAGTCTTAGTTTCCACTTTCGGACGACCTCCTAAATTGACCCATTCTTCCCAAGATATGGTTTTGTTCAGACCTTCATTACTTTTAAATTTATCCCAAAAATATTTTAGGCAGTCTTTGCATAAGCTAAGCACGCATTTTTCATTTTCAGGACTGCAAGTGATGGAAGTTTTAGAGAATTCTCTCAAACATTTACCAACACTTTCCACTTTGTTATTAATGTTGGAGTGCTGAGCACAGACGCACACAACTTGAGATGTGTATGCAACTTGCAGCACTTCGGCCGACCGCAAGCTGTAAAAAGCAGACTTGCCAATGTTAATATCGGGATAATGGTCTTTGAAGTCTTCGTAAGCTTCTTGAATCGTAACAAACATATACCTCTTCTGTTTTTTAGTTTTTTTGTCAGTTACGTATCTATACTTTTTGCAGCTTTCATTTTCTTTCTGAAAGCTCTAACATGGTCTCTAGTTGTTTGTCTAGTTATAGCTTTTAAGTTTGGATCTTGTGTAATTTTTTCTTTTTCAGCTTCTCTTCTTTTTCTGTCTCTATTCCTTTATTTTTGCAGGTGTTCTGCATGTTTTTCTGAATTTCCTTTTAGTCTTTGTCTGTATTTCTTCATTCTGTCTTTCGCTAAAGGCATCGTCAATATAAAACAATAGCAAACACAACCTAAGCAAAGCATACCATACCGCATTAAGGGCCAGATATTATTTAGGGGCCCGCTAATAAATCACATAATTATGTTAAATTGTGGGCATTTTTGTTGAAATGTAACAGCTGTTAAGCCAGTGACTGTCGGGTTCTCAGAGGCTGCTCGGACAATTCAGAATTGACACTAGAGGTAGTGGCTAGTTATACGATAAGAAGTAAGAATAACATACAAATATTTTATTCAATCCAGTTCATAGTAAAATAAAAAATGTTAATGATGTGCGGGAAAAAAACCCAAAAATTTCACCAAACTCGTACAATTTTCTTTTCATTAGTTCTTATCAAGCCATATCAAAATTTGATAACACCCGTTACGTAACGGGTGTAACACACCATTACCCGCCAATATTTCACAAACAAATAAGTCAATCATCAAATAAATAACAAATATTTGTAATTCTCAGTCATAACCTTACTTTCTCGAATGCATTTTATAATGCGTGCATAAACTCAGTCGCTAAATAAACGAATGCATTTTTTTTGTATCGGGTGTTACAGGTACGAGGCATAATTTAAAAGTTAAATAAATCCAAGGAATTATTAAACTTACCAAATAATATTTCACACACCAGCTGCTGAAAACTTTTCTTTTCTAATGGGGAAACGCGTAATGTCAGTCTGACAGTAGTTTTCTTGTTTTCGTTGTTGCCAGTTTTGATTAAAATAAACTACCATCAATCGTACATAGCAACCTAACTTAAATATGTAAAAAAATAATAAATTCAAAAACGAATTCAGAAATTAATGATGTTTTATTAAAATATGGGGTTTTAAGATTATCCTCAGATACATTTTAATGTAAAAACAGCATTTTAAAAAAATATGTTGCGGTAGCGTTTTCCATCGAATTATTTCTACTTTCTTTAATACAACGAAAACTAGGTTGTGGTAAAGAACTTAAAAAAAGTAGAAATAATACTACATAACTTAGTTTCATTTAACTGCAATCCTAATACCTTTAAAGTATTGCTTTCACTTTTTTTTATTAATTTTGTATTAAATCTATTATTTATCTTCGTAAATTATACTTAAGTATTTTTTATTTTTTACTCACCCAAGTTATACTTGTGTAAATAATTTATACTTACGTAAATTTATTATTATGTAATTTGTTTCATTAATTAACGTTTACTGACTCTTTATAGTCTATCAGATTATTTGTTTTTCTCATTTAATTAATTTTAATTTACTGGAAAATATTCAAGTCCGCCACTGTATACTAAGTTCTTAAAGCGTATAGTAGAATATTATCAGAAAATATATTTTATATCAACTAGAATAAGAATTACTTCATCAAGTTATTTTGTATCGAAGTGGAACCTTCTTATGCGTCTAAGTAAACGCAATTCGTCAAAATATAATAACGCAAATAATAAAATTCATATCGGGGTATTTTATTCAGTCAGTTGCTAGAAACTTGTTTATAACAATAAGATTGTGTAACATTTCGCCACAAAACGGGTTTTGCTCTCAATTATAATTTGCAATCATTTAAATTTAGTGTAGCTAGTCTGAATATTAGTAAGTAGCGATTCACGACAAGATATTCGTTTATCTCTGTCTTCTCCATCTTAGCAACAGATGACATGACTTGCAATGAATATAATATAAAAATAAATCTAACGTTGAGAAATATCTACAGGTTGACTAAATTAGTCCTAAAAATTAAAAATATTTTAACCACTATAAAGATTTAATCATAATGTATTTAAACATACTTTTGTATGAAATACGAATGTTTGCTGAGGAATACTTGAATGTTTTTTGTTCCACAATTCGTTGATTTAGCATAGTTGTTGTTTGTGGATGATACTTTATATAAAATTAGATTTCAGCTTAGAAATCACTGATAATTTCATCAGAATCTGTGCAGAATTTCTAAACAAGTAGAATATGGATATGGAGACCTATAAAATGTAAATTGCTGAATCAGTTTATCTTCAACTAAAATACAAGTGCGATAAATATGTTTCTATACTAGAAAATTATAACAGTAATTATTAATATATTTATATGTTACTATTTTAAATATTCAT
The DNA here is from genome assembly GCA_039881145.1 of Druceiella hillmani. Classification (NCBI taxonomy): domain Eukaryota; kingdom Metazoa; phylum Arthropoda; class Insecta; order Lepidoptera; family Hepialidae; genus Druceiella; species Druceiella hillmani. The sequence goes on along the minus strand of JAYKKI010000048.1, from coordinate 3,925,005 downwards.
ATTCTTGACCAATATACAGAGTAAATAAAAAAGGTCAAACAACTTTTGTATCACAACCATAATATTACAAAAATGCAAATAATACAACAAAGTTAATAACTTTTAAATTGAGATATTTCCATACCTAGTGAAATATCCAAAAATCCCAGAGTAGCAAATCGATTGATGTGAAATGAACAGAAGAAAATATCAGAATACCGAACAGCATTAGTTTGTGGTTGAAAGATATACCTAATAGAAAGAAATATCAATTGACGCGAATATTAGACTTAGAATATGATACTAAGCTCAACATCAAATGCTTATCAACATAATTAAGGAAAAGTTTTTTAAAATTCATTGTCAAGAGGAATTGTAACCTACCAAACAAATAGTTAAAGCCGGATAGCACTTAAGTTATAATTGTGAAGTCTCTAAGGATAACAATCACGTCTCTTGATATATACAAGTGTTATGATTTTTTTAATATACACTAGTGTCTTGAGATATACAAGTGTTATGATTTTTTAAAAATATACTAGTATCTTGAGATGTACAAGTGTTATAATTTTTTAAAAATATACTATCTTGGGATATACAAGTGTTATGATTGTTTTAATATAGACTAGTATCTTGAGATACACAAGCGTTATGATTTTTTTTAAATATACTAGTATCTTGAGATTTAAAAGTTTTATGATTTTTTTAATATACACTAGTATCTTGAGATTTACAAGTGTCATGATTTTTTAAAAATATACTAGTATCTTGAGCTATACAAGAGTTATGATTTTTTAATACATACTAATTTCTTGAGATATATAATTGTTATGATATTTGAAAGGCTAACGAGAATTTTGTTTTGTGTTTATATTAGTTATTTAGTGTGTTTAATGACAAACTTAAGAATCTATATTCTGGAAATTTATATAAAATAATGATGGAATATAAGCCGATAATCAATGAACATCTAAAGGTTGAGCACATAAATTACTCAATATATCATGCGCAATCAACTAACGAATAGTTATGAATAATGATAGTGTACGCTGGAATATAAGAATTCAGTTTATTAGAAACAATTTCAAATGCTTATAAACAATTTGCTTTATCCACATATAACATCTTACTCCTTGTACATAACAGTTGAAATTTATAAACTTTGTATATATGCAATGATTTAATAACGTGCAATAAAGTGCAGCACTATTAAAATGGCAAATAAAATCGAATAAAATCCACAGTCGCATAACTGTTCCACGATCCGTTGAACAATGCAAATTTTGTATGATGAACGCTGCGCTTCGATAAGAGGTGAGATAACCATAAAAGGGTGACTTGCTCGCAATCGTGATTACGAGCACAATTATTATTGTTCGAATATTACGTCCATGTTAAGGATCTTATCGATAACATGAGAAAATCTCCCTGGCCTTTCCCATTCAATGCCAACTCGAGATGTAAGGCTGTTTCTGCTTTACAAGTAGAGATGCATAGGAATTTGCACCAGCCACACGGATTTATGAAAAACATGATTACGAGATAAGTAGGAACTTATCGCAAGTTGGTATCTCTATAATAATATTCATTAGTCGACATTAATTTTACCCGTTCGATGGGATAAATAGATGCAACGGACGTAATCAGCAGATACGATCGATTTATTTTTAATTGAGGCCGTAATTAATCTTGATTGAATAATTACCGAGCTATTTGCTCTCCGTTTGATAAAACGTACTTAATTATAAAGTACGGCGATACATTGTCAGCAAAATACTCAATTAATGTAGTGTTTGCAATCTCGTAAGTTATTGTATTGGAATTCACGTCGAGATCAACATTATATATGTCCACGCCAGCTACTATTGTTACTACTACCATATATATTTGTAAGTAAACATTTTAACGTTATCAAGATGCAACGATCAATTGGATTTTGAATTTTATTCGCTTGTGCTTATTGTAATTTAAATTAAACCAGTGAGCCTCTATGTGAAATAATATTATTTATAGTATACACAAATTACCGATAAGATAAAGTGTGTGTTTAACGATAAAAATATTATTTGATATAAAATATTTAGATTAATCGGACGTCAATTATTTCGATTACGTTATTTAAAAAAATACACAAAACTAACTTAAATTATTTCTCTAATATTGATATTTTCATTCCTTGTATAAACAAATGTCATATCCTTGGCAGTACTACGAGGCTTTTTATCAAACACTGTAAAAGCATATACTGATACTTGGTATCCATACTCGTTGATTGGTATTTATAAAGATACTTGTTATCCATATTCGTACATACTTTATAACCCATCCTGTTCTGTTCCTTATTTAAAATGTTACGGTAAAATACGATGATTTTTTTTCGAGATGGCAGATTAACGATAAAATGGTATTTGATATAAAATATTTAGATAATCGGTCGTCCATTATTTCGATTACATTATTTAAAAAAATACACCGAACTAACTTGATATTTATTGCCGTTCAGGTGACTGTTAGATCATAATCATCAAAAAATGTTCTCTAATATTGATATTTTCATTCCCTGCTTAAATAAATGTCATATCCTTGGCATATCAAATGTAATATATAAAAGCAAATACTGATACTTGGTACGCATAGTCGTTGATTGGTATTCATAACGATACTTGGTATCCATATGCGTACGTACATACTTTTAACCCATCCTGTTCTGTTCTTTACTTATAATGTTACAGTAAATTCAATACGAGTATTTTTTTGAGATGGCAGATTATTTTTTTTTTCGGATGCTTCTTGTAATGGGTTTTAAATGAAAGAGATTGGCTAGTAGAATACAAAAATATAGAACTTATTTGACTATAAACAAAAAAACTATTTTTAGCAAGTGTTACCAAGTAGACCTAACAGTTCGTTTAAACTTAAGGAATTATGTATACGCAGTCGATATTAGCATCGCGCGACGGACGGGAAACCAATTCGAGCTGTGAACGTCGTTGATAGATGTCTACGGACAAAAAAGTTTCGCCCCGTCAAATGTCTAATTTTTAATATAGTTTAAACCCTTTTTAATAAACTATAATTAAATAACCGGTATCGCTTAGTATAATATAGTTAACAAGAGTCCTGGTTTAGATTTAATTCTATTTTATAACAATTTATATTGATAAAATGAAACCTTAATTACATTTAAATACGTATATGAGCGCAATTTATGTTTAGAAAAAGTAAATAAATGTAAATATATATTTTTTTAAATCATTGTGTGTTAAAAATGTAATTATTTACACTGAAATACTCTAGCAAAACTTTAATAAAAAAAACATATAATGTGCTTATCTGGGTAGCTACTACAATTGTAAGCATTTTATGCGTATTTCGATAGTTAATGAAGAATAACACTTTTCTTAGAAAATGCTTCAATTGTATTTCTATACATATCGGCATCGATTTACATAAATCATAATCTTGTTCCACATATGTCACCGCTCTTATCGGTCGACGTAGAGTTCAACCAGCAGAACCAGTTAATTCTTAAAATGATAGGTATAATATTTATGTGTTCAAAATTGATCAACTGTAAATTTATTATTTACCACGAAAAACTGAATATGAAAATGGTACAGTAGATAGGTAGGCACTAAAAACACTATCACGTCAGTGAAAATTACATATTTGCGTTTCCTTTTATATCAATTGGAAACAGTTCTGAGGTAAATAAAAACTTTAATAAAATCATTAATTTAATGCTAGTCTTCAAATTATTTCTGTATTACTTCATAAAAAATAATTCATATAATTAATTCATGTAACAAGTCTATGTATTTAAAAATAACCCTAAAATAATAGTAACGAAGTATTATTATTGTTTGCTTCTAGGAAGTAAAATATATAAATATATTTTACTTCCTTTTTTCGAAATTTCTAGTTATTGTATTATCTTTAGTATTTAATTCATTTGGAAAAAAAACGAAAGTTCTTAATTTAATTTGCTCTTTTATTTTTTTCTTGTTTGATGAGATGTATCGATGCAAATTAAATTTCATAATTTTTCAGAAAAAAGTTTTGTAGTAATCTACGTACAAATGATAATTTCCGGAAATGTAGGGAAATAAGATGTAGATTAAAAAAAATTATTATCACATGCAATTAAAGACTATAAGAGATTGAACTTAATTTTTATTCAGTACTGTCAGAGTCGAAGTACGATTGATTTATTCTCGTATTTTTGCAAAAGGCATCAATTTATTTCTTTTTTAATCTTATTTATTACTTTTCTATAGCTAAATTGATAAGGATATAAGTTTTGCGAAATTTTTAAGTTGCTCCTTCTACGATTTTTCATATTGTTCCCTGTAACTGTAACTGTGCGTCCCCAGAAATAAAAATTACTGTGTTTGTTCATCTGAAGAAAATATTCTTTTTTCCGCCTCTACAATTGTGATTTAAAATTAAAGTTAAATCGCCTATAATCGATTACGTGCAAAGCCTATAATTGATTTATCTTAATCCCTATTCAACACTATAACAATGTAATGCATTACGAAGCTGCATTACGAAAGCTCTACAAACGCACTTATCTCCACTTTTCTCTGACAATGCGCGTACTATTATTATTTATTATATTTTTATCTCCAAGAAATTATTTATACGCAAAGAAAAGAAATGCCAAGTATCCGGTGATGCGGGCAGATTATCTTAGCATCAGCGCGGCGCCCGCGGTGAGGCGGACGTGGTGCGGTAGCGGGCTGTCGCCGCGCATAAAGCTTTCAGAGTTGACATTTTAGAACTGGTGTTTCATATAAAGTTTTGTACTGAGATATGCGTGCTTTTGATTCATAGATTTGCGTGTGGCGTGCAGGACGTATTTTAGAATTAATGTGCCTTTTCAAATTAGGTTATTTTAATTGACATTCTGATCTGAAAGATTGCGTGTATTTATAAGTAAGTTCAACTCGCAAAAATTTATAGATACAAAGGTATAAATTCACGTATAACTGGCCCATATAACATGTCCCGTCTAAGTTATGAATTTGTCTTAACTTGAATTTTAATATTGAATATATTTGGCGTTAATTTTGTAGAAATTCATTATTCGCAATAAAATGAAACTACGTGATGTAGTATTATTTCTACTATCTTTAATTTCTTTACCACGACCTAGGTTTCGTTGTATTACAACATCTTCAGGTGGGATATTAGCAAAGATCTTTCTAATATCCCACCTGAAGATGTTGTAATACAACGAAACCTAGGTCGTGGTAAAGAAATTAAAGATAGTAGAAATAATACTACATCACGTAGTTTCATTTTATTGCGTTGAATTTTAATATAAAAATTTGGATTTCAGTTATTTTTTCAAATGAAGGTTTTAAATATATTAAGCGCGCTAATCATAGAAAGATAAATAATAAATCCAACACTTTTAAATTTCAAACGAAATTTCAAAGATGCATATATTTTATAATGTAGAATACTTGTACGGTACACTCAAAAATACCTCAAATATGGGGTGGGGATATTTTAGTGGTTGTGGTCTAAAAACTTAAGATAATGCAAATTACGACTCTATTTACCCCCTCTGATATGACTAATTGTGTAGGTACATATTGTGCTTGATATTTAATATATCAAAGTATAATTCTGAACGCGCATACGTTTACTCATATATGGGGAAGTTGGTAGAGTGTATAATTTGTTTGTCCAAATGACTCAAGTAGCATTGCCACATGAAATATTGTATAATTATTTTGACTACTACAATCATATTTATTCGCATTAAATTAGAAAAGGAAAAATAATTAAAACCAAGAAAATAGCTTTCTATTAGAAGTTTTATTAAGCTTTCTAAAGAATTTTAAATAGATACTTCAAATATATATAAATAGTTTTCAATAAAAGCGCGATGTGTATTAAACGAATGACAAAATAAAATAATTTTGATGCGGTTTGTAATTAGTAAATTTCTTTAGGATGGGTTATGATTTACAATTAATCACTTTACGAATACAGAAAGTCGAGTTAAAATGAAATTACTTTGTAACTTGGAAAAAAATACAGAATTTAGAATTTAATATTAAAAATGAGAAAAATATATCTGGAATGAAAGACAAAGAATTTTATTATTTACAAATAGATTAAACTTCTTCCAATAAATATACCAGCAGCTCAGCATTAATTTCGTGGTATTCAGTTCAGGTTTGAGTACTGAAACTGCTCTTTGTCCTACTCTGAACCATTGATATTCTCACGTGTGATTAACATCGCTCTATGACCTATTATTTATTCACAGTTAATAATTGATTTATCGAAAGTTTCGAAGTTACATTTTCAAAATTAATCGAAGTTACATTTTAACATCAATAATTACTGACCAACATTAACTCATAATATTGAAGAGTCCATAATTGATATCAATCTAAATCCATTTTCTTTGATGTGATGCGTTTGAATGCTTCGCACTATCATTCGCCGAGTATACTTTGGCCTATTTATACCTTAAAATAAAATAGTTTTAAATTTTCAAAAACCTTTCTAGAAAAATCTCGACCTAGTAGTGTTTAAAAATGTTTAGTCAACCTAATAATACTTACAATTTTGTTAGTAGATTGTTAATATATATAAATGCTTAAACATATTTCAATTCACCACCGGCAACGATTCGTCGTTAAGTTGACTAACTTTTTATAACCTTCACCTCTTATTGCGCGAGAAACTATTATTAAATGAAACAAAATAGTGAAATATATACATGTGAAATATACGTAAAAAAATTACTTTATTTTTTGACAAAACAACAAGTTTTCTATCAAACATCTGCAAGTTTTCTTTTAAGATATTTTAGGTAAATCTAAAGGGAACCTTATGTACAAAAACAATTCAATATACCCTTATAACTCTGATCGTTCTTAGTTTGGTTTAAAGTATATGAGCCAATATTACCTTCACATAAATAGAGCATATCTATTATCCAACTAAAGACTGTAACAATATTAAAAGTCAACAAAGTTAAGCTCTGAAACCAAAAGAACGAAACTTAGAGTCAGTGTCACATGAATTCAATGGTACGGGCTCATTGTAATGCGTAAACGCATTGTGACTTACGTGTAGCTTGCAAGTTGTTCATTGAAGTTATGAACCTTTCTGTTACTTTCCTTCTTTTTGTAATACTGTAGATATTTATTTATTTCCCATTCAATTCCTTGAACAATGGAGGACAAAACGTATGAACGGAGTTCGCCATTAGTTTCTCATACTCTAGGTCGAACGATCTTTTGTAATATTAAGAAGAGAAATATATATCTTGTTATAGAAAATTTAATCAATGTAGCAATTTAAAAAATTGGTTATTTACACATGCTTTTAAATATGTATGCTAATTAATAATTATTTGTGTTTTTAGTTAAAGCACAATTTTGTTCGAATAAACGAGAAAGTTTGCACGGGGGGATGTATGTAAATTTGGTACTTCACAACTCCGTAATTTATGAACGTGTCTATATGAAATTTAGCATACAAGTAGGGAGATGGAGGCTAATATAGGATTTATATCCCGAAATTTGAAGTAATTCTGAGGGATAACTTCCGTTTTCTTTTTGTTTTATTCATTTCTTACCCGGTTAAATAATCAATTCTCAGCCGGTTTCCTGTCGGATTTTTTGTATACTATATATAACATTTTCTTCTTTTTATAATTGAATCACTATATTACCACTGAACGTGAACAAGTTTCGAACAAATTGGAATAGAATTAAATTATAGTCTGGACTGACACATAGCCAATATTAATTTAGTTTACCTGAACGACGTTACGGGCAGAAGCTAGTGAAAGTAAATGCATTAAAATATTCATTTTGCATTACAACATCAAAATATATATTCGTGTAACGATGTTGAAAATATAATGGTTCTTACTATATTGGTATCAGCATTATACTGGTAATTTTAGAATGTAACTGCTAATATTCTAATTTTTTGGCTTTATTTATTTATCATCTTATTGTGAAATACATTTAAAAATTACTTTAAAATAAGTCATTATTTTCCCTAGACCGTTCTTGCAGCTAACTAATAAATTTTTAATGATTGTATATAACGTAGAAATTATATGTCATTGTAAAAACACTTTAGATTTAAGTGCGTTCAATGTAAGTGGCTCTGAGAAACTCGGTCATTAAATTCCCTGAAAGCACGAACTTCGAGTAGTAATTATATTCACTATTCTCTTGTGGATATGATTGTCTGAAAGTATGATGACAAATAATAACCAATATTTTCGAAAAAGGCAAAATTTGTTTGTGAACTTGCGTTGTGAATGCTATTTGGCTGATTCAAAATGCATCAATAGTACTTCGAAATGGCAACCCCTGGGCATCATGTTGCGCTCTACTCCATACCTTTTCGGTGCCTTTTAACTACGCCAGTATAGTTTGCTCCAACTCTAGTCTTCGGAAATGCAAGCTTCTTTTTTTCTTGATTTGACGTGAATGTTCGACGGGATTTCACATCAAGTCTCTTTCTGACAAGTCATTAGAATTCTGTGTTCCAGACATAAGACAAAAAGTTTTTTTTAGTCATTAAAGTTCTGTGTTCTAGACATGAGACAAAGTTTTTTTAGTCATTAGAGTTCCACGTTCTAGACATGAGACATAAAGTTCTTTTTAGTCATTAGAGTTCTGTGTTCTAGACATAAGACATAAAGTTTTTTTTAGTCATTAGAGTTCTGTGTTCTAGACATGAGATATAAAGTTTTTTTTAGTTATTAGAGTTCTGTGTTCTAGACATGAGACATAAAGTTTTTTTAATCATTAGAGTTCTGTGCTTTAATTATGAGACATACATTTGTGGCGCGTATATATAATTAGTTTTGTTGGTAATCTTGGTAGGATGAACATCGGGAGTTTTTAATTTCAAAACTTAACAAATTAGATCATAAAATTGTACTAATCACAATTTGTATTTATATTTTTTAATCTATCTCATATAAAATAATAATATTTTTTGAATCTCATACTATCTCATCCACCAATATAAATTAATCGACATCAATCAATTTAATGTCACGTGCAATCAATTTAATATCACGTAACTGTTTGAATTTCCCTTATGCCTGGCAAACATGTACGGACGATTATTTGTCCTCAAGTGAAAAGACATAGAAGAGGCTCCATTATTATTTATGGCGGTGATAATATGAATCACAATAGGCTCGACCGTGGCATAAGTTGATATTCTGCCTTATAGTAATGTCATTCTGTGCGCCCCCACTTCACCTACATATGTAAACTCATACCAAATCAGTAAGACGCGTTCACATAGTACAATAGGAATACATTTTCAATGAACCACCGTGTTACATGTTTCATTGAAAATGTTAATAAATTAAAAAGGTTCAGCAAACATTAGGTACGCGTTTATCTGGTAAGTTTGTAATAAATGAGGTTTATACACTATAACTTTTAAAAATGATAATTGGAGTTGATTTAAAACTGTAGAAATGTAATTTTTGGAAGTCTACTACTACCAAGCCTTATTAATTTGCATATCTTGTGATTTTGAAAGTATGAAACATTAAAAAAAATGGAATTACTTTATCGTAAATGATGGAAGTTTGTTTTGGATTTCTTATTCTTATTACGAAAAAGAATGGTATCAAGGGATTACTAACTGATCTTATCAAAAATTACGTCATTCGACAGGTCTTTAAAAACAATTATAACGGTTTTCAACCATTCTTTTAAAAAACCTGAAGAAATAGCAAGTTTGACACAAATGATAATAATCCATAGTTCTATGTGCATCTGGTTACGAACTATTTGTATGAAAATAAGCTACCAAAAAGGTAAAATAAAAACAAAGCTATAAAAAACTGAAACCAGGCTACACCGGAAAAAACTGAAAAGTAGAAAAAGTTAGGTAATCATAATTTCACTGAAAAATAATCGTCACTGAATTGTAAAGTCGAGTAGATTACGTAACATGCTTTTCTACTTTCCAATTTTTTAGAAATTCATTATTCACAATTAAATGAAACTACGTGATGTAATATTATATCTACATTTGATTTTACTAATAGCCCACCTGACGATGTTGCAATACAACGAAACCTAGGTCGTGGTAAAGAACTTAAAGAAAGTAGAAATAATACTACATCACGTAGTTTCATTTAATTGTGAATAATGAATTTCTACAAAATTAACGCCAAATATATCCAATTTTCATTGTTATTTAATATATATTGTGATATTTTATTCACATAGGTTTAAAATGTTAGAAACTACGAGTGGGTGAACGAATTACAAACAAGTATAAATTGTCGCTTATGATTATCTAAAAATCATAATTTACGAACCTATTTATGAAATTGTAATTCATCCAAATTGATGACAATATCGATATTTTCTTTAAAAACATTGTATACAAATTAAATGTTACTATCAATAAGTCTACATATTAAACCGAAACAGTGAATTTTCCAGATTTATATTTTAACAAATATAAAAGACTAGTATAAAGTCATCTACCCGGTCAGTCAATTTATTTTGTACCTATTTATGGTAGTTATTTCATGAAATAGCTTTCATTCCAATCACCACTGAAATGATATATAATTTGTAAACAAGTTTATACTAAAGTTTTTCAAAAATAAAAATTAGCATAAAGTCAGCTACCCGGTCAGAAGTTGGCTTATAACGATTTTGTACCTAATTATGGTAGTTATTTCATGAAATAGCTTTCATTGCAGTCACCACTGAAATTATATATAATTTGTAAACAACGTTATACTAATGTTTTTCAAATATAAAAGACTAATATAAAGTCGGCTACCTGGTCAGTAGTTGGCTTATAACAATTTTTTACCTACTTATGGTGGTTATTTCATGAAATAGCTTTCATTCCAGTCACCACTGAAATCATATATTAGTTGTAAAAAATAATATACCAATGTTTTTTAAATATAAAAGACTAATATAAACTCAGCTACCCGGTCAGTAGTTGGCTTATCACAATGTTGTACCTACCTAATGGTAGTTTTTTCATGAAATAGCTTTCATTCCAGTCACTATTAAAATGCTACCTATATAATTTGTAATCAAAGTTATACCAATGTTCTTCAAATTTCAAAGACTAGTATAAAGTCAGATTTCCGGTCAGTATTTGCCTTGTAACAATTTTGTACCTACTTATGGTAGTTATTTCATGAAATAGCTTTTGTTCCAATCACCACTGAAATTATGTATAACTTGTAAACAATGTTATACCAATGTTTTTCAAATATAAACAAACTAGTATAAAGTCAAATACCCGGTCAGTAGTTGGTTTGTAACAATTTTGCACCTACTTATGGCGGTTATTTCATGAAATAACTTTAATTCGTCACCCTTGGAAGAATATATAATTTGTATGAACCAATGTTTTTCAAATGTTTCAAGCATAAAAATATAAAATTAATATTGACCAGTAGCTCTGTAAAGGACAATTGCATTTTTAAAATTTATTTTATTAACCCTTTACTGAGAAATTATGACTATGTTTTACTAATAATCTTATAATATTAGTTATATTCTTTCTTTAATAATACCTCCCGTAATTTTCAACTTTTACATCTACATTCTTTTTTAAAACCCTTTACTATTTGAAACTGCTTAAAAATATAGATATTATTACATTAATTGTATCGATTATTAAAGTACATATGTTATGTTTGTTATTAGTTCATTTATCAACTAATTTTTAAATGTTTACACCTACAATTTTGTTTTTTTATGATTACATCTATTTTATTTTCACTATTATTTCAGAAATCGAACTATCGAAACTGCTTAAAATATAGATATTATTACATTAATTGTATCGATTGTTAAGGTACATATGGTAATACGTATTTTTTGTTCTCGGTTCATTTACTAATTTTTAAATGTTTACTCCTACAATTTTGTTTTTTATGATTACATCTATTTTATTTTCACTATTCTTTCAAAAATCGAACTCGATTGATAAATAATAAATAAAATAATGGTAAACATATTTAAAAATATGCGTGCAGACAGAGGGTCTAACAACTGCTGGGAGTAAAGTGGACTCGCGCAAAAAACATAAATTACGAGCCAGCAGACATATATCTAGCACGCTCGTGTGAACCGTTATCTACTTGCATGTCGCTTACCGCATAATTGCATAATAAGCAGAGTATCACTGACTTCCAACGCTAAGTGCAGTGCAATTATGTTGCCACTTATAGCGTAGATTGTGCCCTTCAATCATTATCTATCGCATTAAAAACATTGAACTGGAAAATGTTGATAATGGAGTGAAGGCATAAACAGTAACATATATTTAACTTAATTTTCTCAGTTTTATAACCGCCACTATTTAATTAATTAGTATGCAATAAACATTTAGAAATTTTCTCTATTATTTAATTAATTAGGGTGCAATAAACATTTTAAAAAAATTCTGATGTAGATCAAATTAGTTCCAAATTCCAGATCAGCTAAAAATAAATGACAGTGCGAAAAACTTATATTCATATTTGTTTAGTATTAATTTTCTCATAATTAAATAAAACTACGTGATGTAGTATTATTTCTACTTTCTTCGGTTTCAGTTAAGTTCATTACCAATAACATTCTTTACTAATAGCCCACCTGAAGATGTTGTAATATAACGAAATCTAGGTCGTGGTAAAGAACTTAAATAATACTACTAAATAACACTAGAATAAAAATAATATTACATAATGGTGAATAATGAATTTCTACCAAATTAATGCCAAATATATTCAATATTAATTTTTTCATAAACTTGATATTTCTTTATAAAATTAGACTTTCTTTTCTTCACATCCTATGTCTTATTGGTGGAGCAAAAGGCATCCATAGTGCTGATAGATCTCGTGCATCACGAATGCTTTTCTTGGTGGGGCAAAGGGCATCGATGGCGCTGACTAATTTTGTGCATCATAAATGCTATCCTATTCTTTTGAGGGTTCCAAACCAAAGTTTGTTTGGGTATATGGATGGATTCCCTTCTGATACTATGATCAATCCAGTTCCATTTAGGGCATTTTATTAGGTACTCAATTAGAACTTCCTTGCACCCTTCTAACAAGTATTCGTTTGATATCTACTTTCGCCAAGATATTCGGAAAATATATTGGCAGCGATTGACGAAGCCTTCAAATCGCCTTATGAGGTTTTTTATTGCCTTCCATTTCTACCACCGACAAAGTAGTAGAATTTTGACATTGGGAAGGAATATTTTGTGTTTTACACCATGTATCAGTTTCGCGATTGTCACTTTAGCCTTAATGACATGTGAAGCGATGGCTACTTCATTCTCTCCCATTTCTGATACGACAGTTCCGAGATATGTGAATTGGTAGGTATTTCACAGACTTTGTGCTATAAAGTTAGACCAGTGCACTGAAATAACACTTATTTCATTAAAATGTAATGAAGTAGAATATGTAAAAATTAGTTGAATTATTTTTATCTACAATCATTTTGCTTAATTTCAGGCTATTTAGAAAAGCTCAAATTAAAGTCATTTTAATGAAAAAGAATATAAATTAGAAGTTAAATTTCGAAAGTTACAAGATTTTGAGATGAACCTTAGGAAGTGTTCATAGACTAGAAATTTGATTCACAAAATATTATTAGGAATTCTACAGTAAATATTTTCGAATGAGATAAACGAAAATAATAGAATTTCATTTACTCGACAGTATATAAAAAACTATGCTTATAAATAATCTGCTGGCCAATATTTATTCCAAATAAATAAAAAGACGTACTAAGACAAGGGGTCGCAATATAAAGCAATAATATAGTCGTAGTATGAACGTTGCCCAACCCTGTCATAGACTGGCGCATTGTTCGCACGCGGTGAGATACGCAACCGCGCGCGCCGTCGCATCCGTCTGCTAAGAGCGGTGCCGCGGCTCGCTCCTTTATCCCGACGATTTATGGCATTTGCATACTTGACGTGGAATTCAAAAGAAAACAATAATAAACGTATAAAGGAAAATGGATTGTAATTTTAAGAGAGATAGAGTTAGTTGCTTGGTTGATTGAGTTAAGTCAAAAGGCCAGGATGTAGTTAACCTAAAAAATATTCTATATTGGCATTAACTTTATCTACGTATTACTACTATATAGCTGCGTCCGTCTCTTTTATCTTAAAAATAAAATTCTTAAACCCAAATTTCACTACCGCCTATAGGAACCGTTTGAAGCGCGTTATGAAATAATGATGAGAGTGTAATTTTAGGATGCGCGCATGGGCACGCACGATGCGACAAAAATCGACAGGTTGAAGTTGGTCACGATGCGCGCGCACGAAGCATAAAAATTCAACAGTATGAAGTCGGTCACGAAGCACTTGCAAGATGCATTAAAAATCAGTAGGATGAAGTTGCTCACTAAACATGTATTTACATGCGTGTAGTGACTGATACTATATTCAAGATAGTTATTAAAATATCTTTCCAGTGTATTTCTCTAAGGGAGAAAAAGTTTCGGTATGTATTTATTTGCATTATAAATCATTACTTTATCATTTATTGATTGCTTAAAATGAATAAAATAATTTGATCAATTTAAAAAAAAAATTAAAATAACAAAATAAAAGTAATATAATAATTATCATTATTCTCATTGTTTAATTATTAAATGATAATTATTGCAATTCTAGACAAAAGGTCACATTTTTTGCTACTGTGTATGAGAAAATAAATTTTAATTTTTAAAATGTGATTATTTGGATTGAATGTATTTTACCAATCGTAATTATAATCACCCTCCATTCCTTTTATATCCATTTATTATTTGCGTGCGTATTTTATTTCCTTTTATTATTTGCGTGCGTATTTTATTTCCATTTATTATTTGCGTGCTAAATAAAGTTATTCTCGTGTATATACGTACACTCACTATTTCTTTTACTTTAGTATTTTACTAAAATTGTAAAATGCTAAAGTTTACAATATTTGTTAGTATTTTATTAGTTAGTATTTTCCAATTGTAATCGCGTCGATTCAAATGGGTGAAGATTTCATTACTGAATACTTTCTTTTCTTTACTATCGTTTCTTGTCTATAATAGAATTCCGTACCTCAAAAGGAAAAACGAAAACCTCATAATATCCTTGACGTTTCTGTCTGTCCCTTTGTTACAGTCGATTTACTCGGAAACCGCTTGACGTAGAAAACTGAAAATTTGCATAGTAATCCCTAGACATATGTCATTAGCAGACACTCAATAATATTTGTATGCCAATTTTAGAATTGGCAAATTAAGTAAAAGAAACTTTATTAAGTGCATATGTATATATATATATATATATATATATATATGTGTGTGTGTGTGTGTGTGTATGTGTATATAAATGTATTATTCCCCACAAAATTATTTCATAATTCAATGTGGTATATCTTCAGAGACGTGCTGAAAAATATAAAAAGGAAAATATGTTACTTCCTCCATTATTTCTAAAAATATTCAATCTAAGATTATGAAAAAATAGGTTTTTAGAAACCTACACAAAGGTTGTAGGAATACTAAAGCTACAACCTTTGTCTAGGTTTCTAAAAAGTCTAGGTCTTATAAATATTTTCTATAATTTTTCTCCTTTCCAAGATGTAATAGGCAATATACTGTTGGCAATGTTGTGATAAATGAATATTTGTAAATAGTTTAATAGAAATACTATGTACACTTAAATATTTACAAGTGTCTAAATGTCTATAGAATTGTAGTACGAGTTTTGCTCCTGCTTGACAGGCTATTTTTATTAACTATCCACCCTATGACGGGCGCGGAATTCCTACGAAACCATAAGAGGGTAAGTGGGTGGGAGGAGATCACCATCTCTTAAAATTTATTGCAAGGGCTAGAGAGTAACATGGAAAATTTGAGAGAAATCGGTTAAATTCAACCAAATATTTCAATGCTGTATATTTAATGACGAATAGAATGTTAACGAAATCAGGAGAATCGTAATTATTAATGACCTATATTTTAAGCTATTCTAGAATATACGCTACCCACATGCAATGAATGCAAAATTTTATATTAATCAGTGGGACTATTTAAGTATGAAAAAAAGGCAAATAAATATGTAAATCGAAAATATTTTG
The DNA here is from genome assembly GCA_039881145.1 of Druceiella hillmani. Lineage (NCBI taxonomy): Eukaryota > Metazoa > Arthropoda > Insecta > Lepidoptera > Hepialidae > Druceiella > Druceiella hillmani. The sequence continues at coordinate 3,908,894 of JAYKKI010000048.1, read as the reverse complement.
CTTATATTATATTATTATAAATTTCTTGAATTCAAATTGTTTCTTCTGATTTCATTGACATTTTTTCGTCATTAAATATATAGCAAACACATAGTATTTATCGTCACTGAATATAAATTGGTCTATGAAACAAATTAATGTGCGATAATTTTCCACTGAGGTCAATTTTTACTGAAAATAGACAAGAATTATATCAATTATTAAATAATACAAAGATCTAATTCTAGATACAAAGATGTAATTTTTCACTACCCTGTGCTAGAAAATAAACTTTAATTTCTAAATTTTAATTATTTGTCTGAATTAAATTCAACATGAAAAATTTAAGGGAAATCGGTTAAATTCAACCAAATAAGGGCTAGAGAGTAACATGGAAATTTTGAGGGAAACCGGTCAGAGTCTATAAAGGACATACATCCATATGTGCATACATTGAGCCTCATACACAATAAAAAGATTTTTAAAAAAATTTGAAGGTATGAACGTTCAAGTATTTGCAATGAAAATATTTTATTGTTTGGGAATATATGTTTATAGTGAGAAGCTGGTTTAAGCTGGTTTATTTCTTTTTGTTTTTTGACAAGTAACTCTTTAAAGAATAAACAAATATTTAACTAATTTTACACTTCAAAACAATGTACGAACAAAAAATTTATTTTTTCTTAGGACACCACTAGATGACGCGATTGCTGCTACTACAGATATTTCGAAATATTAAGCCACGACGATATGATAACTAAGTTATATATGGTCCTAATTAATTAATAAATTAGGTTTTTAAATAAAAAATAATGCCATTGATACTCATGAATACAACGGCACTTTTATGGCCAATAAGGATACCGGTGTCATCTCATATACGTGTACTTTTCTGTTATTCATAATAAGCGCTGTATTTCATTTCAAATCTTTTTAAAAGAGAAATGCGTTGTGTTGTCGGTGAAACGTGTTTAAAGCTTTCTTACGTTTTAACAGCCCAGGAATCATAAAGCTGCTGCTGATATCTGCAGAGAAAACTATCCACTTTTGATTTGTTATTAACCGTAAAATATAATGAACAAAATCAATATACGTTTGTGTGTTCCGTTAAGGAAGACGATGAGTATTAGAGATAGCGATGTTGATTGTTACTTTAAAAACAAGCACTTTTGTTGGAATAAATTAACGGTTTCACATTTTACATTTGGTAATATAAATGCTTCAAATAAAGTTGTTCAACTTACTGTTTTATATTAAGTTAATAATTTTTTATAAAAGCTTTAATATAAACGTTTTAATTAAAGCTTTTCGCGTACAATGCAACGGAATGATATTTGAGTGTTTACCTTTACTTATCTTTGAATAAATTATTCTATTTCGATTAAATTGAAAAGTTTGCGTATTTTACGTGAAGAAATATGGTTTGAGGAAAATAGGGTTCAAATATAATTTTCAAAGAAGTTTGTCATGGTGGGAACCACGACAAACTTCTTTGAAAATGATTATTTTAAAATCAATTATTATATATAGATATGAAGGAATATAAAAATATTATTTTGTATAAAAAAGTTGAGAACAAAATGAACATGAAATTATTGAACTGATATTGCCTCTACATTGACGTAGAGATCGCCAATGGTGTAGTGATGTAGAATAGAAGAGAGAAATATGGTTTTAGATAAATGGTAAAAACACGTATTTTTTAATTAGAAATTCTGGAAAGAACCTTATCCCTAGGATAAGGTTCTTTCCAGAATTTCAAATTTTATATTACATTATATATTACCGCGGCTTCGCCCGCAGGTATGGATTTCAAGTAGGTCTGTTACGAAACAAATGTTAATTCGAACATAATTTCCCAGACCTGACTTTTAACATTTATCGGGCGAATTATGCCATAAAATGAATTGCAGTTATTTGTCATGTTAATTTGAACAAATTTCACTATTTTTGAGAACTAAATTAGTAGCAGCGCATCCATTATTTTTTTAACCTTCATGTTCACTGCTCTGCTATAAACGATAATCGTAATTATAAATAGCCTATGTTTTAACTATTCTAGGATATACGTTACCTATATGCAATAAATGCAAAATTTGTTATTAATCATGAAAAAAAGACAAACAAGTATATAAATCGAAAATATTTTGCTTTTATTATATTATTATAAATTTCTTGAATTAAAATCATCATCACTGACTATAAATTGATCTATGAAATAAATTAATGTGCTATAATTTTTAAAGAGGTAAATGTTTACTGAAAATACACACGAATAATTTAAATTATCCTTCATTGATATTTAATAAATAAGAATTACGTGACAAAAAAAGACATTTATTTGCTTCTTTTTCAGAATTTATTCCGATTAATGTTATCTCACTAACTAATTAATTCATATATTCTGCTAAATATCTCTGTTTAAAATGCCTTTTTTATCGACCCGTTTCTCTGGAGAAAATGCGCTGTAATTTTCACACATAATCCTTATTTTTAGAAGAAACAGGAAATGTTTTATTCTGATTCCTAGCTTAACTACTTTACTAGAAAAATGGGCTTAAATTAAAATCTTCATAAACGTACTTTTTTATTTTTCCAAGGACTGTTCAAAATAAGTTCCAAGAATTACATTCTCTTGATAAACTTTCGCAACTATAAACAATATTTTGAAAAAAATTCTCGTGGGCCATTTCGCTTTACTTACCACGCTAAACTTTTTATTTATGTATATTTGACAATCACAAAAGTATATACCTCAAAAATAGTTTTCAAAAGTTATAATTAAATAAGTAAAACATACCTAACACTTTGCTTTATTCGACTTCTCCAAATAATCAAGCCAGTAATATTTTTCTATACACTATACATTTATTCTATTTTGGTATTATACCTGTCTAGTGTCGTCATATCTACGTAAGTTTTGATTATGAAAACAATCACATAGAAGCTTTTTCATGTCACGCACTTAATATATGCACGTACAAACATTGAATGATGTACGAGTAACGCCGTTGTTGTGGCAACAACAGAATATTTCGCTTCACACCTTACATCCACATTGTTCTTATTGAATTCCGTCACGCCATCAAGGTCTAGTCATTGAATAAGTGCATACCTTAGACAAACATTATGTGAGTCATGTTGCGGATATTCATTCACATACTTACACATGTTGAGAGCTTCTGAAAGAGCTTTTGCCTTATAGGGAAAATGCAAGTTCAGACCAATAATTATTCTATCAGTATATAATAAAAGATATTTATGCATTAACAAAGTACGTTTAAAAAAAACTTAAGTTCGCTTTCAGATAAATGCGAGTTGAGGGGAAAATATTCCTCCTTTTATATGAATTATTTTTTGGAGACGAAGACGATTTTCATATACTCCCTTTATTTAAACCTTGCGATCATTCACGTTATTCGGTTGGTTGTATAATATTATTAATGACATTTCCTCTGCAAATATTAGTCCTGCATCGCAAAAAGTTATATATTCCATTATTATAGCGAATTATTAACGAAATATTTATACAAAGTAACAAAGTTAGTTCAAAATCGTAAAGAAATATGTTTGGGATAATATTTAAGGAGTACTAATTCTAAATAGAGATTCTGTTTTAGTTTACATGTGAAAATTCTTTTCTTTTGTTACGCAATTCCTTTATTACCAATATTTAGAGCAAACAATACCAAAAACCTGTTGTAGCATTTCTAGAATAAGTTCAAGGATTACTGATATAATATGGAGGACGGTGGTAGATGTGAACCAGTAAAAACAGGTCAAGTAGTTTTATTAGGTAATGTTTATTTATTTATTATTTATCTAGTTATAATTGATACATATGGCGGACTTATTGCTATGAGAGCGATCTTTTACAGTTAACCAGAACACTACATCCAGTGCCGTTCGACGAGTGGCCGGGAAACGCCGCGCCGCCAAAGACGTTTTAATATAATATTCATCATCTTGGTTCGTAAATGTGTTTTAAATTTAATAGAGTAGCCGTTTAGATAGCGCTATGTTCCTATATATAATTAAATAACTTAGTTTGAATCAAGATAAGTATAATCTAATAACACCTTAAAGATTATGTAAAAATAAAGCAAAAATTTAACCCTGTTGAATTTCCCAATTTTTTAACTGATTTTGGCGCCCGGGAGTTCAGTATTTTTTCAGCTACAAATTAAAAAACTATATCCGTAAAACTATATGCTAGCTATAATATATGTATATATATATATGTGTGTGTGTGTGTGTGTGTGTGTGAGCGTGTGCGCGTTTGTGCGCGAGTGTGTGTACATATATATGTGTATATATATATATATATATATATATATATATATATATATATATATATATATACACGAACAAACATGTACTCTGTAAACTCTTTATAACGGAAAACTCTCTACAACATAAACACTACATGATCTCGGTTGGTTGATAGACCCACTAATTAACCATTTGTAAGGAACCCGTTATGCTCTATTACGAACGAGAAAACATTGTTTAGGCGGCAAAAGTTGGTCATTGTTTATTATCACTAAGTACATATTTAATACCAATGAGCTCACATGGACTCCAAAATTACCTTTACGAATACCGACAAATCTAAGAATTAATAGACACAGTTTTATATTTGATATTGTACATAGTCATTACTGTTGTTTTCGTTAGGCACACGTGTTTACTGGATAAAGTTGACCCTTAACCGTAAGCTGAATTTTAAAGAAAGAAAACAAACTTACAAAGAGAAAAAGTGTATATAGATCAGGGAGTGGCTTTAATACGTGCAAAAGAGCGAGGGGAAAAGTGACATTGGTAGTCGTTTTGAACTAAGTGCAACTATTCGTAAGAGCAAGTAGAAGATACTAAAGGCTGAAAAGGAAGGAACCTGTAAGATCTTCCTTTCATTTCAGCAGAAAAAATGCTAGGAAGAGCAAAATAAAGTGGAAAAGCACGAGAAAATAGATGATCCCGTACCACCCACTCTAAAAGAATCACTTGACGCAATTAAATTAGTTGATGAATTCATATTGTTCCACGACTATAATTAAATTTTTCCCGAGATATATACACAATACGTAATGTATATAAAAAAATAGAAAAAGCTACTGGAATAGTAAAGAAATTCAATCAAAGTTGACGGATTATTTTAATAAACAATAATTTTAAAATTTAAAAAACAAATGTAAGGTATAAGAAAAAGGAAACTGATTAAATATCTTTGCAAATAAAATCGAACCAATAGTCTTAAAAAAATTGGTATTTTATTTACACACTCCTTAAATAAACTCTCCGAAAACTCTCGATAATGAAGGAAAATATTATTTGTAGACTATATATATATATATATATATATATATATATACATTTATATATATATATATATATATATATATATATATATATATATATATATATATATATATATATATATATACATATATATAACTTTTTTAACACACCCAATATGATAATGATTTTTTCCAAAGTATACAAATTATATAGCCAAATTAAATCTCCTTAGTCATTTAAAAAGCTATAATCATTACAAAAGATGTATAAAGTTAAATTAATATAACGGGCAATTAAACCAATGCCTTCGTAATTAAAATTAACAATCCGATTAAGAGACAGCCGTCTCAGATTCTATACTTCTAAAAAGTTGCCAAATAAACCGCACACGAGCCAACTTTTGTGAGCAACGAAATGCAAAAGTTCTATCGAAACCGCAAGTATCCATGTACAATGTTAATTAAAATCTGCCGGCGGAACTTTGTGAGTTAGTAAAGAGACACCTTCGTCGAAACTAATTGGGCGAGATTAATCGACAAATCGTATAAATCACTCGCAACTTTGCCAATTTGTAAACTTTCGGTCTAAATGATTTGTGAAATTGGAGTTTATAGCAGATCAAAGTGTATTTCGCTCAGTTCGCTGAATAAGCTCTGGAAGCGGACGCTCATTGAGAAAACACGTTTAGTTTAAACTCCAGTAGATTAGGAAACACTTATGGGCATATTATATTACTGATATTAATAACACGTACTCATTTGTCGTAAGTTTATTTGTACAGCAGATTGAATTAACATGACAATAATATTCATACCGTTTGAAATAATCGCGTTATAGATATACTGCTTTAAATGAAAAAAATATATTGGTGTTGTTTTTTAGTTATAAATTTAAAGTGATAAATATTAGCACTTCTTGTATACGTAATTCACGCTGGCTGATATAAATTGCTTTAATTTTTTTTTCAAACCGTGAATATATTTTGTTGATACTGAAATATGATAATAAACAAGCTAAATTTGAATTTTAACTTTAACATGGCCTACATACTTATTTATATTAATTTTAAATTATCACTTTTAATATAATTTTACAAAAGTTTTTAGTCAGAAATAATGTAAGAAAACAAAATTAACGTTCAGGGCTTAAAGTAAAAATATAAATTTTATAAATAAACTTCGTACTAGTAATATATAATATTTTAATTATGTACGAAAATATACATTTAACATAAGTAATAAAGTTATGTTATCGCCAAAGTTATGTTATTGCCATAAACTGTTAAGTTGAAATCTTTACCAAACATGTTTTCATAATTGATAAAAAATAGTAAAATGTTTAAATAAATTTAATAGAACAAACATACAACTTTATGCATTTTGTTTTTTTTTAAATATGTCCAACAAACTTAATATAAAACTCCTAAATAGGACGTCTAATAAAACTGTTCTAGTTTAAACTTACTTGTTCCTGCCCTAAGACAGTTTAAAATTACACATTTTGTGTACACCAAACATAATTTAATTAAAATACTCAACTATTCCAATTTCGTTTAAGTACCCGAGCAAGACACTTTACATCAAGAGATTAACCGAGATAACTGTTAGTTACAGTTTAATTAAAACATTTATTCCACTCGACAACCGTCGCGTCGCATCGGTCGCATTAGAAAAAATGTCAAGAACTTGTAATAATGACGAAGTTTTAACAAATCCATTAACAGTTCGTTCCTAGAAAAAAAATAGTTATACTTATTTCTGTAACTCGCTCAGGTGAAACCAGCTGTCATTGAAATTAACATCACAAATATCGGAACACGTCAAGAGCGGACGTTGAGACATATCTGACGGCGGTCGGCGCACCATCGCATTGGATCGAATCGTAAGAAAAAAACCGGTAGCCGCTTGTGCCTAAATAAACATGGATTGTAATGCGATCAGTAAAAACGATAAGAGATTATTAAAAGTTCGTTTAGCTACCTATCGTACTTTACGAAGACGGTCAACGATTGAAGAGTTTAATGAAATGTCTCGTAATTTTAGTCTGATATCAATTACCGGTGCTCTTAATTTTCCAGGCAGTTTCCAAGAGTCGATTCTTGATTGTGAAGTTGTTAAACTGATCACTTGCTTATGGTGCTTTTCCTTTAAATTTCAAATTTTCCTTTAATTACCGTCATATAGTCACAAACTTTGGACACAAATGAATTCCGAAATAAATTGGAACATTTTATTTAAGGTTAAATAAAAATATATACTGATGTTAACAATAGAAATAATAATCGAAGGAATAAAAGTAAAGAATAATTTGGTTGTAAAAGAAAGAAGAATACTAATAAAATTGTGTATAAGATGAATACAATGGTAAAATAACAATTATGTATAGTTTTACACGAAACTTATACATAGAGATTATGTAAATTTTTCGAAATGTCTTTACCACGAAAATTGCAATAAATTATAGGATTTGACAACTTGTGGCAAGCAGTTGTTTGTAAAATAACTTGCAGAGCACATTGCAAGAGAAACTAAAATTTAAAAAATCTTTTTGTTACTGGTGCAGTCAATAATTTCAATAATTTTTTTACACAATTTTATTGAAATTAGTTGCAAAATTTACGATTAATTTGTTTCCAAATTTATATATTAAAAACTATCTTAACCAAGATATTTCCATTGAATAACATAGTTGCAATATATGGCAAGTTCAAAAGGTTTTATTTGTTTGAGTCGTCTAATTATATTTTGCACGTTCAAGAGTCTATACACTTCCACGTTGATGTGGTTTTGGAGTCTTTTTGGTGGGAACTAGCAAATTTACTAAAAATAGTCAATAAAATAGTTGGTGGGATCAAATATTCTGGGAAGTTTAAAAAGACTAAGTAAGTGCTAAGAGTAAAGGATCTTAGGAGAATCAATAATAATCTCTTTTTGGAAATATAGTATTGAATTTTAATTAAGGACTCTAATTTAATTATAGCTAAATTTTCAAAATTTGTGAATATATCTTATAGGGTGCGGAGAATTACGTATCGAGTTTCACTTTTATAGTCTACTCAATTTATTGTTAATTTCAACTTATTGTCAATTTACTATTATTTAACTATTGTACTTCTTTTTATTACCTTAAGGATTTCATGTTTAAGAAAATGATACGATGATTTTATTATTTTCTGTGTTTCGGTCTGTCCTTATTTTCAGAATTAAAATAAAAGTAGAAGTATTTATTAGAATAATTTTTATAATTTCAATAGGATAAACAAACCCATTTTACTTTCTTTGTATTCAGGACAAGTTTTATATTTGGGTCAAGCTTGATCTTTGATTATAATGTTCCATAGCTATAGATATCATAAATCGATACAATTTGACCGTAAATCGTATCGATTTAGGCTCTGGAATATCGTAAAAATGATTGAAATCTTCATGTATAAGATCTTACTACATCATGTTGTACAGTTTATATTCATGACCAGTTTTATATCTGAGTCAAGTCTGATATTTGATTATAATGTTCCATAGCTAGATATATCGTAAATCGATACGATTTGATCATAAATCGTGTCGATTTAGGCTCTGGATATCGTAAATATGATTGAAATATTCATGCATAAGATCTTACTACATCATGTGGTAAAGTTTATATTCAGGACATGTTTATATCTGAGTCAAGTCTGATATTTGATTATAACGTTTCATAGTTAGATATATCGTAAATCGATACGATTTGATCGTAAATCGTGTCGATTTAGGCTCTAGGATATCGTAAATATGATTGAAATCTTCATACATGAGATCTTACTACATCATGTGGTAAAGCACAAGGATACCAACCGCTGTCCGATAATTAACACCTCATTTCAATTCGAATGACCATTACAATAAAATGTTATGTCACCGACGTTGACGGTGACAAAATTTAAATCGTTATCTCGATTTTGATAGTTCGTTCAAAACTAGACAAACGCGTTATTATTTAATAAATATTGATGAAACCGATACGGCTGATTGATATTAAGATAAACCTCTTCGTTCCTTATGTTAACACTTCCAATTTAGCACGTCTATGTTCAATATTTATTTTAACGCCCGGACATTTAAACAAATTGCATCACATTTCATTTTTTTGTTCAATATATTGACGTGTTATTCAACGTAACGTCGGAAATACACTCATCATTTGGTACCACTGATCATTTGGCATTTCATCATGTGGAACAGGTAAATATGAAATAAGTTTTAAAAACAACGTTTGACTATTTGTTTTAAATACAAGGCTTGTGAATAGTTTCCATAAAAAACGTTATTAGAAATTTAATATTTGCAAGACAATACGAAATATATTTAAACCCTAATGAACTATTCATTTGTGATAAATAGTTTTTACGGAAAAGCGAAATATTTTTTTTACGTAAATGCCGCCCTTTTCTTGTGGTTAGTTCAGATCATGGATATAATGGTGTTAGTAAAATAAAGTCATGAAAAAAAGTTTGGTCAGGTGCATAAATTTGGACAAGCAATGAACAGGCGATAAAAATGGAGTCAGCGGAATTAGCGAAGTATCATCAATCGAAGGTTGAAACAACATAATTTACATGAATTATAAAACTGGTTGGATTATTTATTTCAGGTCGCAGTATTATATAATTATCGTGTATTTAGTGGTTATTAGGTCTTTGTATTTTCTATTCAAGTCAGAATAATAAAATAAAGAAAAATGTTTTCTTACTTACTGGATAATGAAAAATTAGGACACTGTATAAACTAAAGCGCTTTGTCTTAAAATAATTTACACATACGCACAACTGGTGCAGAATGAATAAGTATATACAATTTTTGATTATTATTTCATATTAATTTTACGTTCTACCTAATTTTCTTACCCCACATTTCCTTTTCCAGTATAAACATGACATGTTTTAGTCCGCCGGTTGCTTTGGTGGAAAGATTTGGTGGATTTTCATTTCTTGAATTTCTGTACATATTCGGATACCTTTTAGACAACACACTGCACCGTACATAGATATTATACGTACACGAAACAATTTAAATTGTTGAAGATCAGAGTAAGTAGAATTACATATTTTAATGAAGAATATGTCAAAAAATTAAAGATGTCTCAATTTTCATAATAATTTAATTCGATGTTTAATTCGCTTACATATTATATTATTTATCCACTTATGCTTATATCTTAACATAATTGTATTAGAAATTGTAAATATATTCAGTGCCAAAATATAGTTTTAATTACATGATATATTTGATTTTTCCCATTGGATTCCGTACTGCATAAAACGAAGGGTAATGAAGCACATGTATTTGGCGTTTATCTGTTTTTATGTACACCTATGACATTTATTTCTTAACATGCATGCGTGTTAAGAAATGCCTATTGTTTTCCGTAATAATAAATCAACTAACAAATGAATATTTCTCCCAAACAATGACAGAGAGTATATAATTTTTCTTAACGTAATTGTATTGGAAATTGTAAATATTTTCAGTGCCAAAATATAGCTTTAATTACACGATATATTTGATTTTTCCCATTGGATTCCTTACTACACAAAACGAAGGGTAATGAACCACACGTATTTGGCGTTTATCTGTTTTTATGTACACCTATGACATTTATTTCTTAACATCCAATGAATGGCTATCCATTGCATGTTAAGAAATCCCTATTGATTTCCGTAATAATAAATCAACTAAGAAATGAATATTTCTCCCAAACAATGACAGAGAGTATATCATTTTTCTTAACGTAATTATATTGGAAATTGTTAGTGTATTCAGTGCCAAAATATAGTTTTAGTTACACGATATATTTGATTTTTCCCATTGGATTCCTTACTACATAAAACGAAGGGTAATGAAGCACAACATGTATTTGGCGTTTATCTGTTTTTATGTACACCAATGATATTTATTTCTTAACATGCAATGACTGTCTATTCATTGCATATTAAGAAATGCCTATTAATTTCAGTAATAATGAATTAACTAAGAAATGAATATTTCTCCCAAACAATGACAGAAAGTATAAAATTTTTCTTATATTGCTTGTTACACACAATGACTATATTTAATTCAAAGAAGGTGCAAAGTGTTTAACCTTTCAAGAGTTATACCATCTTAGATTAAATATTGTACTAATATAATTTACAGATGTTAAATCGTTTCTCTTATATTAAATCTAGCTCGCTTGCCAGTGTTTTTTTGAACAAATGTTAACTTTCTATTCCAACTAATTTTAATAGATTACATAAAAGTATGATTGACAGGTTCTAGTGTTCAGTCAACTATCTCCTTCTGCAACGTGTATGCATAAAGCAAACTTTAAAAACATCTTAATTAACAACATTAATGTTGCGATATAAATTTATTATAACCGGAGTCAGATTTAAGTTAAAATTTTAAGTTTACACAAAAGTTAACGATCTTCACAAAGTTACCGGTGCGGTGTACCGGTGTACTAAGTAAACACAATGGATTATAATGTCAACAAGATCAGCTTAAAGTCCAACCAACAATTTTAGTCTTTCAAATATTTAGATATCGCTCTGTTTGTGTAGCTAATTGGGAATGAGGTAGTAATGTTGTATACATTTTGCGGCGGGGGAAATCGGAAAATTGGATCGATACCGGGCAGTATCTGTTCGTGTTATGGTGGTGTTTATGGAATGAATGAATTGTCTACTCATTGAAAATGAACTTGTTTATTTAAAGGTCAAAAGGCCAAGGTTTCATTGTGTTATCATTTATGCATTGTTTTGAAATTTTCAAATTCAATACGGCTTTGAAATGGAAGTTAATGCTTTCAGGCTATTTATTAATATTGCAATTGAAAATATTTGTTAAGAAGATTTGATTACATTTTATGTAATAATGTAAATATCCGATTTAGCAATGTAATGTAGGTGAGAAATAAAAGTGAAATTACAGGATAATAAACAATTAAGATTGAAAAAAAATATGATCGATCCATAGAATAACAATTATAAATAAATGAAATAAAATGTAAACTGAACGAAAGTAATGTTTCAGCATAGAAAAACTTAATTCAACTTAATTCAGCATAGAAAAACTTAATTAATCAGGTTCACATAAAAACTAGAATAAAGAGTAAGCATTAAATATTCAATTGCACTTTCAGTATACTAAAAAATATAGTATACTTCATATAATGTTTATCGAACTTTATAAGGTTATGTGTACATATAGAAATGGTTAAAATATATAATAAGACCTTCATCCCTTCATCGATCAAGGCAAATATTTTCGAAATATTTATCATTCAACATTACAAAGGCTCTCCAAAACAATTTGGGGAGATGAAGTACCCATCGAGAAAACACCACTCTCGAATGTCGTAAACAACTTCTTTTGTTTGATCCATTGTTTATACCCCACCTATATTTTGCTCTACTCTCGTATTAAGAGAGGACAGTAATGATTACTTTAATAATACCCGACCCGTAGGTACTCAGCAAAGGGCGTATGGGCCTCTTCAATTACTGTACCGCCGATGGTACCTTCGTGGGTCACGTATACATGGTTGTCCCTGCTCTTGGTGCTCTATGGGCACGACAATCAAATCATTTTTAATATTTTTGAGGAGCATTCTATTAAATTTTATGCATTTGTAATGGTTTAGAATATTTATATACTAAGTAAATGTTAGTCTGCATACAATCAGCTTTCTATTAACATTTTGATGCCTGGACTTGAGTTAAAATAAAATAAAAATTTTTTTTGCTTTTAATACAAATATGTATACTTAAATATAAGTAAAATAACATGATAATTTTTGCAATGAGGAAATGATGAATGCTCTTAGTGTTCATTAATCTATATAATATTATTAGCCTTTCATATTTTGCTAGTTACTTCGTATATAAGAGTATTCCTTATTTATTTAGTAGAAGCTGTATTGTAGCTAATTCGAAAAATGTGAATTCGTTTAACTTTATCTCAACAGAAGATTTGTATTGAATATATTTGGCGTTAATTTTGTAGAAATTCATTATTTACAATTAAATGAAACTATGCGATGTAGTAGTATTTCTACTTTCTTTAAGTAAAGAACTTAAAGAAAGTAGAAATAATACTACATCACGTCGTTTCATTTAGTTGTGGAGAAGATTTGATACTAAAAAAAAATTAGTCAATCCCGAGTTTATAGATAAAAATAAACACAAACTATAGATAAATTGGTCAGTGCAAATTACATGTTTTACAAAAATATTTTGAGATTTTGGGGTAGGTGCTAACCCTAAGATCTAAAAGATGGATTCACTCGGTATGTTCTAACATATTTCTATTTTGAAAGCACACCCAAATTTTGATGTTAAATATTATATAACTTACCGTGGTCGCCATGGTGTGTTGGGTTGATCACAAGGCATACGGCCTTTGTCGATGCGACGCACCGCTGCGACCCGGGTTCGATTCCCGGTCGTTCGTCGAACGGGGCTGGACTGGTGTACAGCCAACCACATGGTTGTAAGAGATTGCTCTTGTACATTAAAGTAGATAAATAAATAAATAAATAAATATAACTTACCAAAAGCTTCAAGCAACAAAGATCTGAATAAAAAAACTAAATTGTATCCTTAGGTATTGTTGTGGTAATTTCAATCCTAGTGCTAAGTATTTTTAACACTGAGTTTTGAAGACAACTACCTTATATTTGAGGCTAAAATTTAACTTCGTTGTCGTTTTAATATTCTATTAATGCCCTAGAACCGAGAAAAGCTTGCGTGGATTTGAATCAACCATAGACTAGAAAAATGTTTACTATTTTTCCCAAATTTATATCAGACTATCATTAAATACGTCATTCACGCTGACGAATTCATGCCAGATGAAATGGTGTACTTACGTACTTTTCTTTTTCATTTATTATTAACCGACGAAATGGTTTGAATATTTGTTTTTTGATGATTTCTTCATTAATGTTTATCATGTACTTATTAGTACAACTGGGTAAATCTAAATTGATATTAGTATATAAAAGACAATAAATGAATAGTTTAAAAAACTAAAAGGAAACACGCTTATACAAAATATTGCATTAAAAAACAAAAAATAATTATCGAACATGTTTTTTTTATTTACTAAGTAAAGACTTTAGTGTAAGCCATGTTTGTTTTTGTGTACAATATTTGAGTGTAAAAGCGTGGAGTGCTTTGCTTTGACATCTAAGTAAATTATTAAGCATTTTAATTCACTTAATATTAATTTCAGAAATAAATCATTTACTTTTCAGAAACATAATACACAATAATAACAATATATGCCACGAGAATATTTTTTGCGCTAAAATTTTGCAATATTTTGTGAAAGCGTGTTTTATTTAGTTTTTTAAAATATTATATGATTTATGATTTTTAAGTAATTTATTTTTGTTTTAAGACTAACTTTTTATTTTTTATGAAACTGTTTTGTTGTCATTGATTCTTGATACATGTGCAAAATTTTGAATTATTCGGACATCAGGAAGTAGGTGAAAATTTAATTAAAAAATTTAGTTACTTTTTTACATTTTTTTGTTTTTAACTAAAATTTTTTGGTTATTTTATGAAATTGTTATATTATCATGAGAATTACATACAACTGCCTAATTTTACGACTATCGTCGTAAAATTAGGCAGTTGTATGTATTAAAATTGCATGACATTTAGTTTTGCAGATTCCATTACATAGTTACATAAAAACCGAAAATAATAAAAGCGTGTTTAAAAGGAGATCGAATTTTCATATTTCTGACTTCGATTTCGTGTCTATCCAAATATATCTTATCTTAAATTAATCGTTATTAAATGTTACACAGATAAAATAAAATAATAAAATACATGTACATAAAATATATTTTAATTCTGGAAAATCGCACAATTCCTAAGGGAACTATAAGAAATTATTCTGTCTTAAAAATATTCCATTAGTTTTTAATTAAATTTGTGGAATATTTTTTATATAATTTGACAGAACCCATATTTCCAGGCAAATGAAGCTGTTAGTAATATCTTGTTTATTCATTATATCTATGTGGACATTATAATATTGGAAGAGAAAAATCTTAATTGTTCACCATAATAATCAATTTCAGGCCACATTCTTATAGCGAACGTGTGACATACTAAAACAGAATTATATATTTTTTATTTAGTCACAAAAATGTAATTGAAAGCTTGCGTTGAAAATCAGGGCATACCTTAAAGTTCATTAAGACATTGAATTAAAACGAAGTTCACTAACTAAAATACTTACGTATCTACAGTAGACGCTGTGAATAGTTGTAAAATTATTTAGAGCGCAGCACGCGAGAAATAGCGGAATTTATTCAACATGTGCATTCGTCGGACGGATATCTGATATTTCTGCACTGAATTTCTTATGCACCTGTTGCGTTTTGATCAGTTTTGCGAACGTGCAAATAATTTATCTGACGCTGTGCATCTACACAAGATGTATAAATTGTAATAATTTCACAATACTTTGAGAAAAAACATTAAAGGATTGAATAATCTTTAGAGTAGATAGGAACATAAAGTATTTAGGAGATACAGCAGTTCAAAAATTGGACTGAAATGAAATTGATCGAATAACAAATTATAAAAACACATTCTGCATAAAATTTAAATATTATTCTAACTTTTTTAAATTCGTTTAAAATGTTTGTTAAAAGGGCATTTTCTCACGAAGGAAAATAAATAGTCAAAGATTATTACAAAAAAAAATTTCCCAAAATATTTCAAAACTAATTATTCATAGCTAATAAAAGAGAAAAATTCTATTATTGAATATACTTGGCGTTAGTTTTGTAGAAATTCATTATTCACAGTTAAATGAAACTACGTGATGTAGTATTATTTCTACTTTATTTAAGTTCTTTACCACGACTTAGGTTTCGTTGTATTACAATATCTTCAGGTGGGCTATTACCAAAGATCTTTGCTTTACAATATTTGCTAATAGCTCACCTGAAGATGTTGTAATACAACGAAACTTAAGTCGTGGCAAAGAACTTAAAGAAAGTAGAAATAATACTACATCACGTACAGCACATACTTAGGGTTTTGGGTTTATTTGATACTAGATTTTTCACAGTGCTTCACTTGCGTAGACAATGTGACATTTAAAGTTTCCATAATTGGACAATGAGTTAATATCTCTCTAACAAAATTACTTTCCTCGCTCCTCAGTATCACTTGTGAATATCGTAGCCCAATATTCTGCAGATACCTAAGAGCTTTAGCATCCACGCTTCACTAATATTAACATAGCTGTATGACCTGAACGTCTGCACCCATAACTTATACTCAAAAGGTTTCTGGATAAATACTCACTATGGCAGTTAAAACCTCATTAAATCCATCTAAGGGAACCACCAAACAGAGGTTGCGTTTTATTTGTATATATATACATATATATATATATATATATATATGTATATATATCGAGAGGGATATATAATTAATTCACATGGTGGTCAGGATGTTTGCCTACTCAGTGCAGAATTTAATATGTATCTAACAACGTTTCGCATCCAATGGTTGTCTCCCACTGCAATATTTTACATTACAGCCAGACAGTAACAAATTTGAACACAAAGCACTACTGCCTTGTCGTACAATAAATCAAAAATTATTTTCACCGCAGCGCGAAGGTGCGCGCATTGTTTAATTAAATACAGATTTAAAGAGTAAATGAAATTAAAACCGCTAAACTTTTAACTTGTCCCTAACTTTTATGATTAATGGTCGCCGTAGTATCACTTAGACGCTGCGGCTGTAGCACGTTTTAACGTGTGCATTGTAATTTATTTTGCGTAGACGGCATGTGTGAAAAGTTTTTAATTAACAAAAGCGTGCGGAGTGCGTCTAAGTGGTACTTCTTATTATTACATTGTTTGACTCAAATTCAAATCGCGGACGAGCGTGGATTGAGTCACTATGTCTTTTGTAAATTATAAGCTACATCAACTTAGAAAGATCTTATTGTTAGTGGTAAATAATTTTTTTTTAATTATTATTACTATAATTTAAAAAAAATTCACGCTTAAATTTTTAGGAAATTTTTTTATAATGTAATATTCACAGAATATAAAAATCTCGAAATAAATATGCACGTGTGTACGTTCTTGCAAGTAGATATGTAAACCGAAAAGATTTGATACAATAGTAGTTGACTTCTCCTTAATTTACTGTTTTAGTAAAATATCTAAAAATCTCGAAATAAATATGCACGTGTGTACGTTCTTGCAAGTAGATATGTAAACCGAAAAGATTTGATACAATAGTAGTTGACTTCTCCTTAATTTACTGTTTTAGTAAAATATCTAAAAATCTCGAAATAAATATGCACGTGTGTACGTTCTTGCAAGTAGATATGTAAACCGAAAAGATTTGATACAATAGTAGTTGACTTCTCCTTAATTTACTGTTTTAGTAAAATATCATGAACATGGGTTAATTAAAACATACATGGCGGAAAAATTATAAAATGTATTAATAAAAAGAGAGTTTTCAATTGAATAATAAATGTAGATTAGAGAAATCTCCCTGTTTCTTTTACTCTCATAGAATATAATGACAGTTATTAGAAACTATATTATATTCTATGAGATGCAATTCAGCATTGCTGTTCTTGTCTATTTGTCAAGTTTAAAAGCTTATAAAAAAAAAAACTTAAACTTCTTAAAAATTGACTAATTTAATCAATTTTTAAGAAGTTAATGGTGTTGTTTACATGGCGCTATTATTATTTGTTCTTTATGAACCCTAAAATATAAGCACTATATAAATTTGACAAAAAGATAATGCAATAATTTTTTTGCGACATTACCGAAATATATAAATAGGCTTGCCTTTTAGAACAAAATATCCAGAGTGGCTGCTAGATGAACGGGTACAACTAGATAACCTGGTAAATTATACTTATTTCGGTATCGTAAAATTGAAGTATATCGTTTTTTTTTCATTTTAAGTATAATCGTATAAGGTTTTAAAACATATAAGGTCATGTAAGGTTAGAAAGACAAAAAGACAAATCATCTAATGGGGAAAATGGATTATCTGAAATATTTAATATGGTGACAAGATAGTGTACCAACCGGAGAGCGTTTCAAATATGTATAATACTACTTGAAGACTACTAACTATACAAGTATTTATTCGGCAAGATACAGCGAGTATAGTTGCAATCAACTACTATTTAAATCAACTCGCCGTATCGTCATGTTTTCTAAATGTTATTGATATTGTATGTGTAGTTATGAATAATTATTAATTTTTTTATTATAAATTTAAGACTCTGTAAACTTCGACATATCGTAATGTTAGAAGTCAGCCAAAACTTTACATTCGTGTGTTCGATACAAAAATTATAATTGTATATCAAAGAAGGTAAAATTCTCAGAAAAACTCAAACGTGCTCCAGGATAGTAATTTAGGTTCTCTCCTATTTATCTTAATGGTAATGACCTGCCATTAGAAGTAAAAACTGCAAAATGCTTGCTTTTTGCCAAATGTTAAATTTGTTTCTGAGAATAAGTGATTGTTGGGATTATGAGATGTTTTGAAGGGCTATCGACCTAGTTTTACAGGGGTTTTAAAAATAAACTCCGTTATAACATAAGTGAGCAGTGACCTATTCTCAAAACTCAACCACATAAGGACATGAATTAGGCTTTTGTCTCACATGTGTCCATAGTTCAGGACCGCGGTATAGTATGGAGGGCTGTCTCTCATTTCCCAATCACATTAGTGATACTTCCAAGGGGCCATTTAGGATACTCTAATTTATTATACGGCATATCCGATAATTCACTATACTAACTGTATTAAGGCTTTGTACAAACTGGTAATGAACTCAGTTACTTGGTTTCGTATGAAACAACTTATGTCTTTATCATGGAGAAAATGCCGATAAGATTTATTCGATTTCTTTATTTTAAAAACCATTACCAGATATTTTTTTTTTTCATTTCGGGCATCGTTGGATGTACAAGTCTCTGCAAGTAAGAAGAGAGTTGAATCTAACCAAGCGTTTATTTAAATTATTAATGTGTTATATTGGCAACCCGATGGATTGTGATTTCTCCAATTACCCATTCCGTTTAAGAAACTAATATAAATTTAAGGTAAATTGTAAAGATATTAGGCAATTCAGCCAATTCATTCATTTTATTCGTTAGCCATTCTTGAAGTTTACTGAAAGTGGCCTTCGTTGATCTGAATTTAAACGACTATCATCTTCTGGTTGACATTTTAGATTAAAAACAAATTATCGTTTGTCGTAGATTTTATAAAATTGCTTCAGATTTCAATAGCAAATTCTTCGTCAGTATAATTTGAAAAAAAACACCTTACTAATGTATATAACTTGTTAGTATAAACATTTAAGGATTGATATTGTTTCAGGTAATATATTTACAAATAAAAATATTATTTATTACCACGTAAATATATTACCAAGCATATATGTAACAGACGTAAAAATATCGTGAATGTTTTCCATTTAAAAAAGAAAATTTGAATATTTTGTTTTCTAAAATTTAAAATTAATATTTTCAAATTTTAATTCGATTATCGAAATATATGTGGGTTAAAATACTTTATTGGTTAAATTTCAAACTGTTTCTGAGAAGAACGGCTGGAACGCACACGCAGACGGACACGTCTTTGATCTTATAAGGAGTCGGTTTTCCCTTTTGTCGTACGAAATCCTAAAAAAATACAATATTTTCAATTAATTTTGCGACAAAACTTAACTTGATACTTATATTTAATTTACCTACACTAACTTTTATATACATTCATTATTTAATATATCTATTATTATTTAATATTTCTATATTTAATATACCTTCATTAACAAAGTTACATCTGTATTTAATTTACCTACCTTAACAAAGTTAAAACTATGAAAAAAGTACTTTTTTAATTTTGATTTTAACTCTAAGTAATTACTATGTATGTGTTAGGGTATACTATATCATTCAATTGAGAAATCACGGTCAACAATTTAGGAATCATTATTTTGTGACATATGTATCGTGATAGAAATAGGGGGAAATGAGCAATGCTATCAGTATCCCTCCTTAAGGTCTTGTACATGAAATATTCAAATAAAATTCTATTATTGTTGCTAGACTATCTTATCAACCGTTCATAAAAAGCCTTCAAGTCTATGAGAAAAAAAGGCCGTTCAATGAATTTAATTATACACATATCATGTGTCACTACAACCTAAATCTGAAAATTAAATTTAAGACATTGTGTAATTTAATTCTGAAGTACGTTAGTTATTATATATAATATAAGGTTGAAATATGGTATTATATCAAGCTTTGAAAAAAAAAACTTTCAATAGAGATTTTCTTTTCGGTTTAAAAATAAAATGTAAGGGGTACACAAAATTGTGCAATTTAGAACTTTTTTCGTACTACTTCTATTTTAATATCCCTGACATACCATTTGAAATTTACGGTAATTATTGGAAAAATCCCTGTATGTATATAAAAATGTTGAGTTTGGATTATTTATAATTCTTTATAAGGTATTTTAAATAAAAAAAGGATAAAATATCACAAAATTGTTTTCCGTATTAAAGTATAAAAATGGTGTGATATCTTTCTACAGTTATAATGATAAAATAATACAAAATGGTCTACTGTATTGAAGTATAAAAATGGTGTGATGTCTTTCTACAGTTATAATGATAAAATAATACAAAATGGTCTACTGTATTGAAGTATAAAAATGGTGAGATATCTTTTTACAGTTATAATGATAGAATAATACAAAATGGTCTACTGTATTGAAATATGAAAATGGTGTGATATCTTTCTACAGTTATAATGATAAAATCATACAAAATGGTCTACTGTATTGAAGTATAAAAATGGTGTGATATCCTTCTACATTTGGCCAGTTATTTTGTACTTTTGCGGTTACGGACCGTAATCAGTTTAGTGATCTGTATTAATTAAGTGTAGTTCAAAGTAAGTGAAAAGTTATTTATTGGTACAAATTCATTCACATAATATAACAAAAAAGTCTTCAAAGATCCGTTTACGATGAATATTATCAATATTGCAATGTAAACAATTTGTTTGAATATAAATTAACAACTTAAACCTAATCTTACACGTACACGGGACAAATTAACAACCACGAAAGGGTCATTAAATAGGCCAACCTTCTGTTGCCAGCAAAGTATCAAACCAGTTCAAATTTAAGCCAGTTTCAAAGTTATTTTGGATATAATGAGTACACTCACTTATTGTAATATAAACTTTCTGGGTGACAGTATAAAAGAGATTGTTTCGAATAACTCTTAACCAGGAATTTTGCTTTGAATTTTGGCTGCGCTATCCCCGAGTTTCGGTCTCGTTGGAAGAAGTTGTAGCCTTGGGTACATTTTGCGAGTCGGAATGCGTTAGGTAGCTGCCACTCGATAAAATTTGCGGAAGTTCGCCTTAGAAGTTTATATTAAGTGGTGTAACTGACAGCTTCTATATTATCTATGCTACTGTAGTGATCTTTAAATTGAAATTAAACTGGGCAGTTTAAGATAAAAAAGGACGAGATTATGTAAAGTTAAACAAAAATTATCCTAATTCAAATGTTGTAAAAACAAGATAAAAAATAAGTAAATACATAATATTTTATATCACGATAAAGATCACTATGTAAGGAGGAAAAATTACTTAAAAGTGATAATATCAATTATTTTATGATTAATTTAAATAAGATCGTTGACTTGAGCCAACATTACAGAGACAATGATATCTAAATGTTTTTGGGCGTGAAATTTATTCACGTCGTTTTAATAAACCTGATGACCGTTCCTTATTCATTAAAAATCCAAAGTGAAATGTATCCATTATAATTTAGTAACCATTTTATAAAATAAAATTCACTTTTTTGGGTAGATTTTGTTTTACGACATATAATACTTGATGAAATTAAATTAATGTTTTAAATACTTCCATGATAATTTCAATAAGAATGGAACTATGGAGTAGATATCAGTTCGACCGTAGCCGCATATCTCTTTAAAAGAGAGCTGGAAGTGTACATGTATATATACATATATATATATATATATATATATATATATATATATATATATATATATATATATATATATATATATATTTAACACGTAATATACCTTAGCATTAATGTATTTTTTACAAATTTATTGATTTTAATGCAGTTTTTTTGTATTTTTACATTGGAAAAAATGTTGCTCTTTTAATAACGTAATTAAACTCTTTAGGTCGTGGACGACAAAAGAGTACAATGATCCATTATTACCGCCTAATTAGGACATTGTTATTTATATGTCTGTATTAAAACAACCATTTCTATAGAAATAATAAATGAAAATATTACTATTTATTTGAAATTTAGGAAAAGTAGGTGATTTCATAAACGTATATCTTTCGAGAACTTAGGTGCATTTAGCAAATTTTAATATTCTTCCATAAATACATAAAGTAACCTTTGAAAGTATTTGAAAAATTGTCAATCAAATTCTGTTTTTTCTGCACTTTACTTTATAGCAATATTTTATCTTTTATCCAAAATAACTAAAAATAATAAAAAGGAATATTGAAGATCCAAACATAAGGAGCTTGTTTATTAATTTTTATAGAATTTTAATTTTTTTTTTGGTGAATCTATTATTATATTTTTTTTTTTTCATTTTATATCCTCAATACATTATAATATTCTATATTACCTTTGATTATATTTAATTAAGGTGATATTAAATTCATAAAATATATTTTTACATTATATACTTATTAAATAAAATCCTTATTTTTATACATAAATGCAGACAACTCTATGTGCTCAATTCCCATTATTTACAAAACAATAATACTATCAATTGACGAACCATATCATTTTCAGACTACAATTTGCATTGCCCTTTAGTTGTCATTTCAAAAACAAACAAATGTCACCGAAAGACAGGTGCGTAAATAAAACCCTCCCAAGATCGTAATAAACCTTCGTAAGAGAGGGTATATAATTATTTTTCAAAATACATACAATCGACTTGACTTTAAGTATTCAGTTTACTTGGTTAATTATTTTGTTATGTAATATTACGACGTAACCGGCTAAAATTTATTTAAAATTGCTGCTAATAATACATACAGAACATAAGAAAAAATAAGAGTGAAAAAACTAAAGGCAGAAGGAACAAGGGGCGAGGGTCGTTAATAAAATGACCTTTAACGAGGAAGACTTGAATTTATGCATTTGTACCTGCTGTAAAGTTAATTCTTTTTTTTCATCGTCAAAAATTGAAAATAATGTGTAAGTTCAAAACGAGCTTATAATGACAATAGACGGAAATTACATAATTGAGTTGATTTGTTTGAGCTTTTATTAGTTCTATAGGTTGCTCGCTAGTACGGGTGGCATAGTGTTTTTTTTAATGTTAGTCTATTTAATTTTGGTTTATAACTAGAGGCTTGGAAAATTATTATTTAAAATAATTTGTAAATTCAGTCACAAAACTTACTCCTTATAATTAGCCAGTAAGATTAATAGATACGTTAAAATTTGATAGAAGTTGAATATATTTAATTTAGCTAAACAACTCGCTCGTTATAATTAGCGAGTACGATTAATAGACTCAAACGTTCAAATTATGGGAAAATTTCCCCAAAAAGGAACCGCATCCGTCGTTTTGGAGAAGTGTTGTTTATACAAACTTCCTTTGCTATGCAAATTTTTATATACATGCGATTATTCAGAAAGAAATGTACCCTTTCGTTAATGACTTGGATTTGAATGTAGCAATGCTTTATGCACACTCTTGTTTTATTCTAAATAATTTATTTTGAAAACATAAGATTTTTTGATATTCTGAATTGATGGAATTGTAATTGTAATACGGATAACGAAACCAGTAAAGTAAATATTTTTAATATACACACTTTTTTTTTTACCCTATCGGAATATGAGTTCCGGGGTTTTAAATAAGCTCTGGAGAAAAGGGTCGTGCATTTGGAAATTTTAGCCATATGTAATAATTTAAGTCTCTTGTTTCGCCACGCATAAGATAAAACTCCTGAATGGATCTTTCATAAAGTATCATTGTTGCATTTCTGAGAACTTAAGAAAATATACGAAAAATTATTTGCATCTGAAATAGTTATCTATCAGTCTATCAATGTATTTTAAATAGTTGCAGTAGCGTCATCTGACAATTGATAATTAAAGTTTTACAAAAATATTTACATGACTTAAATAGACGTGGGAAAATTAAACAGATGGAAATATGGAATACGGCTTCATGTTATTAACGACTACGGGATAATTAAACATTTACTCTGCGTCTTGCTTTCATATATAAATGGGTAAACGAAGTAGATCACGCGAATTAATAAAACCAGTTAGTTATATGCTTACACATATTATTTATATACATAAAATATATGTTTGTACCTATACATAAAATATCGCACTTAAATGTTTGTTTTAAGACTTTAAGTACATCGACTGTAAGTGTTTTATATTATATACCAAATTTATGGAATAGCTAAAAAATTGCGCACAAAATACTATTTACGTCTTTATTTAAAACTTCCACATGAATTATCGACTTATTTCTTCTTCTTCGTTGATTCGTTGATGACTTCGTGGATCGATAAAATTATTCCAACGTAATACGTTTAATGATTCTCAATATTTGCACTATGTATAACGTGAAATATTAAAAATATTCGCATTTTTATACCTCGGCGCTTTGTCTTTTGAAAGTACATTTTATGAACTTTTTGCCAATTTGTTTTAAAAAATTACAAATAAAATATTTTCTGATTACTTCAAGTATTTTTCTGGAATTTGTGCTATTTAATTTACTTTTTTTGTTTTGAGAAATAATAGAGAAGGTCTAGGAAAATTCATTCAATTCTTATAAATATACAGCTGAAATATTTTCATTACCATTTAACGATAATGGGCCATATTATGCTATAATATTTAGTTATGAGACGAGAAATTGCTTTGCTTTTACTAAAGACTAATTCAATCTTTACAAACACATTTTCTTTGTTAATGGTTATGAAGCCCTTTTCAAGTATAAAGTCATAGAATTCTTATGCATTCTCACACTTTGATGGTATCCTTCGTCACTGAAATAGTGGCTTCACAAGAATAGCGAAACTTCGTTTCGCAAAATTGGTTATAAACTTATAATGAGGCTGTATCATTAAATATTAAATATGCGTTTCAAAAACCACACTAGCATCGTCAAACTATTTCCATTGAAACACCACAAAAGGTCAAGCTCTTTCTTTGCTCCCCATTGATTATGGAAGCAGATGCCCGGTTTTGTTCGCCTGCCACTTACTCGAACTTTATGTGCGTTCGCAGTCCTGCATGTAATAAACCCCAATAGTTAGACCTTTGAATAAAAAGCATTTGACCCTTGAATATTATAATACCTACGTGCAAATATGAATACTGGTACAGATATACACCCAACAAAACCTTTTTTAATTTACAAGTTCCTCTTTGTCGAAGATAATCCAATATTCTTAGTGCTCGAGTAATTCAGTTGCTTTTTTAGGAGAAATAGGGATTTTTTATTTGTTGGCCCATAGTAAATAATTGCAAAATAAAATTTACTAGGATACAATTTATATCTCAGTAATTAGTAGTTTTTTCTTTCGTTTTTTCATTGAAATATTTTTTTGAAGATCTCTTCTGTCTAATTATGATACCTGCTAGGGTGATGTTCGCACGATCAATATCAATGCTACGATTCTATTAATATTTAAGGTAGTTATTAACAAGAAATATTATTTTATGAAGCCTAGTAATAAAAGAAATTTTGTTTTTTATTTTTAAACAAAACAAATATTTTTTTGAATAACTGTGACAAACTTTATTTTAGATGCTAGTAAATACATGTTGTGTTCGATATTTTTACAACATAATTGTTTGAGAAACAAGCTATTAGGTTTTAAACCATCTACGACTTACAATTTCTTTGTATAATTAAAAAAAAATGTGTAAACTTTCGCCCCCATTGTAGTTTCGCCCTGATTTTTTTTAAATCATCAATATTTTCAGAGGCGTAAATGAATAGTTTAATACTAATACCATTTACGTATTTGAATGTGTGAGAAATTGTATATTAGAAAAATGTCTATTAACTATGTTTATCATGAATTACACTATAAACATATATTTGTTGATCTGTCTACTATACACCCAGTGCTGCCGTACTCATATGAATACTATATGATTTAACTTCATTTATAATTATCAGATACGATTTATATAGCTAATTCTGTTTTCTGAGCTTCTACAGAAATGCATGTTTTATACATAACTACGTTTTATACATGTTTTGTACATAAAACGCATACACAACTAACGCACTCACCACAATGTTGACTCAATGCGTTCACGTATATACGCCCACATGTGCATTTGCGCACACATAGTTTATGTACTTATTTACAATACTAAGCCAGGTAACATTTTTTTTTATAAAAACTGTTGAAACATCCACACCACACTGTACTATACTTGTGCTGCACCTTATCATTATGCAGTTTACTCTGATGCGATAATGTATACCTACACCTAACCAGATATTAGATAGAATTAAGCATTTTTTCGAAAACATAATTTCTAAATTTTTACTGGTATTAATTTTCCAACTCCATTGACATTATTTGATGTCTCAAAATCCCAGTTATTTTTACCATTTGGAGATTAATAGAGATACATATCGCAGCTAAATGATAATTATGCAACACCCTAATTTTAAAAAATTACATTACATTAACACTTTCATACATTTTGGACGGTTCAAATTTTAACTTCTTCGAGATATTTTACTGCATTCTTATTGCTACTAGGTTAGAGAATTCAGCTCAGTTAGAGAATTCTATGAAGCAAATTTCAATAACATTAAATTATGCCGAATATTTTCAATATTATTTTAAAATCGAATTCACTTAAAATTATGTTTTCTGGTGTGTCATCAACATCTCATCTCCCGTTTTCCAGATACTTCTCATTCCTCTATTTCTTTATTACTTACTTTTTAACATCTATTCTAACTCATTCCGTATGTTCTATTTTGTTGAACACGTCATAGAAGATGGCTGTATCAGTTTAGCAAATAAAAAATTCTTTGTATGATGATCAAATCTATATACGCATGACAATATTGACGCATACTTAGCAATAATGCTGTTACGTACGTATGCATATTACAATAAAATATTATCAAGTATTTTTTATTAGTAAATGTTATGAAATTTTCCAAAAAAAAGCAAAATTTTATGTTTGAGTATGACAGAAAAGTTTTCAAAGTTTTGAAACTTAATTATATACACAAAATAACAAGGTCTTATTAAACAGTAATATCAATTTTATTCTCTGTCTATTTTTAGTGCTAACGCATAATTTTTCATAAAATTTCTGTTCGTTATTTTCACGCTTTTTCGTTCGCTGTCCACATTGCCATGATATGTCGCTTATTTTGTTTAGTTGTATTTAAAATGTCTATTATCAATTAGTAACTTCTTATAATTATATATATGCATTTGTTGCGTTATGATAAAAATGGAAAAAATATACAGCATAACACAAATGTAAACAAAACGACGTCCGACAAATGCGAACCAAATATATTAGATTCCGATTTATGACTACGATGTATAAAATCAATGTTGAAATCTTTATCGGCACATCAATCAGATTACATTACAATGTGCCCGTAAGCCGATATATCGGCCGCTACCACGTCACGAAGCGTTCACCCGTACATTCCGCTATGGCATGAGGCTCAATGAATTATTTTGAGATCGGAATCAAAATATGTCATTTGTACCGATATGCGCGTGCATCATTTGCTGCCGTGTGTTATATGTCGTTTGAGACAAGATTGTACAAAAGATAAAGCCGACTACTTAGATCTGACGTCACATGAATAACCGAAACTGATTATATCACTGCATGCAACCGAAATTGTTTTGTCGCAGCGTTAATCATAATAAAGATATTTGTCTAGAATGGGATTTTATTAATTATTTATTTGATGGTAATATAAGATAAATTTAAGATAACATAAGATAAATTTAAGATAACATTTTTATTTCATCGGTATATTTAAAAAATAAAATTTTGACTGATCATGATTTGTTATAATGTCATTTAAATTTCTATCAATACTCGTTATAATACACATTAATCTTTAAAACTTCTTAAAGTGTTTGTTTGAGACCTTTCCAATTATTTTTATTATTATATACTCAAATACTTAATTCAACTAATAAATTGTCTAAACCTATTATTTATACACGTAAACCAAATATTTATATTTAAAGTAATAATAAAATATAAAAAATCATAGAAAATAAAAAAGAAAGTATGTGTTTAACCTTTTCACTATTTTGAAGAAACTTTATTAAATATGGTGTCTTGTATATTCAAAGCAAATGATAAACCTAATTCTCCACTCGACATCTTTTACGAAACTCCCATTACAATGTTAGAAAACGAAAGTTAGCCTATACGCCGATGTATTAGACTTACCCACAAACGTAATACCCTTATCATTCTAAATACACGGGAATGAATCAATTCTTATCAATTTCGAAAGCCCCACAGCGGCTACCAGCATCGGGCGTCAGTCTTCACGTCGCATCGACTGAATTCGATCCACGATTCGAATAGCGACTTGTAAGAAGGTAATCTATCTTACTTAGGCGCCGAGCCCTAAACCTCGGGTCAGCAAAAGGTATCAATCTTCATTGAGTGGCCTATAAAACTTTAAACATTTCTACCATAAAGAAAGATTTTGTGTGAATTTTATTGCTCCGGCCCCGGCTACTACTGTCTTTATGACTTAGTTCATGGAAGTGTTCTAGCCCCCGGTTTCGACCGTTCGGCTCATTTCACTCGTATTTATAGTTCAATAAGATTAAAAAAAAGTAACTTCCTTCGAATCGAAGTAATGTATCCAGTCTGTTACTTTTAAATTGAAAACACCTTAATTAATAATGTGGGAAGGTAAGCAGGCAAGTTGTTTACGAGAATTTAAGTAGTTAACAAAATTAGTGCGTTGTTAATTAAGAATTACGTTATTAAAAGTGGTTTCGAAATGGATTTAACTAAAAATATCGGGAATGCTTTATTAAGTTAGTTAGTGTTAACGTAACAGGGTTATTCGAATGTTTAGGTTCATATGTTCAATTATATTTTAAAAATCTGAATTGGATTAATGTATAATAATAATTGGATATTTATATCTAAATTAACTAGTTAATTATTCGATATCAAAAGATAGTTATTACACATATATATTTTATAATATAATTAAACGTTTTTCAACTGGAGAAAGAAGCACAAAACTAAAATAATTCTTAAAGAGACATTTATTTATACGTATTGAATATATTTGGCGTTAGGTTAATAGAAATTCATTATCACTTAATTTTTACTAACAAGTAAATGAAACTACGTGATGTAGTGTTATATCTACTTTATTTAACTTCTCAACCACGACCTAGGTTTGGTTGTATGACATCTTCAGGGGGACAATTTGAAGAGATTCATAAACCCTTCAAAAACCTAGGTCTTGATTAAGAAGTTAAATAAATTTGACATAACGCTACATCACATAGCTTTAATTACTTGTTAATAAAAAGTAAATCTTGGAATAGTGATAAAAATTAAAAGCAATAATCAACATATGTATAATAAACGTCAGACTGATATAGTGAATTCATACACTAGGCACTATAATACTATTCAAAATACTTAAGAATCTTCAAATGGGTTTATGCTCACATTTTGTGCTCACGGTTTAACTCCTTTTTTTTAGTGGCAAACAAATTATAGTTTTACAGGTTTTAGTTATTTTTATTACAATAAACGTAAAAAAATGGAATCGACATCAGTTTTCGAAGTGGTACTTAGTACAAATTCACATACACAGCTCACATCGAAAGTGAAATTTTAAGTTTAAAATTTATTATTAAATTACTATCATATTTTGTTTCCATCTGAATGTGATAAAATAAAACGAATAGTTTTCCGTTTTAATAGAGTTCAACTAAACTGAAGGTCATCAATAGCTCGTAGATAATGTTATCGTAATTGAATCCAGATCATAAATAAACTTTTATATACAGCAAGGAATTAAAAATATTGCTCATACGACTAGTTCAGGTTTTCCTCGACAGTTAATTTTTTACTAATTTATATAGCAATGTGATGGTTCATACTGCATATGTTAGACATATGAGATCGATACCTATAAATTAAGCCATTTTTATAAATTGCAATTACAAGAAAAAAAACACGTGCAGATAAAATACATAAAGTTAGGGACAAAAAAACACACAGACCAACCAATATCTATAAAACAAACCAAAAACTTAGAAGCCTTTTTTATACTATTGATTTATACTAATTGGGATAATTATTATGTTAACGAGGCATTAATTAAGATATTGGGGAATGTTAGTTAACTTGTATGCAATTTAAAATTTTAATTATACATTTGTAAACGCAGATTAGAAGAAAATAAATAGACGATAGTTTTAGTATAAAATTGTTAAATATTGAACTATACAAATGTTCAAATATAAATTTGAATGAACCTCTTATATTTATTATGAACAAAATAAAAATAAAAATTAGCATTTACCTAAAGGTTCTTTAGAAATAAACTAGTTGAACGTTATATAATAACCGTAATCAAGTGTATCTAGAAATAAGTGAGGCCAAAGTGTTACATCTATTAAGAATGACCATTTATTATGCAGCAACAGTTCTACAAAATTATATAATAAATTGTTTCCCCAAATTATTAATATTTTGTAGGACAAAGAAATATACGAGGAAACAAATTATTTTAGTATATTACAACTAAATAAAGCGGAGCTGATATATTCAGTATAAACAGGTTTATTTTGAACATAACACGCGACAAACAAAAATTATTTTTATTTTATCTCTTCTCCTCAGGAAAAGATTTGTAAAGCTCTTCCATGTGACTGAAAATTCATTACATAACATTAGACATTAGTTGAGGGAGGTTGCGACAAATCGAAGTGTGCTTTTATAATATGTAATGTGGTAAAGAAATCCCAGTTTATATTAACACAGTACATCAACTATCTGCGAAGTTACCTACAACGACTAACAACTCTAAATTAGATATGAATATGTAAATCACACGTTTCTGACCTTTATCCTGAGCAACTAGCGCTTGTCTTTACATGAACAGACAAAAAAATGCATAAAAATAAAAATAAACATTGAACGCAAAACACACAATGACGCGTATCTGTTTCAAACCAATTTTCACATTTCGTTAATAAAATAGAACCAAGTAGAACTTCGAACGACATAAATAATATGATACATATTGAGATGCCCCAAAACAAAACACCAAGAAGTCGTTAAACGTAACCGCAGATTCTTATTCAACCACGACCATAAAAATTTACAAAGATTTAAAACCTTTATTACTCATCCCATCATAAACCAAGACTTAATAATTCAATAGCGTATTGTTTTTAAGTTTATTGTTAACATTGAAAGACCAGTATAACCTGCATTGAAATATTGCAAATTTCTATTGTTATATTAGCTTTACAAAAGCGTATATACATACTTCTATTGGCAAGAACTTTGCAAAGAACTTTGGTAAGAATTATATAAAGCTCTCAATAGCTTTTGAGAGTTCATTCATAAATTTAGGGCCTGTAAACAGAGGCATTTGTTGTCAAAATTTGCTACTATACTTGCCTGTATATTTAAGATTTTGTATAAAAGAATAAAATATTTTAATGGTAGATAATATGGAATTATTCACTTAAACGAACCAGAGTCGTTGATGAAAAACTATTTAAAAACGAAATTAATGGAAGAAACAAGATTTTACGAAAATGTTATCTTGCAACTTTTTCACATAATTTTGTAATATATTAAAAACTACATTCACATTATTGACAAAAACAGTTTTTGTGACTATTTTCTAATGTGTAAAACTTATCTAATGTTTGGCAAACCTTGAAATATTACTTGAAATATCTTTTAAAATACATGGACTTTACTTCTAAATATATTTAACAAAATTATCCGCAATCTTATTTCAGTATAATTTTTATACGTTTCTTTGAGACGTCATTTGGATGACCATAGATAATTGATTTGCATTCTTCAGTCACATTATATATATTTTCCAAAGAATATGCAAGTTCTTGCATTTATTATTCGCTGTTCTTTGTGCACAGCCTTTTTTGTTGCTTATATGAGATATAAACCTAATATAAAAGTACATTCAGATCTCCATATGTACTTATATTCTTATGTTAGTTAGAATCTCTAATGATGGATCTTTGTTAAATTTATTGCACAATTATCATTGGCTAAACGTGTTATTAAACTACTTAATAATTAAACGGATGAACTATTGCTTATGAATTAATTTTGTCATTTTATATATGTATTATGGTTTTATATATTGAAATGATAAATAATGAAAATTGTATGACATTTGTATGGCATTTGGCTATTTAAATTTATTAAAAAAAATAAAAGATAATTTTTATAATTAAAAAATCCAAAATATCAGTCGTTCGTCACTTTAGTATCGGGATAAAAAAGGTAATTTAAAGTCTAACATTGCTAATGCAATATATGTTTAAGGTTTTTTCCATGTTAAGATTCTAAAAAGTTACCAACACGAAATAATGCCGCAGAATCCCCACTTTTTAAAAATTTCCTTTTTGTTTATTGAATAATTTACTCTTAGTTCAATAATTAATTAATTAACTCTTAATTCAATATCTTTAACGGAAAACATGAAATCAGTTTTTAATTGCTTATTATGCAAAAACACCATTTTCTTTACTTTTTTTTACAAAAACACCATTTTCTTTACTTATATTGAATACCTTATTGTGATATTGAAAAGTTTTGAAAGAAAAATAAGCTGTGAATGTTTTATTTTAATATTTACAAAAATTTAACGACATATCGATTTGAGGGGTAGTTACAAGAAATGCGTGCTAAATACAGATGTAAAAAATAATGTTAGACTATTTATTGAGTGTTAATAAATCATATCTCGATTAAGTTTTAAATAGCAAAACGTTTGAAATAATCGTTTCGAAATAGTTATTTCTTTTAATTCTCAATATATTTCAGTAGTCACATTGTGAGTATGAGATCAATTAAATGTTCAATTCGGTTTAGAGGATTCTAAATCGAAATTCTAACTTTAAATGGAAAATCTTATACCATATATATTGGCACAAGATTTTCAATTAAAAGGATTCTAAATTTAATTTATGAAATAAGAAATTGAAATCAATTAACGGTTCACAATTATTTTATAATTCATATTAAATGAAAACATTATTAAATTTCATAATTTAAAAACTAGGATTTGAAACATAGAAAATATCGTTAATTACATATTCTCTCATTACTCTCGTTTTTAATATTAAGATTGTGAATTGTATTTCGCATTTAATCAATATTAATTGAAAGATGACAGAGCAAGTTTTGAGATTAGATGCAGTTATATAATTATTAATTATTACATGTTTGCCAATCTAACTTGGCTGTCGATTTTACACTATTTTTGTCTTCCTTCATTCGTATGCACACTAGATCATCGAAATATAACTTTAGTCATATAAGTTTAGAATGTTAACACTAAACGTTGACCACAAACGCTAAGTAGCTAAAGTATTTATTTATGTCACATTTGCGTGATATTTAATATACAGATAACTGTTTATAGGTATTTACAGACTACATATTACCGCCAGCAAAAGGACCTCACATCGTAAACTGCCTGATCATTACAATCATTTTCAATAATCTTCGCATTTCGCAACTTGCATTGCGCTTTTATTGCGGGCATTAATGAAGGTTACACAATTATCCTTTTACACATTGCAATTAGTGGATAATTTCGTTCTCGTTAATGGTACGAATATGTCCATAAATTAGTGATACGTGTTCGTAAGTTTTCTTATTGCCTGTAACTTCAGGAACGTTGGTCTTAAATTTTCCTCTCATAATTTTTTCGCGGTAATAACATGAACTACATTCGGTATTCATTAGATGATTCCAATCAATACTTATAAGTTTGAAATTAATTTTTTTATGATAATATAAATAAAATAGAAAATTATACCAATTTCTAAGTTATATACAATTGTGTTTAGCCTAATTATTGTAGATACACATAAATCCCACCAACATGATGAAGAGGAAAGTTTTATTTATTTGTTTATTTTTTAAGGATTCACGCATTATCTACTAATCCCATTGAAGTACACAATGTGATATAGTTTCTAGATAACCATAGGTTATATAGTTTCACTGATATTGTATATTTTTTTTAGATATAGTTGAAATGTTTTCGTAGTCGGAAAAAAGTCGGTAATCTGGCGCTTTTGTGATGGATGCTGGCAAAACAATTACAAAAACTAAAATAATATGCATTGGGATGTTGTAGGCCTTAAAATTGTAGGTTTATTTTATACGTAAGCCACGGTAACGATTTTTAAGTTAAAAAGAGCGCGAGGTAGAAGTGATGGGTTTAGGTCAATTTATCAATCTTAATTAAAATAAATATCATAGCCGTTTAAGAGTTTTAAATAGATAGAAATTTACTCTCCGCAGTTTTTAATCTGATGAATAGTTCAAGAGAAATGAAAAGGTTTTCGACAATAAATTAGAGTAGAAATGTGCATTTCCATAACCTTCAATGCGATGTAAACGCGCATGGAAAGGTGGAACGAAAAGAGGAGAGGGAAAGAGTTATGGTGATTCGGTCTCCGGAAATCTATCATGTCGCGATATATTATTATATTTTTATGTACTAAAATTAGGCACAGGACTACGTCAATGAAAGGAAAAAAATAAATAAGAAAAATCTTAATAAAATGGCTAAATGATACGCGTAAAAAATCTTTGTACTGGTCTGTTTGGTACCTAAGGGAAACATACTTATCGTTGTGTATAAAGATCTAATTTAGACATAGTGTATGGATATGTTATACTTTCAGATAAGCATATTTTCGAATCATGCTTTCTTTTAACTGATATTCTTTTCTTTACCGATTAAAGTTTGGTTAATCATACATAGTGTAAATTCAGATAAGCATATTAAATTTATTAATTTTTCGATCACATATATTTTAAAATAATTTTTTTATCAAATTACGCTTATTATCACCTGTTTCCACTTACTACATTTTATGACATTTGTTCCGAATACTAGAAATTATTGGTACCTTATTCCTTATTTCAACAATTGTTATTAAGTTTTAGAATCATGCTTTCTTTTAACTGATATTCTTTTCTTTGCCGATTAAAGTTTGGTTAATCATACATAGTGTATGGATTTGTCATACTTTCAGATAAGCATATTTTCGAATCATGCTTTCTTTTAACTGATATTCTTTTCTTTACCGATTAAAGTTTGGTTAATCATACATAGTGTATGTATATGTCATACTTTCAGATAAGTATATTTTCGTATAACATTTACTATCACTCAAAATGCCATTGTTACACACGTACTCGTGTATTATTTCTTCAAGACCTTTAACAAGCCGTAAGTAGTTAAAGTATTAGTATTGCATCGTTTAGTTCATTACCTTAAATAATTATTCCATATTGACAATTAATCACAATTTTATTAATTACAAATTGTTATTTAAACATTACCCTTTATTAATGGTATATATTTTATTTTCTTATATTTAACAAAAAAGAGAGGCAGTTTTAATTCATCGTTTATAAGTGCATACAAACGAAACAAATTCTATTATATTTTGTCATGTGAAATAATGTTCGTAGTTTGAAAAAAATGTTAACACTTCAAAAATCTACACATAGATAGGGTAGGGTTAGGATAGCGTTATAAGTCCAGTAAAAAGTTTTATTTAAAAAAAATATTGATAAAGAACGTGCAAGAAATTTTTGACTTTTCTAATAATTGGTTTACAATTATTAATCAACTACTTAAACAATTTTCTTCCATAATAGTGCACTTCCTAAAATAATGGTATGTATTAAATATTAGTATGACAAATTGAAAATAGTTCTACTTCGTGTCTTTTCTACAGTAGAAATTACATCTACGACTTACGAGAAATTACATATGTTTTACATAGCTTATTAACGTTTGAAATTATAGTTTCGAAACAGTTAGTTCTTTTAATTCTCAAAATATCTCAGTAGTCATATTATGAGTACGAGATCAATTAAAAGTTCAATTCGGTTTAAAGGATTCGAAATCAAATTCTAACATTAAATTTAAAATCTTTTACCGTATAAATTGGCACAAGATTTTCAATTTCAGGAATTCTAAATTTATGAAATAATAAATTGTAATCAATTAACAGTCACAATTACTACCACTAAAGTTTTACATTTATTATGAACAATATTTAGGTCATGTATTCACTACTTCTTAACGTCAATGTCTACATTTTCCCTATCAATTTTAACATATCATTGTTTAGCTAACACTCATAATCGATATTTGGCCTTAATATAATATTTTCCTCAACAAAGGTAATGTTTTTAGTGTTCAGATTCTAAGTTCTATTTCTAAGTCTTTTTAAATGGTATGCTACAAGGGCAAATTCTATCTTCTATATTGTTAAGTACATGAATTCAATTTTATAACGAACGTCCCTAGCAAGTATTTTTGGCTGAAAATCTGCAAATTCTTACTAATTTTGAGATTTTGCCAACATTCATAATTAATATTTCGTTTTAATCTGTCAATGGGTTAATAAAGTTGATCTTGTCGTTAATTAAAATAAGTTTAAAGCTTACGTCGTCGATAATAACGAACATTTTTAAAAAATCAAACTATCTCACCACAGTTGGTATTAAATAGCACAGTGGTATATTCTTATATCTATTAAGATTATAATTCTCGTAATACTTATGTTAGCAATTTCAAGTAAAAATAATGACACAATTTAAACAATTTTAAATTTTTCTGAAAATATTATTGCATTTCTGAATACAAATCGCATCTCAAACTATTGTCGACGTTTGGCAAATTCCCGTATTCGTATCTGAATTTCTCTTAACTATATTAAATAGTCCACAATTATGAAATTTAAAAAGTTTAAAATCCTTTTTTCCATGGTCTTTGGTCATGTGTTGAAACTTCTTATTTTAATTATTCCCGACCATATGACTATTTTCTATGAAAAGCCATATGTTTTTCAATTCGTCAGCATTTTAATTCCACTAAAATATTACAGCAAGAATTTATTGCTTTTCAAGTGTTAATTGCTATGAAAAACTCCTACATTAACTAACTAGAAAATCCTACTGTTCCTAATACCTTAATACTTTTGCTCTTACAATATTATGTTATATTATCGTTTATCCTCAATATTAATTAATGTCAACGCATTTAATCTTGAATTCCATTTAGATTTTAATTGTACACGGTTATTTATTATTTAATCCTTACACATTTGTTATAATATTTTGTATATATTGACCAATATGTTATAATATTTTATATTAATATTTTGTATATATTTACCACATTTGTTATAATATTTTGTATATATTTACCAATATGTTATAATATTTTATATTAATATTTTGTATATATTTACCACATTTGTTATAATATTTTGTATATATTTACCAATATGTCTTCAATTTCTTATCACGCACACAATTACTCCTTCACTTAATCAATTCTTCCGGCTGGCTGGAAGATGACGCTTTTAGAGTAAATAATACGTTTTTTTGTGTACATTAAGATCTATTACACATAACACTTATGGAAGAATACAAACATATTGTTTTGGGAATGTTCCTCCGTTTATTTGTGAGCCTGTTTATTTGTTCGTGCATTACGTAAGAGGAGCTAAAAGGATTTCGATGAAGGTTTTACTAATGAATTCTGTCGAATCTAGGTACAAGCCGTGGTCAATTTTGATGGACCATTAAAAAAAAGGAAATATGGCAATTTCATGATTTTTTGTATTCACAAAACAAAATATTAAAAAAGTTTACTTTCATACTTATTATAATGGATGGCGTTACGTGAATTAATTTTTTATCTGTAGTTAACTTAATACTATCTTCAAAAGGTTCACACGCGAACGAAGTCTCGAGCACACTAGTTTTAAGTAAATGAATAAACAAGTTATAACCGTCGTTCCTCATATGGGCTTATTGTTATATAAAAATATGTAAAATTGCTTGTCCGTTATATAATGATTACAATATAGATTTAGTTGAGTGTTCTTGCTTATAAATTGACAGTAGCCTACACTATCAATAGCCAAACTTGATGTTATTTTTTGTTCTAAAATTTCTTAACATCGAAGCGCTAATGACAGCAGATAAAACTATCTTATTTAAATATGAATAACTAGTATTAAGACTTAATTTAAATTAAATATATACTTAAGAGAATTAATTTAATATTTACACTTCATGCAGCTTTACGGCTTATTTATGCTAAACGGGGGCTTGCAAAATTCTCACACCAATAATCGTAGCAATTTCTCGTTATACTAACAAAGAAATACGTCAATCAAACGCCACAGATATCTCACTACCTGCGTCAGCTGCCCACCGGACAAAGGTAAATAATCTTCGCGTCTTACTTTTGTAAAATAAAATTATAAATACAGGTGTGAAGCTGGTTATGAATTTATATAAAAGTTTATTAAAATAATCTCTGAGATATGTGTCAGAGCTTTTTTACATTGGAAGAAATTTTATTATTTTATAGTTACTTAGCGACCAGTTTTATTCCGCGGTTTTGTTCACTTAGATTTCGTATTTATACAATCGAATTTTTTATCTAGCGATCATGTTTGCATCACAAAATTGTCCTCGACCGGAATAAAAATATGAGAATAATCTCTAAGATATGTGTCATAGCTTTTTTACATTGGAAGAAATTTTATTATTTTATAATTACTTAGTGACCAGTTTTATTCCGCAACTTTGTTCACTTAGATTTCGTATTTACACAGTCGAATTTTTCGTCTAGTAATCATGTTTGCGTCACAAAAGTGTCCTTGGCCGGAATAAAAATAACCTACGTCTTAAGTTGAATAACCTTTGCGTTCCGAGATTATTGTTTACTGTAATAGTCTTGACAATTTATATTCATTATCAGATCTAAAGATATCGTGCTCAATTCTTACTGTGTCAGTACTTAAAATTGTATTCCAAGTTACTTAGGAAGATTTTGATCTAAACAAAAAATATTTTAGATTTTAATTTGAATTACAAATATTATCCCAGTGAAATGTTCATTCAAATCGGAATGTTTCTTTCAATCGGTCATTCAAAGTAGTTTTTCCTTGATGTTGGAACAAAGAGACAATCAGACAAACATAATGAGAAAAGTGACAAGTAGATAGGAAGTATCTTAGGAAACATCCGAAACAGATATTATAATTTGAACTCTAAGCTTTATTCCAATAAGGGTTCCATTTAATTCGATCTTGTAATTTTAGCGTGGCAGACAAAAGAAATAATTTAGGGAAAAAGTGGTTTTGGTTTCTATTCTATCCAAGACATGCCTATGATAGAAAAAGTTTACAAAAATATTAAAGCTCCCCACAAAAGTTTCATCCAAAAATTCCTGAAGAATAACATGATTATTTCTACTGAAAATATTGACCAATGAACTAAGCTATAAAACTGTAAAAGCTCATTAAAATCCGTCTAGTAGTTTTCAAGTAATGCACGCACAAACAGCGTCTCGTTACTATTACATTTTATTACAATTGGATATCATGAATTCAAAATATGACATAAGGAATAAAGGATATTTTAAACATAGTCGTAAAAATTTATAAATGCGTTAGTAATGAAAATATACTTTTTTCTTCAAAACATCGATACATAAAATCTATTCTTACTATATTAAAGCCTAGTCTACACTTGTATAATATAAATAAATTTTATAAATTTTAAAGAGCTTCCAGTAATATATTTTATCGTAATTCTAGATATAATTTAGCAGAAAATATTGTAATTTTAAATAAAAAGAAATATTGAATCCGATTCGTTATTTGTAACGTTCTAATGACATTCCCTTCATTGTTTGTGGTGAAATGATTTACATTATTCTCTTCTTTCGAATACCATACACTCAAAAGCAAAAATTAAGTGATAGCTCATTCTGTTTTCCTTGACATATTGTTAACAAAATTCAGTGAGTACCTTATAAAATAAACCTAAAGAAGCTACCAAATACAAATAGGACTGTACTATGAAGGTTTAGTACACTTGTAAACTTTTAACAGTACTTAATATTTCTACTAAACTATTTACAAATATTAATATTTCACAACCTAATTATGTAGTTACTATTTCTGTCACATAAGTAAAAACATGAACCATATTTCAAAAATGATAACATCTGTTGTCATCGCTATTATTTTCCTGTAATATTCTAGTCAGATTTAACCAATTCAGTTTTTTTTCATAATTTTAGTTTAATGGTTTCGGAAATATGGGGACGGGGTGCTGTATTTTCATATATTTTTTAGATTACATTTTTAAACATAAAATTTAGAATTATGAAATATTTTTATATTTCTCATAGAAAGCTAAGCCTCCAAATAATACCCCACGTGACATATACATTTTTTTTAAATGGCTTAATGAAATATATTATTAAACCAAATTTAAAGTTTCTACGTTGCATACTTTCTGAGACAATGGGCCGTGAAAGACGGACAGACAGACAAGTGAATGATGTTATAAAAATCTTCTTTTTGATGCACTGAACCCTAGACACTTTTAAAATATTAATTGTTAATATAATATTTAAGTTAATTTTCAAACAATTTACAGTTAATATCGATTACAAGTACTTGGCCATTGTATTAAATATACGTCTCAACATAAATCGTACTGTATAAAAGGTATATACGAAGATGCCAGCCAACGTTCAAAGCAGCGCCATGGATAGGTACCGCATAGCATGAGATACAAAGGAATTCAATTATTATATTATGCGACATTGAAACGAATCACTCCTTTGTCAAGTGTACGTGTTATGAAATTAACTTTTTGACATGTTTATTTAGCAAAAGCAATTTCACGCCGACTCAAAAGGGGCCATCACCTTTCAGGGATTATTATACTTCACTCTCGAGAAGAGCGGTCGTAAATTTCGTCGTTATTTCTTTAAAGTTCTCGCAAAGAATACTTAAATTTTCATAAAATATATGGCCATATGTGTAAACGTTATAAAATTAATATAGTTATTTCTAAAAGTTTTTATTTACTTCATAGACACTGTCTGCTCTTCCAACTTTTTCATTCAAACTATGCTGAAAATAAAGTAAAAACTTTTAGCAAAGGCGTGATCGTACCAGCGTTATATCCACATAAATATCAACAATTGTGAGCGCAGGTGTATGCTAGGCATACTATATGACAATCGAACTAATGGAGTTTAAGGAACAGATGAATAGAACGAGTGGAGTTTGGACACAGAACACTAGCTCCGCTCTTAAAAATTATGCCTGCACGTAGTGCCATTTTGTAATAACGAATATAAGTGATAATTATGATGAATTTTCATTAAAATATATCTGAGTTTATCAGCTGTTAATTGATCTTTTGACAAAGTGTACTGATCTAAAACGAAATTGAAGGAAGATTGTATTTGCAAAATTATTTTCTCTTTTTGTTCTCCCTTTGTTGGAAAATTTATTTAAAATGGAAAATTAAAAAAATAGGATAAAAATTATGATAAATAAAATAAATTGAGCAAATGATGCGAATAAAATTGTAATTTAACTCTACAGGCAAATCAGTGGCCGACATTTTACTAAAAAGTTTAAGGTAGACAACAGACAGACAAAGTTTAAGGTACAGAAACACTGACAAAACCCAGTCATAGCACGGAAAAAGGACCATCATAGTAGATTTTTGGATAAACTATTAACATTAAAGAAATTATTTCACGTAGAATCGTAATATGATTAGATTGATATCATTTTAATTTGGAGTAAATTTAACCATATAAATAAAAGTGGACTATTTTTATTAGAGGAAGTATAAATAACAATGATTTAACAAAAACCTATTCCTACAGTTTGAAGGGATATAAATTGAGAATTACACAATTCACGTTATGTTACATATAACCCACTCATATTAATAAGTTTCTTTGAATCCAGTATTCGAAATTCAATATAGGAAAACATATAGCAAGATAAGTGCCATATTTGTTAAATTTAACCATATAAATAAACGTGAACTATTTTTATTAGAGGAAGTATAAATAACAATGATTTAATAAAAACCTATTCCTACAGTTTGAAGGGATATAAATTGAGAATTACAGAATTCACGTTATATTACATATAACCCACTCATATTAATAAGTTTCTTTGAATCCAGTATTCTAAATTCAATATAGGAAAACATATAGCAAGATAAGTGCCATATTTGTTAAATTTAACCATATAAATAAACGTGAACTATTTTAATTAGAGGAAGTATAAATAACAATGATTTAATAAAAACCTATTTCTACAGTTTGAAGGGATATAAATTGAGAATTACACAATTCACGTTATGTTAGATATAACCCACTCATAATAATAAGTTTCTTTGAATCCAGTATTCGAAATTCAATATAGGAAAACATATAGCAAGATAAGTGCCATATTTGTTAAATTTAACCATATAAATAAACGTGAACTATTTTTATTAGAGGAAGTATAAATAACAATGATTTAATAAAAACCTATTCCTACAGTTTGAAGGGATATAAATTGAGAATTACAGAATTCACGTTATATTACATATAACCCACTCATATTAATAAGTTTCTTTGAATCCAGTATTCTAAATTCAATATAGGAAAACATATAGCAAGATAAGTGCCATATTTGTTAAATTTAACCATATAAATAAACGTGAACTATTTTAATTAGAGGAAGTATAAATAACAATGATTTAATAAAAACCTATTTCTACAGTTTGAAGGGATATAAATTGAGAATTACACAATTCACGTTATGTTAGATATAACCCACTCATAATAATAAGTTTCTTTGAATCCAGTATTCGAAATTCAATATAGGAAAACATATAGCAAGATAAGTGCCATATTTGTTAAATTTAACCATATAAATAAACGTGAACTATTTTTATTAGAGGAAGTATAAATAACAATGATTTAATAAAAACCTATTTCTACAGTTTGAAGGGATATAAATTGAGAATTACACAATTCACGTTATGTTACATATAACCCACTCATATTAATAAGTTTCTTTGAATCCAGTATTCTAAATTCAATATAGGAAAACATATAGCAAGATAAGTGCCATATTTGTTAAATTTAACCATATAAATAAACGTGAACTATTTTAATTAGAGGAAGTATAAATAACAATGATTTAATAAAAACCTATTTCTACAGTTTGAAGGGATATAAATTGAGAATTACACAATTCACGTTATGTTAGATATAACCCACTCATAATAATAAGTTTCTTTGAATCCAGTATTCGAAATTCAATATAGGAAAACATATAGCAAGATAAGTGCCATATTTGTTAAATTTAACCATATAAATAAACGTGAACTATTTTTATTAGAGGAAGTATAAATAACAATGATTTAATAAAAACCTATTTCTACAGTTTGAAGGGATATAAATTGAGAATTACACAATTCACGTTATGTTAGATATAACCCACTCATAATAATAAGTTTCTTTGAATCCAGTATTCGAAATTCAATATAGGAAAACATATAGCAAGATAAGTGCCATATTTGTTA
Organism: Druceiella hillmani; assembly: GCA_039881145.1. Taxonomy (NCBI): domain Eukaryota; kingdom Metazoa; phylum Arthropoda; class Insecta; order Lepidoptera; family Hepialidae; genus Druceiella; species Druceiella hillmani. Next base: position 3,864,760 of record JAYKKI010000048.1, on the reverse strand, counting down.
AATTTAACCATATAAATAAACGTGAACTATTTTTATTAGAGGAAGTATAAATAACAATGATTTAATAAAAACCTATTCCTACAGTTTGAAGGGATATAAATTGAGAATTACAGAATTCACGTTATATTACATATAACCCACTCATATTAATAAGTTTCTTTGAATCCAGTATTCTAAATTCAATATAGGAAAACATATAGCAAGATAAGTGCCATATTTGTTAAATTTAACCATATAAATAAACGTGAACTATTTTTATTAGAGGAAGTATAAATAACAATGATTTAATAAAAACCTATTTCTACAGTTTGAAGGGATATAAATTGAGAATTACACAATTCACGTTATGTTAGATATAACCCACTCATAATAATAAGTTTCTTTGAATCCAGTATTCGAAATTCAATATAGGAAAACATATAGCAAGATAAGTGCCATATTTGTTAAATTTAACCATATAAATAAACGTGAACTATTTTTATTAGAGGAAGTATAAATAACAATGATTTAATAAAAACCTATTTCTACAGTTTGAAGGGATATAAATTGAGAATTACACAATTCACGTTATATTACATATAACCCAGTCATATTATATTAATAAGTTTCTTTGAATCCAGTATTCGAAATTAAATATGGAAAAACATATAGCAAGATGAGTGCCATATTTGTTAAATTTGAACCAAAATTGAATTATAATATAAATATATCAATGATGTTTGAACAGTTTTAAAAAGAATTTAACTAACTTCGTGTTATTTTGTTATTTTCGATGAGACGTTGGTCTAGTACTGAACGCTAAAAATATAACAGCAACCAAAGAAGTGGGTGGCTCTGTACGGCAAAAGAATCCACTTATCTAAATAAATTTATGCTTTAAAACGTTTGAAATTAAATGAAGTGGTGATAGCAGCCGTAAATAGTTATTTCGCATACCTTTCAGAATCACGCTTCAAAGATGAATTCAAAGGTTATCCATTTATTAAAGAAAAGTTAGGCAAAGTGCATTTAATAAATTAATGAATTCGTAACTAAAAACAGTTAATCATTTACCGTTAGATCCAGAAGTTTTCGTCTCGCTCTTGTGACAATATATTAAAAATGTAAAGATTTTGCTACTAGTACTACTTGTATATTTTTTGGGAAAGTATTTCCAAAATAACACAATATCTGTAATAATAAAATTTAACAATATCTATATTTCTAAACCATTTATGCGTATAGATATGTCATTAGTTAAACTAGTAACTATATTGCAAAAATGATTTCTTGAGAGCATTGTCGCGATCATTTACTAACGTCATTTAAAAATATCGATAAAAAGCCTTTATAATGAGCATACAGAAATGAGGCGTAAATGAAAGATCTTCATTACGGTATAGTGCTAGAACTTCATTACGGTATGGATCGATAATTTACAGAATTTATATACAAAACGATTAGATGCATAATTATATTAACTCGTACTTGATTTAGTAGAACGATACAATTATACTGTGTTTATATGAGTGTGTGTGTGTGTGTGTGTGTGTGTGTGTATGTGTATATATATATATATATATATATATATATATGTAAAGACGCAAAAATACATTCTTTTTTCCTTTTGTCTTCTTCGGCGCATTCTACGCAGTGCGAGACAGAAATGAACCTCCTTTATTGCATTTAGTAATGTTATGCATATGAGCTAAAAATATGAAAGGACGTTTCCCATTGTGTAGTAATTTGAAAGGATGCGTAGGTATTCTTGATATCCTTGCCGCCGCCCACTCAAAGTACAGTCTCTTTAAATGTTTTGTGTTTGTAACTATAATAGTTTAACCACTGTTATATTCGATAAAATCTTGTAATTCGCGTTTTGTGAGCCTGTTTATCATAGAGACCATAAATATTATTGGACATAATTTGTATTTTGATTATATACATCAAGCCATAGGTATATTTTTAGGGTTCTTTCAGAAGTGTAAAAATCATACGTGACGTCAGAAAAAAAATGTGTTAGGTCTTGGACTTGGCCCAACGTAACTTTAAATTCGGTCAATGTTAGAAAATGTACGTAAAGAAATAACGTTATTTTATTGGTTTTTCTTTTAAAAATTGCCCCTATTATTCCGTGTGTGGAATTTGGTTACGCTTTGTTTTCGCGAAACCTCAAAAACAAAAAAAAGTTCTGTAAATTTTAGACCTGTATTTATAAAATAAATATACAGAGAATATTGAAGGTTTTTTTTAAAAAAACTCATTTCTAAACTTACAAAAATGGACGCTTTTTAAATATAATAAAAATCATGGCGGCCGTGTATCTCCCAAGTAAAAGTCTTTTTATGGTTCCGCAGCGAAGTGGTAGAAACGGACTCCTTATGATTTTGTCCAATCAGTCTGTCTATCCGTACGTCACAGCCATTTTATTCGGAGACTATTGGCACTATATAGATAAAATTTGGATGTTAGGTGTCTTCTTTGAACCACTATACAATGAAATTTTCAAAAAAATACTAGGGATGGAAAAAATCTAGTGCACATTGGCGTGTTGGGTATAGTTAAATAGGTCTTAAAATGATATAGAGGTTCTAAAATAACTTTTCTATCTAAGCCAAGAATTGGTGAGGTATGCGCCTCTAATGTCTTAAAAAACGTGTCTACCTTTTTAACTAACGTGTATAAAATTCTGAAAAAATTGAAGTAGTTGAATTTAAAATATACTTTTAACGAAAATTCTGATTTGATTCAAATACGTTGTATAGTTTTTGAGATATGTAATATTTTCGATATCGACCGCAGCGATAACGTTGTTTTTCACAGTGTCTGAGAAACATAAACTTGTAATTTTAATATCATTCGGAACCCTTCGTGCGTGAGTCCGACCTGTACTCAGCCGTTCTTTTAGTATATTATTCTGATGTGTCTATATAAAACTCTGAGAATAATGAAAGCTTTTACGCTAATTACATCAATATTATTAATACATAATGGAGATGGGTAAAAGTTCATATAGTATTGGACTCTGTTGTTACAAGAATGAAAGTGATACTCTTATATTAAAGACAATATGAAAAACTAAGTCCTTTAAAAGTTTCATTTTAATTAGACAAATGAGAAATCTTGGGTTCATTTAGGTTATTTTTCGCAATATTTTGTAGATGATTTCTACGAAATTCTTTGAAGAAATAAAGTGCAGACTGTGTCCGTTGTATTATCCTTAAGTAGATATAACATATTAATTCATTAGACCTGCTGCGGAGACAGGGTCGTAGAAAAAGGCCAAGTTAAAATTCGAAAAGAGAGGAAAAGGTATTTCATTTTGACAACACAGGACCAATGTCAGTGTCAGTTAACAGTTTATTTTTAATTAATATAGTCAATGACTGCACAACATAAACAATTGATATTGATTTTTTTTTGTCAAAAGTTATTATGTAGATTATGTCCGTTAAATTTTTATTGCTTGTTAATAATCCTTGATTAAGTTAAAAATATAATATATACGAGTTAATGGAGATAGCTTTTTTGCTTTGTTTTATGATCACAATCTATATTTTATTTTTTGATCATTCCGGATTGTCAATCGCTGAGTTGTTCGGTGTATCCTTTTCCAAAAAATGTCAGCTTTTAAAATTTTATTCTTTTGCATAATGTCAAGTGCATTTTCGCTGGTCTTATTGATAAATTCCAATTTTATTTCACCATAATGCTACTCGTATACAAAATAACGCAATGGCACAAACGAAAATTTTATGTTAATGATCTGAATATTACTAATACATAAACTTTCTAAGCAAAATTTATATAAGCAATATGTAGCACCAATAAAGTGTTTTTATAACTAGCACTATTATATTCTGCTATAGTGTTTTTAAATAACCTATTTCGCCTTTCACCGGCGACTGTACTCACTGACAGATCCCACACATTGTAGCGCATAGAATATTATATCCCCTCACTCCATAACGAATCGTAGTAAAATGGGAGTCGCCCGTTGAAATGCGGTTGTTCTAACACTTTGATATATTGGCTGGTAGCGGTGTCTCCTGCGAGCGGTTCGGACTCGTTACAGCGACAATTTGATTTGTAACCCGGACAGAAACGGCTTAGTAGGCAGGCGGCGCGGTGCGTACGACGAATCTGTAATGCCGCCGTATCGAGGGCCTTTTTTGTAGACGTCAGGCTATGCCGACATGATATGTAAACTTCGGGTAGCATTGTTGGATAGTCAATAGTTAACCCGTTAGATTCGACGTACTGTTGATGTCGGCATCGATGTTGCAACCGGAATAAATTGAAGAGTGACTCGTATAACAGATCGCCTTTGGTTGATTTCATATTAATATTTAATAAAACTGAAAATATTAAATTACCATAACGACTGTTAGAAAATATACAGTAACTGTGAATTGAACAACTGAACGAATTAATTGGAGTAATTTAAATCTTGCACAAAGTGTATATTGTAACAGAATTTCTTTCCGCTAGCAAATATGGCTACTCGCTGTCATATTATCACGATATTATAATTTGTCGTGTTTCCTGATTTAATTGCTTCGTAAGTATTATGAGAAATGTCCGAAAACATTTTTTTTACAATTTTTGTATCTCTTTGTGAAGCGTCCAGGCTCATTATAAAAAAAATAAAAAAAAAAAAAAAAAATATATATATATATATATATATTAATTAATATATATATATATATATATATATATATATATATATAAATTACGAAATAATTAAATAATTTATGAAGCGGCTTCACCACGAGCTGACGAGAAACGTGTGCTTTTTCAAACCATCAAATAATATCAATTTGCATATCTAGGACATATGCTGATACATGACAGATACAAATACTTGCATCTAATAACGATGGGAAAAGAAAAAGTTCCTGGAAGAAAGAAAGTCGATTGTAGAAGAAAGACATGATGGCACATCTGAATATGGACATGAATGACGTTTGACGTGGAAACCTTTAGCCTTGCCAAGGACGAGACTTATGTGGTCTCGTAGAGCTGACTGCTAACCTTCACTATCTGGAGTTCTTCGTTCTCGGTTGTTTATGGATGATTCTTTCAATCACACACATTGAATTTGTTGGAGCTAATTATTCTATCTAATCATCTTAAAGTCGTAACTTGACGATTTGAAGATTCATTTTCTAGAGTTTATAATATTGAATAATTGAAAGTTTTTCTGTGAGTTCTATTAATTTTAGTAGTTTTCCAGTTAAAAGGTAACAACCATCAAAGGTATAAACTAGAGTAGTTTTATATTTAATAAAACAAAGTACCTGAGCTATCGACTGAATTTTTTTTAGATCAGAATTATAATAGTTAGGTAAAAAGTTTATGTAAAGCATCAATGTAGCCAAGTCTTTACAACGGCCTCTATATATTTGCAAAATTAATCTAACCTCCCTAAAAAAGTATTCTAACCTCATTAGTTTTTGCCACATCCGTGTTTCATATTTTGCTTATTTTGATTCATTCTTGAACCGTAATATTTGTTTAATTAAGAAATGGAAGCCATTATGGGATAAATGCTTACTGTAAAAAAAAGTGTTTACGTAACATTTTCATATTTACGATGGAAAAAACATGAATATTAATGTTAAATTTATTAGATCGTATATAATTAGCTCGTATGGACGGATAATTTCTTTTAATATATGGAATTATTTTCTGAATAAGTACGGTTCTAAAATCGTCATTTTATTCGTGACTTTGATAGCTGTAAGTTCGCAAAGTTATTGGTGAAGTATTTGTAAGGTAAACAATTTATTTTATTAAAATTTAATTAATTTGGACCACATCACGTAAACTGAATCTTTAGAATTTAAGTTTGTTAAATAAGATTAATTTTGTATTAAATATTGGAATGAACTAATTATGTTATAATTTTAGCACATGAGAAATACCAACGCGTGGAAATACTAAAGTAGTTGAATTTGATAATTTAGAAGTAACGGGAATAGTGTCGTATGTTAGTCGGTTAAAATGATATTCACTTTACATTTTTGAATAAGATTAATTTTGTATTCAGTTAAATAAGATTAATTTTGTATTCAGTATTAGTATGAACTAATTACATTATAATTTTACCACATGAGAAATACCAACGCATGAAAATACTAAAGTAGTTAAACTTGATAATTTAGACGTAAAGGGAATAGTGTCGTACGTTAGTCGGTTAAAATGATATTCACTTTACGTTTTTGCATTTCAGCGTATCAATTTTCATGACAGGTACGCAGTAAAATTTTACTGAAGAAATATTCGAATTGGCCTTGTTATTTACTCGAACGTCTATCGGTTTTTGCTACGTAACCGTTTTGAACGTCATTGTGTTTTTACAAAAATTGTATATTTTATAAATGTTCCTACTGTCTGTTTCGGTTTTGCGTGGGCAAAAAAAACGACCATGATTGCATTTTGTTTTAATTATCTTTAAAATTAACTGAGAATGATAATTATTATTCTCAGTTAAGTTTAAAGATCATTATCAACGGTTTTGTTATTTATACTGTGCATTGGTCGAGTACAGAATGGTGAACCTTAATCTTTAATACTAAAAACGCTCGCAGGGCATAATCTATAGATAATAATAAGTAACGTACATCTTAGAGCTTTTTCGTAGATTACATTGTTATGTAAAATTCTTTCAAAATATTCATCATGTATCCTGTACCTATGAGAGTGTATTTATTTAACTCAATAATAATTCTATGTTCCCATTTGACAACAGGAAATAGGTCAAACCTGTACATCTTCACATATCATTGTAATGTATAATGGTTTTATATTCTAATTCAAATGTACCAGTGCCAGATGACATCAATTCCTTCTGATGAATCAACATGGCTTACTACCCACAGGTTCTAAAAAGATATTACAATCTGGACACTTTTTATATCATGGTGAAAATTGCATGTCAATTAGATATGTATTTTTTGTGTCAAACTTAAAAAAAATAGACAAACAAAATTTTACTCTTTATTATTTTCTATTTTTGTCATCAATTTGCATTTTTGTTATTAATAAGTCATGTTTACAAAGAGAGCCATAATTTATACGAAACAATGTTTATGCAAAAAAGTTTAGGGCGAAAATAAATCTTTTGCGATATTATAGCGATCAATGTTCGCTTTGGAATCCTTGAATTTTTGAGAATATTATTAGATATTTCTAATCGGTGATAAAATATCCTGATTTTTTTAGAAAAAACAAGAAGTTTCAAAACCAATGTGTATGTAAATCGAGCGTATCCAACAGATGAATCGTTTATCAGAGTTCGTATTCTTTTTATAAGTGTTTTAAAATATTGTTCTCCGCTATGCAGTGTTTTTCTTGTATCAATTTACGTTTTTATTAAATTGTGATTAGTTAATTAATACTAATGATTTAGAGCAGTAATTATTCAAAGAATTCCGTACGCTAAAAAATTCGTAATGAAGTCCATATAACAAGGATATAATAATTAAAACTTCTAAGAATTTATTAAAAACGATTGGAATTCTTCACTGGCTATGGTTCAGACTGACTGGAAATGTTATGAGGTCATTTAAGTCTATAAATGGCAAACGTCTAGAAAAGCTATGAATTAGTAACTCCAGGATTGGTTATGAATATTATATTTATATTACATATATATATATATATATATATATATATATGTGTGTGTGTGTGTGTGTGTGCGCGCGTGTAAGTATATGTATATATAGTTGAAGAGAATTTGCAATTTAATATTTATACATTGATGATTGTCTTAAGAGCCATCAAGAAATTTTTTTAATTCGGTGTCTAGATAATTACTCAAAATTTTTAGTACCTCTTATTTTGATTAAATAATATTTCATCTGGTCAAATATGCATCGAGTATTTGATGACATGATTTGATTTCGTAACTAAATCAAATTGATAGTGTTTTTTTATGTAGTGGATCGGAAAAAGAAATACGATTTTTTAAAATCAATTAATAAAACTGTTGCGTTTGTTTTTATATACAAATAGTTAGGAGCAGAAATAACATAGGACAAAAATAATAGAGCGACAGACATCTAAAACTAATAAATTATTAAAGGAGACCATATTTCAAAAAATATATCAAATATTTATTTGATTAAACAGTAGTTTAAAAAAAATATACCATTAAATTTTTTTAATATATTACTGTCATAAATTAAACTGCGTGAAATTATAAATAGACTTCATTAGTCCTGCAGCAATTTTAAAATTGCAAGAAACAGGCTGACACATATTTTTGAGAGAAGGTTATTGCCGTATATTAGTTCGGATGATCTCATATCGCGAATAAAAAATGGACCACTTAATGTTTTAGTGGAAACTTGGACTACAGTAGGTGTTACAGAAACCATATTTGATTATTTTTTTTAATTAATTGACCGTATGTAACATTTAATTCACTGTCTGCAGTTTGTCGAAAATATTTTATTGCCAGTACCTTCATACGCATGTCTTCACGTTAACTTATTTGCAGTCTTAATTTTTTTTTCAGTATCGTGCTTAACTTTTCGAAGGTTTCTTTTCCTAAGATTTGCTTCATATTCGATTGATTTAATAGTAGATATATTATAAAGAGAAAACACACAGTTTATTGCACATCAGGAATAAAAAAAGGATTAAATATTACTTTAAAGGGAACTTCGGAGGAAGTCCAAGTGACGAGAATTATATTTTATTAAAGTTTTGAAGCTAGTTGACCAATTAACTGCACGATATTTTGGTTAAAATCATTTTTGATAAAAACTCAATTCTTTTCATCACGGATAAATTTGAGTAGCAAAAAAATTTATCTGCTATAGCCATCGCAGCTCAAAGGAAATGGGTTTGGACTGGTGTTATTTCATTATTTCAAAGTCGGCGAAATTGATCTAACTCAAAAACGTCTTGAATCGTAGTTTTATACAAAAAATATTAAAAAACTATTTATAATATTTAATTTCGTATTTATAATATTGGCCAAAGGCGTGCCGCTCATTAACTTGCAGTTATAAAATGATATTATGGAAATTTGTGTTTTTCAAAAGATATTTTCTTAATTTTATGGTAGGCATAATATTGAACTTAATTGTTTATTACGTAATTTAATTATCAACTAGATCAAAGCTTTAAGATTATGTACAGAACCCATGGCAAGAGATAGCCGGGAAGATAAATTTCGTAGAGTTTTTTATTACTTGCAATGTTTATATTATTAATAATAAGAAACGTGTATCAGGGATAAATGATATTCAATTAATTTATATGAAAGTCTACATGTATATAAATAAAATATAGCGCCATCTGATTGAGTTCTAGTAACTTAATTGTTTTTATACGAAAAAAATTACTTTTGTTGTACAAATAATATAACCCAATCTTCTAGTAAACACGTCATAAAGAACTTTACGATGTTACGGAATTAAATGTGCTATTGCTCAAAGGAGTATTTATCAAAATGCGATGATTTTTTATGGAGATGTATATGTTATACATATACATCTCCAGTTGTCCGTCCGTCCTCCGTCTGTTCGTGTATCACAGCCATTTTATTCGGAGGCTATTGGCACTGTATAGATGAAATTTGGATGGTAGATGTCGTATATAAACCGCTATACTATGATATATTGGAATTATAAAAAAATAATATTAGGGGTGCATTGTGCATAGTGCTCCTTGTATGTAACTGAGGGATGAAAAAAAATCCATTGCACATAGGTGTTTGGGGTTTCAACAGACAGGTCTTAAAAATGATAAAATATTTCAAAATAAATTTTTTATTTAAGTCAATAGTGCTTAGTAATAAATGCGTTTCTAAAGTTTTAAAAAGTGTGTCTTCTCTCCACCTTTTCAATTAATGTGTTTAGAATTCTGAAAAAAATTAGGTAGTGTGGGTTATTTTCGGTATTAACTACAGCAATATCTTTGTTTTTTATAGTATATTTGAGAAATACAAACTTATAAATTTTTTTTATATTTTTTGGTGCTACAGAACAATGTTCTTGTTGTTCTTGAATCGACACCATTTTAAAACTTTTAGAATAATTTTATCTATTTCAATGCACAACCTTGATTTTAGTGCAGTCAATTATCGTGTTAAGTTTATTTTGATCGAAGAAGAGATGTGGATTCCAGAGCATTCAATATTTTCATAATTTATCAATATATACATATACATACATATCTTGAAAATTTATATATATATATATATATATATATATATACACACATATGTACAAAATTTAACTTGTGTTCATAAATAGCATATAATATATCGATAATAAGTGTCACAACAATAAGCCTCCGCGTAGTACACATACATAATTCTTCACACGCGATAGAAGAAGTAGAATATTCGAAGGTGCCCAAGTCCATTAAACTAGCAAAGATGAGTAACGACTATGTCGGTGCAATTATTATACCAATAGAGACTGTTATTAAAAGAGCCGACTACATCTTCCTACGCGCGGGATCTGATAATGTTGGTCATCGAATATTTGATTGTGCCCATCGTACACAACCAATATTATTAAGTAGTGATGGCGAAGACCATGTATTAATTTTAAAATACTCTCTATTATAAATAACATAATTTCGCGTAAATATCTGAAATATATTCGACAGTGGTAATTACTTGTAATTAAAATAATAAATAAAGGTAAAGTCAACCATAGTTTCTAAGTTGAAGGACTTCACTGCAGACGTTTACGTATGTTTCCTCTACCGAAACGTCTGAAGTGAATCCACAAAACTAACACCTTTGTGCCATTTTCCATTCAGATGAGTTAATACGAGTAAGTGAAGGATAAATTGAAGAGCACATTGCACATATGTGTTGCTATGACCTCACATTCCCATGAGCATATATTTTTCGTAATACATAGTGTTTAAAATTATTGTTAAGAAACAATTGTTAAGAGAAACTCTCGTAGGATTACGAGGCCATGTAAATAAGTAATGAAAAGTAATAAACATGTATGTAAATAAAAGTAATTTAATTTGCTTTGCAGTATTGAACAAACTTTAGGCAGAAACATTTTTTAAAAGCTTAATTTGTATTTGAATTTATTCAGCTATGTGGCATCCAGCTAAAAATAAAATAAGTAAGCTAGAGAGAAAGAGAGAGAGAGGGGGAGAGTGAAAACTTAACTTCCGTAATCTTTAACTGCTTTAAGCATATGGATACAAGAGATATATTAGGAATATAGCATTCCTGCTACAGTAAGGATATACTAGATATAATTACTGTTAATTTCGTAGTATTGTTGTTTTTCATTTTTTCTGTTTCAAAGAACTTCATGTATAATTCTCGAAATTATAATAGGATACCTCATCACACGAGCTGTCTATTTTGCAGTAATAGATTTTACGAGTAAGTTGGCCCAATCTAAGCTATATTAATCCTCTAGTCTTATATTTGAATTAACCTCTTACATTAAGTATTATTTTTTAGTTACACAATTTTTTGAATAGTAAAATGTTTAATAGTAAATTCCTGAAAAGGAGTGAATGTAAAGAATATGATTGCAAAGTCCAGTTTCTGTATGTGTAAAGGTTAAAAATAATTTAATACATTCTTTGTCATTTTCAACACACATTGTTAATTCACTATTGTTGGAATTATTGTATTACAGTTTCCGATCAGAAAAAAATTACATTTTATTAAGTTTTATGCCCTCAGTGAAATATCTCTCCTACGTCGTCAGTACCAATGATCGAGTCATCATTTTGAATATTGCCTTCACCGCTAATTACAAAAAAGAAATAAACAATTCAAAATTAAATTTTTAATTAAATGTTTAAATTCTCTATATATTATTTCTCAATGGTGTTCATAATGTAAACAACGCCATCTATTGACAATATGTTAAATTAAGTATACTATATTTTCCCCTTACTTAATTATTTTAGATATTATTATAATATTAGTTATTATTGAATAGCTGAGGCGCTAGAAAGTTCATATTAGTAACGATTTATGACAAATGAGATAATTTTACTGGAAACTGGGCACGGAATCATTTATACACAAGCCACATTATCTTACCGTGCGGTGACTTGTGAATTACTCGCACGGGCCAACTAGTAAATGTTATTGCCTTGTTGTCCTATTACATTAGTGGTAGCTAAGTTCATTATGATATGAAGTATCCATTAAAATTATCGGATATTTACAAAAAAAAACAAATAAAAATATTTCACATTAAAATGTTTTTCACAGAAAAGAATTACAACCCAGCCCGTCCTTTATATTGATATGAATCAAGATAATAATTATTACTAAACAATTGATAAAACCAAATCCTATCACAACTATAAGTATATTCTAATTATTAATTAATCAATTATTAATTTGATTTATTAAAGTCATTCACGTAATATTTCGATGAAAGTTATTAACAAATTTTAATCAACGAAATATTTAATTTTTTTTGGAGTGAAAGTTCAAAAGGTAATGTTGAGTACGATTGATGAAATGTTAAATCACGTATTGACAATTGTTGGCTTTATGTGATAAATATAGTGTCTTGAATTAGGACAGACTATACAATTTTACCTCCAACGTACAGTATAAGTTCGATACGAGTAATTCAATTACATTTGCCAAAACGCTGTTGGTTGTTTATCGTAAAATACTGAGTTTCCTTATTTCACTAATTAGAACAAATTAATTGACTTGCACGAAACATATTAAAATATTTTGACCCTATCTATATTTAATATGTAATCGGTGAATTATTTATGAACAAAAAGTACACATGTAAATTTGTTTATTTTTAATGATGAATTATTGTAGAATTCGTTTTTGTTTACATTTGGATTCCTACTTGAATTTAATAAGGATCATACTGATTATGTATTTCCAAAAAATATTCAGTTTCAAGATATCCACACCTTACAGTTCTTTATTTTTATTCTTATCGGGCTTTAATTAATTGGCAATGTAAAAAGAATTTGGCATATCATACTTTTAATACATACCTTTTATAACCTTTATATTTTTAATAGGAATAATACATTTAATGATTTGGCTGGTATATTAGTTTAATATCTTCTTTTGTTATAAATTCAGATATTCTGTTATCAAATATAGTTTGTGATTATGGAGGTTATCTATTTTTACCTCTACGTATGTGATGAACATTTAAAATATCTATTTGTAACAAGAAAATAAAGAGAGTATAAAGATTTTAATAAAAGAAACCATAATTTTTACATTCAGATCAGATTAACGTAAATCTAATCAAAATTAGTTTATTAACTTTAAGATAGCTCGAACTAAATTGAATAGTTTATATTCTTTCAGATGCAAATTATTATTTTGTTAATCTCAAAATTGTTTTGCGAATTTTATTTTGAATAAATTAGTTGAACAAAGAGTTTGTCTTAAATTTTATGCTTCATATGAAAATTCTTGTGCAGAATAGTCAAAAACCTTAAAAAGGCCTGTGGTAAACTCTACTATGTCGGAAACACAGACATATGAGTGGTACAAATTGTTCAAAGAGGGGTGTGAAATGAGCAAGATTAAACTCACCCCAGAAGACCTTCAACGTCTGCCACTGACGATAACATAAAAAATTAAACAGTTAGTGCTTTAAAATCACTATTTCAGTATTAGAGATTTGGCTCATAGACAAACGTTGATAAAATAACTGTTCATGGAATTTTAACCAATGTTTTGTGCATGAGACGTGTCGCCCCAAGACTGGTTCCAAACGAGCTTATTTTTTTGCAAAAAGAGTAGCGAAATCAGATCTCTGAAAACATGATTTTTCGAGGAGCAGACTTCACGAAACGCATTATAACTGGAGACGAGACGAATACGATATATTAACGTCGACAATCAACCGATTGGCGCTTCGAAAATTGAAATTACCGCTCCGTTGGACTCGCTTTGTCTCGACTGAAGACGTCAAATGGAATTCGCAGTTGAAATTGATCACACCACTTTCGGCCTTTAGAAAGTGTATGGAAGAACGGGTCCGGTGTTATCATAGTTATATTGTAAACAATGGGGATTACTTTAAAGGTGAAACAATAAATTTTGATAAATAAACTTAAATTTGTGTATTTTTTAACGATTCCGAGCAATTTTTATGCAGATTATTTCTTTAGTTTAAATGTATCGAAATACATGTATTATATGAGCGAATTAGAAGTGATTTCATTCGTAAACTGCAGTCGAATTTAATGTAAAGTCAACGACACACATTACAAAATGCTGGTACTAGTTTTATTAAATAAACATAAATTTGTGTATTTTTAACGATTCCGGGTAGTTTTTATGCACGTTATTTCTATAGTTTAAATGTATCGAAATACATGTATTATCTAAACGAATTAGAAGTGATTTTATTTGTAAACTGCAGTCGAATTTAATGTGAAGTGAACGACACACTTTACAAAACGCTGGGACTAGCTTTATAGTATTCGTATCACAATAAATACTATTATAATTTACATAATAAATTTTGGAGTCCATTCGTATACATCAAAACGAATGTCCACCAACGCAAAAGAAAACAGGGTACCTATCAAGTACTAAACATGATTCTATTTTAGTTCAAGAGACCGAATCTAAGCCGAGGTGTGACCAAAAATGTAGGTACGCATCGTCGCGCGGGAGACAAGATTGTGAGATATAGAATTTATTAGTCACATTGGTATTATGATAATTATTTGGGTTATAAATTGTAAGGTGTTGTAATGTTTAGTAATAGTTTTGTTACAGCTTAAAAGTTCACCCACACTTGACGTTTGTGCGTTGATAAGAGGATTGATTGTGAATTCGTTTTATATCGGATTATATTAAGAAATCAATTAGAATGCAAATGTGTTTTAGTTCAATTTGTTGAATTGGTAAATAGAACATTTGTAAGTGGATTTATTATTCAAATGAATGGATCAATGAATTATTTATTATTCAGTGTATTATTGCCAAGTTAGCATGCAGTTATATTTAGCGCATAATTTAATTACATACTATATATTTAATCGTTTACTATGGAAGGAGATAATCCGTTTTATAACTGTATTTTAATTATTTTTGTAATGTGACAAATTTATGACAAATGATATGACAAATTTATATTTTTTTCGTTTTTCTTTTACTTTGGCTTTCCTAAGAACCAATGTTGTGCTAAATACTTTTTAATAAAAGATAGAGAATATACCGAAATTTAATTTCAATACTTTTCATTTATTACACTACATATATTTTAATGAAAGTTTCATACGTTCCATTATTATAAAACACATATTTCGTTATACCTATTCAATAATCCGCTTACAAGTTTGTTTTTTGTTCAGAAAAACAAAGCATCCTGCCGATCTGTCCAAAATTAATTTTTATTTCAAAATCTATTAAATAGCAAGCGATTAAAACATAAAACATTAATTTTTTTAACTAACTGTAGGTAAATTGCTTATTTTACGAATTATCTAAACCAACTAACTGATGATTAATTTTGTTTATGTAAATGTTATGCAATTGTTATTCTTTCATTAAATGTCTGCTAAAACTTCCGAATGAAAAAAAAAACTCATTTAAAAGCAATTTACATTTTTAAATATAACGACTTAAGAGCGTAACTTTCCCATGTTATGTTTGCATAATTTTATAATTAAACGTACATGTGCCCCTTAATTGTAATTAAAACTCTGCCAGCTTCCAATGGGCGCTACCTGATTTTGTATTGTGTTTTTAGTTAACAGCTAAGGTTTTATGGTCAAATTATCAGTTAGCTATGGTGCGTGTGTTTTTCTTAGCTTTTATGATTTCAAATTATAAGTAAACGTTTGACGGAATAGTGTACTTGAGTAATTATTTTGATGACCGTTAAAGTTTTAAACGTTCACGGATTACGTAATTTTAATCGTTCGTATCACTATAACTAATGCTGAGAAGTGACTGTAAATGAAATACTCCTATAATCCGGTGTTTATGTTTAACCTTATTTGTTTAGTCATTAATGTTATTTTCTATTACTTTCCGGTTATTTACTTTCTGTTTAAGATTATTTATATTCTCAGTACATCACTACTATCTGCGCCTTTTTGGTTTGAAACGAAATTATAGAGACGGTGCGAAATCGTATAGATAAACCTTAAATTATGAAGGGAAAAAATTGTTGTTTGAAAATAATTGAAACGTTCTTATATTTATATCGCGTAATTAAAAATAAATACATTAGTTCTTTTTTAGAGCCATGTACTTCAAAAAAAGAACCCTAACAGGATCACTTCATTTTCCGTCTGTCGTTCGGTCAAGATCCTTTTTATTCGGAAAACGTAGAGGTATCAAATTGAAGTTAATATCAAATACTTAGGTCTACGGTCTCTTGGAGCTGTAAAATCAAGCTTCTAAGTCAACGAGTAGAACCTTAAAATATACCATTTATGTCGCATATTTCGACGTAAATAAATTAAAACTTATAGGGTAATTCCTGTTAACGTAGAATCGTAAAACTTGGCAAGAAGCAAGGTCTGTCAGCAAAGTAAAGAAAAAAATTCGAAAATTAAAATAAGTAAATAGCAATATTATATATTTTAAATGTTTATAAATGCCTAAACATGTACGGAACCCTCGTAGTGCGAGTTCCACTAGTACTTGACAGGTTTTTCCTTTTACTTCGAATCGGTTTACACATTTTTTGTCAGATCTTCATGTTTGTTTCATCATATTGTTTAATTTGCTTTCATCGTTAATGTTAATTATTCATAACGTAGCACCTTTACTACGCCATATCCGATAAATATGACTACATTTTAAGAGTGTTTTTCTATTTGCAACATTATTGTCCGATTTTCAACAATACATTTCTTAACAGTTTACATTTATTGAATATATTTGGCGTTAATTTAATAATATTTCTTTACTATTTGTGAAAACGATTTCCCAACTGTTACCATTAGGAAATTTTAGTAGATATGTTCTCAATAAAAAACAGGTTTCTCTAAAGAAGAAGATTCCTATATTAATCTAAATGATTCTGAATGACAATCGAACTGGTTATTTTGGTAATGCACTTGTTAGTTTTAATATACAATAATGTATATATATATATATATATATATATATATATATATATATATATATATATATATATATATATATATATATATATATATGATGAGTTTTTAATAAAAAGCGGAGTAATATTTCATAACGAGAATAAACACAATTAAATGAAACTACTTGATGTAGTATTATTTCTACTTTCTGTAACTTCTTCACCACAGGTGGGCTATTAGCAAAGATCTTTACTAATAGCCCACCTAAAGATGTAATACAACGAAACCTAGGTCGTGAAACTAAAAATAACTTAAAGAAAGTAGAAATAATACTACATCACGTAGTTTCATTTAATTGTGAATAATGAATTTCTACAAAATTAACGCCAAATATATTCAACAAACCAGAATAAAGTTTTTATTTAATGACATTTATATTTTACTAGTATTTACACCTTGTTTAATGAAGTAGGTTAAAATGTTGTACAACTCGATATATAATGTGATCAAAGTCTTCTTCATTTTTTATTTCATACATCTCAAGATGAATTGAGACATTAGTCGAAAATAAAAATGATTCACAGAATGACGGAATATACGGAAAGAAGGAAAAGCTGTCGATTACCTAAGAAATTGTGTGGTATTGAAGAAGGTATATGTGTGAAATAAGAAATACGAGATCTGATATATAATTGCCATTGCAAATATTTCAACTGAAGTAGTAGATATACATATTATCCAATCCAAAAAAAGAATTAGTAGATATACATATTATCCAATACAAAAAAAGAGTTAGTAGATATACATATTATCCAATCCAAAAAAAGAGTTAGTAGATATACATATTATCCAATCCAAAAAAAGAGTTAGTAGATATACATATTATCCAATCCAAAAAAAGAGTTAGTAGATATACATATTATCCAATCCAAAAAAAGAGTTAGTAGATATACATATTATCTAATCGTAAGCGTGGGAATTAGTGCAACGCGGTTGCAATATCCACTAACCAACTGTGACACTTGTTTGTTAAAGCTGTCATTTAAACCACAGAATCTCATTTATCTAAAATTCTTAGTTACAATACAACACGACAATAAAAAAGTGCATTAGGCAGTAATTTGATTGCGAAAAGTAAATCAAATTAAATTTGTAACTGTACCGGGATGAAGCCTACGGTATAGAGGAACAAAATTCGATCTGGCGATGAAAATTTTGTTTCCGTTAGGCCGTGCACGTTTTCTTTCATATTTTAATTAAAGTACAGTTAGTACTGTTAATGAAATGTTTCGCTTTTACCATTACATCGTTTTTTTTTCAGGTTTCGTCCGACATAGTGAAGCAAAGATTATTTATTTTCGTGCCATGATATATTTATCGTCTGGTATGATTGAAGCCGGAAGATATTGAATTAATAATTATGATCTTTAGTTGTCTACTAAATCTTTAAAAAAATGTTGACCAGAAAAACTAGGCAAATTTATTGTATTAAGTCAATAGATGCTAAGCTATTATTGCTAACTTCTTTTAGTTTTTTTTTACAAATTTGGTTCAAATGCTATGCGAATAATGATGATGGAAATTTCACTAATTATCCAATACGAGGATTTATGCTAATACGATAATTATATTTTTATGTGAGTAATATTAGAAAAACTATAACGGCGCTTAGAATCAACCGTCTTAAGCTGTTTTTTTTTATTTAATTTACATATAGCTTCACTCTTCTTTTTATTGAATTTACATATAGCTTCACTCATCTTTTTATTTAATTTACATATAGCTTCACTCTTCTTTTTATTGAATTTACATATAGCTTCACTCATCTTTTTATTTAATTTACATATAGCTTTACTATTCTTTTTATTGAATTTACATATAGCTTCACTCATCTTTTTATTTAATTTACATATAGCTTCACTCTTCTTTTTATTGAATTTACATATAGCTTCACTCATCTTTTTATTTAATTTACATATAGCTTTACTCTTCTTTTTATTGAATTTACATATAGCTTTACTCTTCTTTTTATTTAATTTACATGTAACTTCACTCTTCTTTTTATTGAATTTACATATACTCCGGTTGTAATATTTGCAGAAGCAATAATGTGCTAGATCTCATATTTCTCAAACTTGACAAGAAAATAATAGCCATCTAAATTTACCTTCAAATTTATCTTAATTAAATCTAACTGTATAAAATTACCATTGTAGCCACGCATGAAATTTATAGACGTTACATAGATATTTGTCACACAAAATATATTTTGAAAAAAGCTTGCGAAATACTTTGAAGTAGAATGACATGGTCATTAATAATCATATATATATATATATATATATATATATATATATATATATATATATATATATATATATAAATATATATTATACATCTTGTCAGCTATATTATAGTTCTTCTCTCAAAATAATAACGCGGTATTGCTTTGCTTGTGTATAATCTGCAGGTTATGTTTTGCTTGCGTGTAATCTGAGATCCATATCGAGGCAATAACTATATTTATACATTTATGTCCAAACTTTACTTACTTTACTCGAAGTAAAACATCATGTACACATTTAAAATTAAACATCGTTAATATAATCTTCAGTTCATCAGCTGCATTATATTTACTCATTGTTTTTGACATTTACTCATTGGAAGACATTTAGCACATTGTCATTTCTATACTCAAGAAAGCTTTCTGATACAAACTGGTGGATAAATTAGTAATCTTAAAACTATCACATTGTAAAATTTTCCCATTAAATTTACAAACTTTTAATTTCATGTTATATCAGTATTGACGAGTATCTGCTAAGACTTGAATATATAAAGATTAGATTTCAATGAAATTTAAGTTTTTTCGCTGCTTTGGTTATATATTTTTCTTTTGCCATTAAATTGCCCTTCAAAATAATTTGCTGTTTAAAAGAATATCTTATATTTCCGGCGAGGAATATAAGTGGGAAATAGAAATTTTGTGCATATTAAATACCTTGAATATACGTATAGTTCAAAAAAGTAAAAATAAGTATGGATCAAAAGTAATTTGTTTTAGCACAATCCCCAAATCTCTAGAGATGTCACCCCTTGAAATTAGCCTCAAAAGTAGAGAACAAATTAACCACTATTTTCGTTTAAAGTAAGGGGCAGAAGAAGCTCAATTGGGCAGCCCGCCTTTTAAAATCAGTTATATAAGTCGATTAGTGGTAAATACATATTTAGTAGCTCATTAATACTGTTCAAAACGCAAATCCAAAAAATCTTAATATTATCCCCACTCAAAAGCTTACGCCAAGTCTCAGTGAAATACATATCGTGTATAACAACAAATATTCCAATCCTCCTAAGCGTCATTATGCGCCGACCGCCCGTGTTAAGTGAAATAAAATAAAAATAACATTAACATTTTATAACAATAAAAAGAGTAAACAGCGCTTCATATAATATTTAACCTTTTAAGATAAAAAATGTCGATACACCCACGCGTAGCTGGGAATTCGTTTAGAGCCTTTCGGTGCTCGGCAGTCGCACGATTTTATCTCGTCTTTTGTTGACGCTACGCGAGATACCTTGCAGTTAACTGAATCGTTCTTATAAATATATGAGACCTATTTTTACAGTAATACTTTTTGATTAAATAAAATACACAGTAGTAATTATAAAACCGTACGTGTAGAAATTGATAGCTATATTATCAGATATTCTTCTTTAATATTGTCATTTACAAGTGTGTCTTCTCTATAATTAATAGTAACTAAGTATTTACGATTGGTAAGAAAATCATATTTAATAAAGATTTAATAGGATATTTAATTACAGGATAACTACATTTAATTAGTGGATATAGTAACCGCATTGAACTAATTACCACGCCTGCGATTAGATAATATACGTACGAACGGTAATTTCAGTTGTAATATTTGCAGTAGCAATAATATGCCAGATCACATATTTCTCATTTTACAGATCTACTTTCTTTAATTTCACACAATACCTTAGTTAAACGGCGTCTACTCTTTCTTCCTGTACATTCCGTGCTCTATGAACCATTTTTATTTTCAACTAGTCCCTTAATTCATCTTGAAATACATGAAATGTAAAATGAAAAAAAAACCTTCATCATATTATAAATCGAATCATACAAAATATTTAATGATACTTGATCAAGCAAGGTATAAATATTCAGGTGGGTTATTAGCAAAGAAGCTAATTAATAAATAACATTTGATTCTGAATAATCAATTTCTACAAAATTAACGCCAAATATATTCAATAGCTCAGTATATATCTATATTTTAAAACAAATAAGTGTAGTGACCATAACCCGTCCAATTTTTTAATGATTAATGTGTAATTTGAAATACCTTCTTTAGAGACACCTGTGTTTTTGTACTGAGAAGATATCTACCATAATTTGACAACCATTACTCTAATATTATCTTTACAAATAGTAAAGAAATATTATTAACAGAAAAAGAGAATATGTCAAAAACAATAAATGATATTACTAACTTTAAATTGTTCAATTGTCGATTAAAATACTATAGTCCGGCAATAAATGCATATGTAGATATTGTTGATTGAAGATTTGGCCAGATGCTTGAAACATCATGGATTATTTTAAAAAAGTAATAGCCGCTTAAATTCATCTTCAAAAGTTTAATCATTAGGCTGCTATAAATAATTAAATCTAACTGTATGTGATTACCATTGTAGCCATGCATGAAACTTATAGATGTTACATAGGTATTTGTCATACAAAAAATATCTTGAAAAAATCTGGAAGCTAAAAACACGAGGATAACTCATTATTATATATATTATGTTACCGATATTATAGTTCTTCTCTAAAAATAATAGCACGGTATTGCTTATGTTTGCAGAGTCCAAGCTTAAAAAATAATTTACTTCAACAAAGTCAAAACATTATATTGGAATAGTTTTTATAAAGAATAAACATGGTGGTTTATTTTTTTAATGAGATACTCGTATATGTTGTTTATCTCAAAATTTCCTTTCTTAGTCTCTTAAGGCTTTTTATCGCTCTAATGGCGGGCGAGATTGTTTTTGTACAGTATTTAATTTTTCTATCTTACAATTTCATTTGACATTTGAGTTTGTTATGTGTACATTTGAGTTTGTTATGTGTTGAATGAACGAGTGCATTGTCTTTTGAGTGCGATTGTTTACGCTGTTATATTGTGACTTGTGTCATAAAATTTTGTGGCATCGAATAAAAATATAAACAAAGGACAGGTTATTATATTAAATTCTCACGCTTTACAGTATTCAACTGTTGCATTAGGGATAAGTGTCACCTTGAGTAGGCGTTTATGACCTAATGGTTTGAGAAAATAATTATATTTTTCAATTACTCGACGAAAGTTAAACGCGGTATTTAATATAACGGTATTTAATAGCATTACAATATACCAATTTACCACTTATTTCATTAAGATTTGAGGATGCTCTGCTAAAAGGCACAGATTATATAATAATTAAACAATCATTACAAACTAAATGAAAGAAATTGCGATATGTAAAAAAATTAATATTTCTAAAAAAAGGATTTAATAAAAAAAAATGTTACAATTACGCAGCACAGAATTAAAGCTCAAGAAATCATAAAGCAAGCAAACTACGATAAGACAAGATTTCTACCACGAAACCATTCCTGCCACCCTCCCCAACTTGAATAAGTTAATCACCGTGGTTAACTTATCCATGCTCCCCAATATCCTATACTCATATACATGTGTAAAAATAATAACATTCCCATTTGGTGTTAATTTTAAAATATTGTGTGAAGCTGTGATATGTTGGGTAAAATCAAAAGCTCACGATATTTGATGGCAATGCGCACCGCGGGGTCTCGGGTTCAATTCCCGGCTGTTATTTGAGCGAGGTTGGACTGATATTCTGGTTGTGAGAGATTGCTCTTATGACAATAAGTTCGCCATAGATATCAAATGTTTACAGAAAGTCTGTAAATAATATAAATAAATAAATATTTGGCAGTACTTCAATAGATTTGTCAGCCGTTCGGAACTCCGATTAATTAAGTTTATGGTATTTTTGTTGCTGCTCTAACCTAATGACATTAGTACTAAAATACAGATCAAGAAAATACTAGTTCAGAAATACAAAGAATATTTTCTGCAGTTTATAATTTTAATATAATATTAAAATAATAAATTTCAATCTAGGACAGGTTCTCAGTCTACAATTTTTACCAACATTATCGTTTAACATGGAATATAGATTCCTCAAGTTCATGATCATTCAAAGATTTTCCAAATGCATGATTAGAGAGGTAGGCATCATTAATATATAAAAAAGTGTACAGCGGAAATGGAAAGACTATACAAGTTTGATGCATGGTTTCATTCTGTGAGCTGACAAAATGTTTAGTCGTCTAACGTTTTTCATAGTTAAATCCGGAGCTGTTTTAAGCTTCCATGATATTAGCGCGTGATCCTAAAATCAAATTAAAAAAAAGCTGCAAAATATTTTTTGCAAAGCCTACCTTGCTATAAAGAATACCAAAGAGGCCAACGAAAGCGAACTTGCGTGTATACAAGTCTGTCGGTAGTTCCTTGCTACGCCGATCTCTCGCCAGTACGAAACGCGATATTGCGTGCGAATTTATCTAGATCCATTCGTGCGGCTGAATATTACTTTGCTAACTTTGTTATAAACTTTTATGTAACTTTTTTAGCCGACTACTATAATTCACGTAGGTATGATCGCTGCTCGTTATATTATGAGAGGCACGCCGCCTCTCTATGGACATATCCATAAATACAAATGTGTATATAGCAGCGGCCGTCTAGTCTCCGCTATAATGCAATTCTTCACACGTAGCCAAATTATCTTAATAATTCTTACATTTGAACAATATTTTGGTTCAATAACTGAGTCATTAATTTAGGTGATCTCCCGTTAATCATGTTTTTTCATGTTTTTTACCAAAAGTTAAGTAGAGGGTGAATCACTAAAAAGCAAGTTTGCTCTCTTAACCCTGTTTCACATACTCTTCCAGAATTCTATACTTCAAACTGCAATAACGGAACATTTGCAGAAGCTTTCGTTTTACACTCATTTTTATGTTTAAACTTTATAATTTTTGAACTATTCCACGTACTAACTTTAAATTTTATGCAAATATGTACTTTGCTGTACGTAATATAATTCTATATATAAATAAAATTGAAAAAAGTCAAATGAGGAAAAAAAAAGTGAGCCGTCACGGGACGCCTGGTAGATGTGAAACATTGTGTTCGTACAAGTAATATGTACAAAAGACAAGATTATTATAGGAACTAAATATACCATAATGTAAAAATAAAGTATTACGAATTTCTTACAGAAAATGGTGACTTTATTTAATAAACATTTATTTATAATTGATACAAAAATTCGATATTAATTTCAAGTTGCCACAACTTAATTATTTTCATCTGTGACTTCAGTAATAGTTATGTTCGATATTTCCTCTGACGGTATTACTGTGACAATTGGTCGATGATAACTGAAGTACATTACAAAAGTATTGGATATAACATTATCAAGATATCTCACAAATACAGCATCTATTGTTGTTCCATATTTGGTAGTAGGTTCTCTTGGACTATTGTTAATTTGCAATTGAAATTCTTTTTGAAGGAACGTCATTAATGGCATTGATTCAACTTTTGCAAAATTTACATCATAATCTCCAGCTAAAATCTGTGGTAGTTTATCTTTATTCGTTTTAAAAATTATTGAACCTCTCTGACTATAAGGAAATAAAGAAATTTTTTTTTCAAGTAAAGCACAGGTTATGTGTACCATAGTAAACAACAGTGTCGAACTGAGTAAGGAGGGGATCGCGTAGTCGGTTGCGCATGGCGACACGTCGCCATACCGTATACTCTACTACATATAGACTATATATATATATATATATATATATATATATATACCTTAGTATAGCGTGGCGACCCGTCGCCACGGCAAGCGTCGCCACGCCAACGATCCGGTTTATACCTGCGCCTATAGATGTTTCACATCAAAAGTTTTGGCTGTGATGACTATTTAGACAATACATTTTGATTTATCAAATTATATTTGAAGTTGAAAAAATATATTTCATACTTTCTGTAAAGTGGATGTATGTCTCCTTGTTCTTAATTTCAAATAAAATATCAAGCTTTTAAAATCGCGTAGATCCATGTTTTAATGACTTTTCTTCGTTAATACATTTTGAAATATCTTGGCTCCTATATTTTTAGAGTCGAATGTTTAAAAACATGTGGATAAAAATACTTTCGCTTTTTAAAAAAATAGAACTTGTATACATATATATATATATATATATATATATATATATATATATATATATACAACAAAAGTATAAATTTACGTGTTTGTACATTGTAAATATTTCCAAAAAAAATTATTGCGGGGATTAAAGATAAGCGATAGAATGGCTAGGGATCATTTTTGAAATGTTTGTCTGTTCGTCTGTGTATTTATTTGTCACGTAAAAGCTAATGGTTCGATTCGGATAGAGTTTTTAGAAAAATATAGAGTCACCTTGAAATAATATTTAATTGTTATTTCATCGCAATGGGAAAAAATACTAATAATAAATAGAAAAAATACTAATAATAATATAATACTATTAAATAATATAAAATATTTTAATTTTCTATATTCTTGCGTCTTTTAACACGTACTTGTATATTTTTAATTACTAATTAATCGAAATTTTACCTTAAATTACAATAAAAAAATTCAATAATAGAAGAAACATTTGTACAATTTGAAATGTCAATCTTATTTTATAATTTTTTTAAATATTTTATTTCCAATAAAAAATATTAATTGGATCCAAGAAATAAATATTTGAAAATATCATATTTACAGGCAAAAGAAATGAAATTTAAGATGCTGATACCAAGTTTACCTCTTTTTTATTATGAAAAATAATTTTCTTCTATATATATATATATATATATACTTATATATATGTGTATATATATATACATATATATATATGTATATATATGTATAAAAATTATATGAAATATTGTGCACAAGCACGCTCATTAAATTTACTCACCATGCTGTTAGTTACTTTCAATTATTCTTTATTGTATTCAGTAATGACTCAGTTATTTTATCTCCTAAAATATTTTTTTATATATAACTTCCACTTAACTCCAATTACTCTCAAATATACTAATCGAATAAAATGAATTACCAATAAAACCTTATAAAATTAATGAACTGATTTACAGTTTATTAACGTTTATCAATTAACTCCCACTTCCGCTTTCTTAAAACTATATTTGAAACCGATACGCCCCATCCCACCCCAATCCATCAGCGGTTGTTTTAAAAAATATATATCTAGGTATTTAAATAATTTCAATTTAACACTTCAGACATTCTTCAATCAATTATAAATCTTATTCTCTGAACAACAAACTGACTTATAGAAACTAGAATATCGCTTCAACAATAACATCACAAGATTATGACGACCGCAGTCACTCGAGTCCCACAGAGCGCTCTCTAAAGGAATGCGAAGACCTTTGTCACGCCTGCCTTCAAAAGACGCCGACACCTTCTTGTAAAGACGTCAATATACTTAGCAGTATGGCGGTCGATATTAGACGTGAATGAACGTAATTTCCGAAAAAATTAGCTTAAATCATGTAAGACAGATTCATCTACTTGTTAATTGATAGATTCATAATTTCTAATTTTTATTAAAAAATGTCTATTAAGATAGAACAAAAAAATGAAATTGGATTCTATATTTGAATATAATGATGACTATGCCATATTCATTATGTGTGTTTAATGTTTTTTACGCTTAAAGAAACATATTAAAATGTGACATGTGTATTTAAAAAGTATTATTTTTAAATTTAAAAGTATTGAAAACTTATTGAATGCCACATACATACCTACTCGTACATAAGACTCCATAGTCGAACTTTGGACCCTTGTAATCAATTGGGTATTTGACTAAATTTTTTTTTTCGTTAATCATAATTTCAAGGTACGAGCTGATGAAAAGTGAAAAATTTTTGTAATAATCTTAAAAATTGAACGAGTTATAAAACTTTAAATTTAATCTTTAGACAAGGACGGCAATACTGTGCTGTGAGGTCATTTTTAATATTGCACATTATATTCTACAAGAGGAAAAGAGACAGAGATATACCCAACCCTATCAATATTTAGAGGCCTATAACTGGCTTATTTTTCTATCAATTTGTTGTTTTTTCCAGACTGGCTTTTGATTAACTTACATTTCACAATATTGTACGAAAAATATCAAAATTTAGAATGAGTTAACTGCCGTATAATTGGCCATCTATTCATGTGTAAGTGCCTCGCAGTTAATTTACTAATTTAAATTTAACGGCATGAAATTTTACACGTAGATGCTTTAGATGGATTATTAATTATTATTATTAATGACCTCCAAATCTAATGTTATGTTAATAAGTTTGTATCATGGATTGATTACGGAACCCTATTCTTGCTTATTCCGACACACTCTTAAAGGGATTTATATATATATATATATATATATATATATATATATATATAAATATAGATATATAAAAGTAATTTGCAATTAAAATACTGTTGTGGATCGTTGCATATATTATCCTGACGTTACTAGGATGGAAGGCTAGCAGTTTAATTAAAATCTTGTACAAAATTACAAATTTGTTATTACTTAATTATTATTAAAAGATTTAATTAAATGACAATGGTATATACAAATACATATATACATATATCATAGGATTGTCGTAGAGAAAATAGACTTCAAGTTACTCGAAACATTTTTTGGTTTTTGTTTACTATATCATTTGAACTGATAGAATACGTGCTTATAATATACATTTGGTAATCATATTTCACATATAACACATTTGCTCTTTGTCTTATTTTAGTTTTACATATAAAACAAACAACTAAAATAAAATGAATAGCATATATTTTATATCTTCATGAATTTTCTTATAGTAAATACTTTCTGACACGGAATACTTCTTATATAAGGCGATTTTACTAAAAGTTACGAGTAATTGCAAATTATAAACAGAAAAACCAATATAACATGTATTTCTATTTGAATTTTCTTTCCAATTGTTTCTTACTCTTTGCATGATTTCTTTCACACCTATAATTGTCATAAAATTAATTATACTCGTTGAAATATTATTACCAATTGGAAATTTAAACAAAATTAATTATACCCTAGCCCGACAGTAAAGTGCAGCAACAGCCTTAGAAGAACTCATCAAAAGCACACATACACGCACGCACACACGCACAGAACCAGTGGCAATATTCACCGTTCTACATGCGCGGGGCCCAGCGGCATGTCTCGGACGCTCGCTCTTCAAATATTGTTTTCATAAACAGAAACACGTGCTTATTGGTAAGGCAAATAACGAAATCTTTACCGAATACAAGGGGGAGATGTCGGTGAGGTATAATACAGTGTTAGGTAAAAATCGTGTTTATAATATCAGTATTGCCGGCGCGGTGGCGGCCCCTCTATAGAAACACATGTGATGTGAGCTGAGCGAGAGTGGATCTTCGGCAAGTCGCTTTGTCGGCGTTTTGTGGTCTTTGTGCCTACGTTTGCGGTGTAGTCTTGTATTGTGATCCAAATCGTAATATCAATACAGTTTTATTTATATTGTCATTCAATGAGGAAGTTTCTTTAGATCATATAGATTTAATTAATTTTTTTCATTATATGCAGCAGTGCTTTAGCGTGTTCAGTTCTATAATAAAAAAATATTTAGTATTCACAATATTTTATATTAATAAGTTAGGTCACTTTGCGTAGATAACTGTTGTAATATAAAAACAAACTGTAATTAATTTTATATCTAATAAATCTTGAAAGTTTCTTGTTGTCCTCAACTTAAAAATCAATTATTAAAGCTTTCAAATTACTTTGTTGTTAATATATATATATATATATATATATATATATATATATATATATATATATATATAATAAAACTGTAGAATTATCATATCTACACATTGAAATTATTTAGGACAAAAAAATTATTCAGGGGACGTAATAAAAGTAATTAGGCACAAAAGAGTAGTTTTTGAAAATTATGTCTGTTTATCCATTTAATTATGAATGAATTAAAAAGCAGCTTTTTTAAAATACTTTGGTTTTGACTTGACGTAACAGAATTTTATTGTTTCATTGGAATCGGTTTTACTCAATGTGAAGATATGCCAATTCAACATTTCCAAAAATATATTTCTATGAACAAAGAAGTGCCTAGCTGCTTGACGCGTAGTTATTAAACAAATGTCTAGTGTATTTACGTACCTCAATAAAATGCACTAGTGTATTTTAAATCTGCTAATTAAACTTTTCCAAAAATATATTTCTATCAATAAAGAAGTGCCTAGCTGCTTGACGCGTAGTTATTAAACAAATGTATAGTTTATTTACATACATCAATAAAAGGCACTAGTGTATTTTAAATCTCGTAATGAAATTTTCCATTCGAACGTAAATTGCCGAAATGAGGGTGGCTCATTTTAGCTCCACAATGGTGAAGTGTGGAGTAGTGACGAAAGAGTAATTATTTAAGTAAGTAATCTGAAAGCAGGTAGATGCATGAGGCTGACATAACATAATTCAACCAAATCCCACATCACCAAGCATAATCCGATCCAACACAACATAATCTGATCCAATCTAATATAATTGAACATAACCAAACATAATCTAATATAACCCGACATAATCGAAAGCAACACAAATAACCCAACATAAGCCAAACCAACTTAACATGACCCAACTTAACCAAATCCAACTCAACATAACCTAACATAGCTAATCCAACGTAGACTAACACAACCCAATCCAACATTACCTGACATTATCCAACATAATATAATACAATTATCTCAAACCAACACCACCCAACTCAACATAAAATAATTCAACCAAACCCAATGCAACCCGTATAACCCAATGTAACATATAACCAAACATAAAAAAATAACTTATAAAGATTTTAGAACTTATCGTATTTGATCATTACCTTTCAGTTATGTTCTTAGTTCGTTGCCAGAATCTTTTTTATACTTAATTATCGCTCACCATTTTTTATTGTAAATTGATAATCTGTCATATAACCACTAATAAGAATGAAAAAAAAAAGAAATGAATTCATGAAAATTCTAAATTATATTCATAATTGTGAATTGAAGAAGTAAGACAGACAAATAAAGTTTAAAGACTGCCTTGTGAAAATGTATATTTCTGTATTAAAATTAATAACATTTATTAATAATGTGAATTTAGGTAGATTGCTTTACACACTTTTAACGCGATTTTTATATTTACGTATATTTAAATTTTTAAAATAGGTATATTTTAAAAAAGATTAAATAATTGAATTAGAACAATTGTATCAGAAATTGTAATACCGTGCTGACATGAGTGTTTATAACAAAGAAGTGTTTTTCAAAAAGTTTTCGTGGGCCATTGTAGTTTGAGATCGCATATTATAATTTAAAGAAAAAATGGTGGATAATTGGGAAACAAATAATCAGTAAATACATTTTGAATTACAGTGAGACTTAATTATAATTCACATTGCTGTTGCATGCTAACAATTATGATACTAAAATTATATGTACAAAGCAAGAATCGATACGTAAAAAAAAAGAATATGTATATATATATATATACATAAATTTAAGAAGTTGTTGAATAACATTGCGATATGAGATCTTAATAGTTTCTATTACCATGATAATTACTAATCTAAATATTATGACTTTATAATTTCTATAAATTACAAATTAATTGAACATTATACCTTTATATATGAAATACTTTGAAAAAGTGTCAGAAGGCAATCTATATTTGAAGACAAAATCGAATCAGTCGATGCCAATCCCCATATACTTAATTAACTTTCCAACGATTTTATTGGACACAAACACAAACGTAACCGGTTACAAAACATGGAAGTCAATAAACACAAATTAAAAGAACCGTTGGATGATATATTTCGACTATTTCTAATATCGTTCTATGTTGAAGATATTTGGCGTTAATTTTGTAGAAATTCATTATTCACAATTATATGAAACTACGTGATGTAGTATTATTTCTACTTGCTTTAAGTTCTTTACCACCACAGTGGAAAAGAACTTACAGAAAGTAGAAATAATTCTACATCACGTAGTTTCATTTAATTGTGGATCGTTCTATGTGGTAAATTAGCGATAGAGCAGGAAAAAGCAAGATCGTAAATAGTATTAAATCAGCCCACACTTGGAACACCTCACATATGCGCACGAAACCTGTTCTAAGATTATTACTACAGTTTGTCACGTAAATACTTTTATTTTAGATTAGCTGTGCCCGCGACTTCGTTCGCGTGGAATTCGGAGTAAGAAAAGTTATTAGGATTTTTTTGTTTTTTTTTTCTTTCAGAACTCTATGAGCATAAAGTTTATTAAAACACTAAAAGATGGCGTTGGAAGCCAATCGGTTCCGTCGGTTCTGATATTAGCGCGCAATGAACTTAAACTAAAGATTGACGTATCTTTTTTATTTGTGAATCGATTGAAATAAAAGTGACATGCCTGAATGTTAGCCCAAGCTAATCTAAATACATCACTGAAAAGAGTCTATAGCGATATTAGCAAAGATTAAGTCTTAGGAACATCCAACAACATTTATATTATTCAAGCATAATAGCGGAAGCCGTGTTTGTGCGGGTTTTACCACTGCTTATGTTCATGAGTTTATTGCAGGAGCGCGGTGTAGGTTTGTTATATTTCCGAGAGTTATACGATATACCAGTATTTTAGTGAGGGTAATAACTTCAATTGTTGTTATTATGTGAGGTGATACAATGTAATTTGTATAACCTCACATAATATCATTGTATAATCTCATATAATAACAACAATTTAAATTATTACCCTTATAACTCTCGGAAATATAATGCCCCTGTAATAAACTCATTAACATAAGCAGTGGTAAAACTCGCAAAAACACGGCTTCTGCTATTGTGCTTGAATAATATAAATGCTGTTGGATGTTCCTAAGACTTAATCTTTGCTAATATCCTACCTGAAAATGTTGTAATACAATGAAACCTAGGTCGTGGTAAAGAAATTAAAGAAAGTAGAAATAACACTACATCACGTAGTTTCATTTAATTGTGAATAATGAATTTCTACAAAATTAACGCCAAATATATTCAATATCTACAAGTAGTGTTAATGTGGAATTTGTATACACATAAATAATACTATATTTACGATTTGGGCGGAAAATTATTTCAGATTTGTCATTTTTATTTTAACTTTTATTGTGATGTTATAATATTCCAAAGATATTACAATGTCCATAGTTATTACTATATAACAAATTTGCTTATTTATTTTGTATTGTGGTTTTGTAATAAAAATATCAAATGTGCATCTTAAGGTATATGAAGATTAGACGGTAGAATGCGGTGAACGAAAACAAATTTCAATCTAAAAAAGGAAACTAACTTTTTTCTATCCTCTGCCATTTGTTTTATTTCAAAAAGAGTCAAAAATTTAGCCGAAAAAATACGTAGAAATATATAATATTTTAGTTCATGCGGATAAAATTTTATTATATTGATCATGAAAATAACGAAATAAATTAAGCGTAAGAAAATGGGGATTAATTAAATGAATTTCAAATTTCAGTCGCGAGAAATAAAATTTTAATCCAAAATTTATCCTACTGTCTAATATACATTCCAGTGAAACACTCTAAATATAACAGCTCTCCAAATATATATAAAATATTGACTTTGCAAGTTTTCCGATATATACGGATGCTTAATATCTTTCTTACTAATTGAATCAAATTATTTCTAACAATCTGGAGATTTGTAATAATCTTTGGTTATTTTTTTTCAATTTGTTTTTAAGAAGGGGGAATTATGAAGGGGGAGTTTTTGTTTGTTGTATTTAAGAAATAAAGTCAAAAGCTACTAGACTGATTCCACATTTTTTCACTGTTAGAAAGCTATGTTATTTCAAATAGATATAGGCTATATTAGACTCTCAAAGCGTTAGGATTTTGTGAGATATAGCATTATTTGTAACTCAAATCGGAGGAAAACGCCCGAATTGACTGCTCTTTTGATTTACGCTGGACAAACCGTTAAAAATATACCAAAATTATGTAATAAAGCGTTGTGCATCCTAACAACATCTGAAAAAAATCCAAATAATACATGTCTACCTTTTATGGAAATTCCATAATGTTTTATGGAAAATCCACAATGCTTTTAAAAGCTCATTTTATTAAGAAACTTAACAAAGTGTATTCAGAATTTTACGACTCTATTTCGTGAATACAAAGTCTTTATAAAAAGAAAACTGTATGTATAGCATCGGTATTTCATTAACACAAACAATTGTCTTCAATTAATGTAATTGTCTTAAATTAAAGTAATTAATTTAACATATGTAAGAGGGTTGTTGAATATGCAAAATTAAATTGCTGCGTGGCCAGCAAGGCGGTAGTGTCGGCAGCAGACGTGGACCTGCAAGGTCTTAGGGCAAAGGGCTGACACAATCACATGAGCCGGCAGATTTGCTCTTAATGTATGCTGTAATTTTTTATTTCTTCGTTGTATTAGTAATTAATAGATAGTAATCAATTTAAATTCATGATAATATTTAGATTTGGCTTTGTGTTTGAATATCTTTTAGTCCTTATAAACATATTTATTAAATTTTAATTATAATTTATTTTATGGTTGCAAGTTTTATCACTGAGGAATGACGCTAAGTGCGTCACCATTATAGGAAAGGTAGCTAGATAAATGGCGTACACTTCCTGCATATCCATTTTTACTACCAACTAACCTTTATAGTCTGTCGCGATAACAGAATACAGAGAATCAATATCTTTGAATTCGATAAGAAATACGAGTAGTATAAAAATGTAGTATACTTACAAATATTAAAGTAAATTAGTAAAATTGAATATATTTGGCCATAATTTTGTAGAAATTCATTAGTAACAATTAAATGAAATTACGCGATGTAGTATTATTTCTACTTTCTTTAAGTTTTTTACCACGGCCTAGGTTTCATTGTATTACATCTTCAGGTAGGTTGTTAGCAAAGATTAAATCTTAGGAACATTCAACAGCATTTATATGTTTCATACACAATAGCGGAAACCGGGTCTGTGTGGGTTTTCCTGCTTATGTTAGTAAGTTTATTGTCAGGGAGCGGTGTAGGTTTTAGTATAGCTCTCGGAAATATAATAAAACCTACACCGCTCACCTACAATAAACTCACTAATATAAGCAGTGGTAAAACCGACATAAATCCTGCTTCCGCTATTGTGTTTGAAACATATAAATGCTGTTGGATGTTTCTAAGATTTAATCTTTGCTAACAACCCACCTGAAGATGTAATGCAACGAAACCTAGGTAAAGAACTTAAAGAAATAGGTAACTTAAAGAAAGTAGAAATAATACTACATCACGTAGTTTCATTTAATTGTAAATTAGTCATAGGTAAACCAATTAAAATATACTATTTGTCTTAAACATCTCTCATAAAATTCTCTAGTCTAAATTTCAATCCCAATCACTATTACAGTAAAAACCCATTTTATCACAATTGAGATGAAAATCCAGTATAAAAATATAAAGTGCCACGCTAAAAGTAACTATTAAAAAATTCTGCGCAAAGGAAGTCGCTAGGGAGTGCTAGTTTCTTATATAAGTAAGTTTCTCTCACGACTAAACTAACATCATAAAGATCAAACTGAATATATGATCATTACAACTTCGTAAACCAATTACTTTCTCGGTAGGTGTTAAAGATATTTCATCCACGCCATTTTACAACGGCACCTTAACACGCGAAATGTAATCGTTTATTTTTCTTCCCGGGTCTTCATAACACACTGATTAAAATCTTTTGACATGAAAATTACATATATGGGATAGGAAAGGCTACTGAATTTATTGCAGAGCACATTTTCTTATTACAATTAATAAAAAAAATGTTCAATTAAAATTACAATCATAAGACAACCCTGTTGTCGGAACCTTTATCATATTCTAATAGTTAAATTGTATTTATAAGACAAAATAATATTACTTTTATTTTGCAAGTAAAGTTTTTATTTAAAAATAATACTAAATCGGTGAATCCTACTACGGTTTATATTTAAATAATACTCTTTGCATATGTCATCCATCGCAGTCAAAACATGTTATGGACATTCTTAATTTGATGCCATTGATGCTGAATAGTACGCATATAGTCAACGAGAGAAAAGTACTGAACTGTATTTTTAAGTAAAAATACAATACGCGATTTAACCATCTTTGGCTTTTGTCGTTTCAATTTCAACTTAGTTGGTATGTTAGAAATTTAAATAATTAGTCATAATTCAAACACAACTCATGCTACAAGACTGTTGTGGAACTATCGGCCATTCGGAGCACTTGTCCCGCCCATCTTTCTTTTCGGATCTGAAACATCTGTTAAAGACCGATTTTTTAAAAAATCGAGATCTTTCAAGTGCATTGCCTAAAAAAATCGCTTAGTGTTCGACGTAAAGGAATTTGGAATAACCAAATTCGGTTAGACTGACTATGTTTGTCGAATGAAATAGGATCATTTACCGCTTAAGTTTACCGGCGGAAAAATAGACCGTCCATGGAAAATTCAACGCACAGCACTAAACAAGTTGTAAATCAGTAATATTAGAGAAGATCATTCTTTGACTCTGGAAGAAATCAAAATCGTCGCTAAAAATTGCCAACTACGATAAAAGATCGTCAACGAGGCTCAGAACCGTACGGTACCTCCATTAACATACTGGCTAATGAATATTAATGAATATTATTATAATATTATATATTAAACGCTTAAATTATATAAAATAATATAAGGATTTTTTCATAAATTTGCAAAATATTACAGAAAAGTTGTACTGTAAGATTTAATATGTAAAATTGTTAGTACCTACCTGTGTTACGATAAGACTCCCTAAAATTTTATGAAATATACAATCCAAAAAGAAGTTAGGCATTACCCTGCAACCATGCTTTTCTCAAACCAAGCTAAATGCGAGATAAACCCTTTACAGGTGTTAAGTGTTAATAGGATTTCTGG
This sequence comes from Druceiella hillmani, assembly GCA_039881145.1. Lineage (NCBI taxonomy): Eukaryota > Metazoa > Arthropoda > Insecta > Lepidoptera > Hepialidae > Druceiella > Druceiella hillmani. The sequence continues at coordinate 3,828,531 of JAYKKI010000048.1, read as the reverse complement.
TTTTGCTTTCTTTCAATTATACCTCAAACCTTCCACGTGCCCCTTTAGCACAATAAATGAACGTTAATCTGAATAAAGATCGGGCAGAAAAATCACAAAAGTCAATTTCAAGAAATGAGACTTATCTGGAACATCTTGACAGCTTTATTCTTTTGGTGAAATGTCTATTGTGTTATTCGTGATTTTGCAAAGCTTGGCGCCTTTTAAGAGATTAAATTCGTCTTTTGTGTACAACATAATGTGGTGAAAAAAATATACTGATCTATTTAAAAATGTAAGTCACATCTACATGCGTAATATAGATTACTGGTGAATGTGGTGGTTTCATTTAAATTGTTAATGTAAATTACATATGGCTTTGAATTAAATATGATGTTTTTAATCGAAATAGGTAATTTTGTATACATCATAATCTATAAACTAAACCCATAATTGAGTTTGTAATGAAAATATTGTGATAGATGCTGTATGCAATTCACAATGCATTTTTAATAAATTTCTTTACCTAGGTAATTTCTTTGGTCTAGTTTCAAAGAATAATAGCTTTCAAGCAATTAATGTAATTTTTTTAAAGTTTATTAATATTCTGTTTTCATTTCCGCGGGATAACCTTCTAGGATAGCCGTCTATATATATATATATATATATATATATATATATATATATATATATATATATAGGGTCAATTTATCCACTATGAAATGAAACATATTCTGAAATATAATATTTATCAAGGGAGAATATTTCATTATATCATTACAAAACAAAAAATTGAGTTCCAAAAATAACGTGAACCGTGATTTTAATTTACTGAGATTTTTATTATAATTTTAATCAATACATTAACGATAGTTTCAGAAGTTATTGAATAAATTGGTATTAGCAAGGAGCCTGCTCGGTAGCTCGCTCGCACATGATATCGTAAAATGAAGACATACTCGTAATTATAAAAAAAAATGGTTTGAAAATGGCAACTAACAGGTATACTTATTAATAAATTATACAGGTGAAGTACATTCTGAAGAAATGTAATGGCAACATTTTTGTATTATTTTTCATATATATATATATATATATATATATATATATATATATATATATATATAAATATATATATATATATATATGTATATATATATATATATGTATATATATATATATATATATATATATATATATATATATATATATATATAAATACCGCTTCAATTAGAAAATTGCAATTTCCTCTCAACAAAGTGAATATCTTGACAAAAAAATGGCGCATTAAATTAAACGAATCCAAATCAAGATATGTCAACTTTACAAATAAAAAGATAACACAACAACCAGTCTTTATTAATGGCACTCAATTACCATATGCAAACACCGCTAAATATCTTGATGTGACTCTCGACGCCAATCTTCGGTGGAAAGAATATATTACGAAAAAACGCAACGAACTTAATATCGAGTTCAGAAAAATGTATTGGTTGCTTGGTCGTAATTCTGCGCTTTCAACATACAACAAGCTTATTTTGTATAAGCAAGTCCTACGCCCAATTTGGAGTTATGGAATACAGCTGTGGGACTGTGCCAGTAAGTCTAATATCCAAGTGATACAAATATTCCAAAACAAAGTGCTTAAGTGTGTAGTTAACTAGTTCTCACCAAAAGATACTTCAAAACCTCATTAATCCAGAAGTGTCCAGACTCTCAAATGTGCAAAATACTATTAGAATACTCAAAAGAATAAAACCTTTTGAGCTTGTTAGACATTAGAACACTAAGTGATTGAAAGGAAAATCTTAGTATATTAATTCAGAAAAATTATTAAACGTTACGTATAAAACTAGTTTTAATAAAAATTGTTAATAAAAAAAATATGTATGTATATACATATATATATATGTGTGTGTGTATTTATATTTATATATATATAAATATATATATATATATATATATATATATATATATATATATGTGTATATATATATATATATATATATATATATATATATATATATATATATATATATATATATATATATATATATATATATAAAAGGAACTTCCATTTAATCATGGTTTGTGTAATTAACCATTGTATTACTTTTCTCCTGAGAAAAATGTTTGGATCTAAACTTTTACCTCTAATTTCGAGTCACGTTACATAATTCCGCGTAGAATCATAAATAACTTCTGAAGAGTTTTCCTTTAAAATTCAGTTCGAAACAAAATATTTCAAGTGTTATTGCCACGAAGTGACATTTTCTTTTTGTGTACGCTTTGGCTTTTCTTCAAATAAGTCAGTGTGATGGTGCTGTAGTTTACTAGTTTTGTAATTGGTATTAAACAATTAATTATGTTTAATACCAATATAGATAATTCTATAATAGGTAATCAATTATAGGTAATTCCAGATTATAATTATTCTAAAATATCACATAATTAAGCATCGAAAAGAAACAAATATTTTCTTCATACAATTTTCTAGTTTAGAATTTATTTTACTTTTAGTACGTTTATTCACCTCCTTTTACTTCAAATTATTTAATCATATTTCTTTATTAACTTGACCCGACAAAAATTGTCTGTTTTAGTTTCTTGATCACAATCTAATTCCTTCGGCGACATTTTAATATTTTTAAGCGTTGAAACAAAAGGTAAATATGTATCGTTGTATTAAATAATATATCTATTTTTAATACCAATGATTTTCTATATTAAATCCAGTTAAATCGAGAGCGTGTTTTGTGTAAAAAATTCTAATTTTTTGTTCATTAGAAACGGTAGAGAATTGGCATATATATCTGAAAAATTAATAATAATCCCCTGTACGACTAATAGATAGGTCTTTGTTACACATGTATCCATATGTATATATATATATATATATATATATATATATATATATGTATAGTTACAAACATTATTTTTATCATCGAATCGTAAATTTGCCAGTGATTTTCTTTTGGAAACCGTTGAGAACTTTGTAGTTTCTTGACATATTCTACTCAGTTTGATAGCCAGAATCGCCTGTATTTTTAATAAACATGTATTTTATTACAGCTGTATACACTTAGTGAAAAACAGCAATAAACTTCTAGTTTCCTTTCTCAAAGACAATGAATGTGTCATTGAATCAAAATTCTATAAATTATTTGAGATTCTACTGATTACTTTTGAAGCATATAAGTAATAGGGGGTGTATGTAAATTAATACCGATACTACTTAAATCTAAATTATTTATATACATTTTTAATTATAATTTAGAAATCAAATTATCTGTTTCTCTGACCAAATTTATCGGATAAATTGAATTTTGTATTATAAAGATATCTTACATTTTCTATAGATATCCATCATTATTTTTACAATTCATGTTAGTAATAATTACTACGATTCATGTTAGTAATATTGGCTACGAATATTTAGTTCATATCTTACAAATTCAACGAAATTTTTTTGAGTAAAGTTACTTATTTTTTATTTAATAAAAATTCAGCAGAACCGGAAAAAAATTAAGTTGCTTTTTATATGTGCGAGGTGTAAGCGGTTGAGCTATCGTTGAGTTTTAAATTGTACTACAAGTTAATAAATGTCAAGTATCTTTTTTTATTTAACATAACTTATCCTAAATTACGTACCTGAAAAGCTATAAAGAATTAAACATTTTCGTGTACTATTTCCTTCTCTATAACGATAACGTCGAATGATCTGGAATTCACTATCGTTTATTTAAAATATATGCATTCTTGGAATGAATGTCAGAAATCATGTTTTTAAAGGAAATTTAAAAACCAAAAAATATCACCAAATGGTTGATCCATTTGGTGATATTTTTTTGTAAAGACGCACGGTACAAAATAGCTATAGTATCGATTTCATTTCAATAGAAATATTCGCTTTGACAGTTCGAGTTGTCAGTATTGTCCTTGAATCGATTCGTTTCTTCCGAATTATATTTTAATTTAGTTTTTTTCTACCATTATTATTAAATAGATTGGTCATTATTGGGTGAACTCGATTCGACGTACGTAACAGTATAGTCTAAAGCAGGACTTTTCAACATGTGGGGCACACCGTGGGGGGCGCAAAGAGATAAAAACGAATTTAAGTTTTAAATTTCCTCAATAATTCATTCGGTCGCAAGCAGGCGCAAACATCGCATTAATTCAATTTTATTTTTAATTACATTTAATTATTTTTAGAAATGAACACCAAAGTTTTTTCACCAAAGTTATGCTTTTAGTTAAGAAGTATCTTGAAAATGATTTGTTTTTTTTTATTTTAACAATGATATAAATTCGAAGGGGACATGAATATATTATCTATAATCCGGGATGGCATAACGCAGAAAAGGTTGGGAATCACTGGTCTAAAAAATAGGTACAATCAAATATGTCATCAAAAACAAACCGCTAAAAGTTCAAGGTTAGTGTAAGTATATTGTATCTAATAACATGTATCATGGTTTATATAACTTAAAAAAACATATACATATGTACCATACATATTGTCTGTATTTGTTTTAATCTAATAACATGTATTATGGTTCGTATAAATTAAAAAAAAAAACAAATATATACCTTATATGTAGTCTGTACTTGTTTTAATCTAATAACATGTAGTATAGTTCATAAAACTTAAAAAAACATATATATATATATATATATATATAGATATATATACATATATATATATATATATATATATATATATATATATATATTTATATATATATCATATATATAGTCTGTATTTGTTTTAATCTAATAACATGTATTATGGTTTATATAACTTAAAAAACCAATATATATATATATATCATACATATAGTCTGTGTTTGTTTTAAATTTCTTTATAAGTATTCCTAACATCGGCAACATAATAGACTATTGACAGGGATTTACCCAAATGGAATAAACGAACCCGAGTCGTGTGGATAATTTGATACTTTGAAAGTCCTTATTAGTTAGTTTGTTGTATTCCATAATGTTGATAGTTAGAGATCCTAATGAAAACAATGTATCAAAATAATGATAGTGTCGATTGCATTTTTGAACTTCAGTCGCCAATATTTGGTTATCTTCATACTTACATTAAAAAGTTGGTTTTTATTCGTAGACAGATATAATGAAATAAATTTCATTATGGTAGAATTACTTTTTATTAGATACCATATGCATAGTGACGTGTGCAGCCTCCTTTAAACATATCTACATAAATTAATTTTGCTTAAAATTATTTTACATGCAAGCTTGATACGAAGTTTTTCATTCATTCGTTTTAGTTTTTTCCTGAAATGCAGTAGTCCAACTAATATAAACTATGTCGGTATAAAGTGATTACAGATATATTTAACCGGATGCGACTAATATTTTATATGGCTCCGTATTTGGAAGACGTTGGAATCTACCTAACGTCGGCAATCTAGAGATTCCGAAGAATGTTTCGGTCAAGTCCCCATTAACATTGAGTCTGCATTTTTCAAATTTTAGCAAACAGTCGGAGGGCGTACAGAATAATTTATTAAATAAAAAAGAAATTCGAAAACGAATATCTGCTTCAATGTGGTTAGACGTGTTTCTCATGGTTGCCAACTGACGGAAATTTCTGAAAAATCTTTACTCTAAAAAGGATTAAGGATAGATGTGTGTGTCACTTTTTTATTTTACTCAAAAAGTAACGAATGTTTCATTTAATTATTTTATTTTTACCCAAAAGTTTGTGTTCTTACGCATTTTTATGTGCTCGTTTAAATTTTTGATATCAGGGTGATCAATTTCATTTGGATTTTTGCTGGAACTTAGCATGGAATTTATGTTAGAATATCATCTGTATAAATTCAAGTAATCGATTAATTAAAATAAATGTTTTGTTTTCTATGTTTGTAGCTCGAGATTTAATTAAAATGTAGATAAAATAAAAACTCTGAGTTCTTAATTGTGTTGAAAATGGTTAAAAATGTTGCTTAATTCATGTTTAGTTGATAATACTTTGCCTACTTATTCTTTATTTCTATATAATTAGTTTATATGTGCATATCGTTATATTAAAAACATAAGGACATGAACATATAATTGTATTACAAAATAACATGAAATTATAAAAAAACAGAAATCTGGTTAGACGTCATGTAAAAAATTATATCACAATAAATCGCTCAAGTTCAAGCTAAACTGGTATAAGTAGTGTTTAGTGTCATCAGCCCCCCTTAAATAATAATAATAATGCACTTCGATTTCGTGTTTGAAAGAGGGCCATTAGCCGCGATGCGATGCGATGCGACTGCCGACCGTGCCAATGCCGCATCAGATTGCGTATACGAAACATATCTAATGAAGTAGTACTTCAGTAAACTTTAATTTGATATTCTACACGATAACACTGAAAGAATTTTTATACTTTCCAACTTAGCCCCTGAAATTGACCCCAGAATCAAAATTCACATTTTCACAAATTCACGGAACTCAACTTCCGTATTGCAACGGGATTATGGGATCGCTTTGTTGTCCGTCTGTCTGTCTGTCTAGCCCCTTTTTCTCAAGAATACGTGGAGGTATCAAGTGAAATAATAAATACTTAGGTCTACGCTCCCTTGGAGAAAAATCAAGCTCCTAACTCAACGCATTAAAAAAGCCTAAAAATACGGCCATTTATGTCCCATACTTTGACACTCGCAAATAAATCAAAACCTATAGGGTACTTTCGTTGACCTAGAATCGTGAAATTTGGCAAGAAGCAAGGTCTTACAGCACAAGTAAAGGAAAAAATCCGAAAATGGTTAATTTGTAGTCATATTAAATAAAAAAAATATTTTTAAATATGGTGGGCAATATATTTTAGATCTAAACAATTAAGTGATTAATTTTCATGCATGAATGCATGGTCTTAGGTCTACGGTTCTTTGTACGACATATTTTCACACTTGCAAGTAACTCAAAACCTATTAGGGTACTGTTGACCTAGAATAATACAATTTGGCAAAAAGTAATAAGGTCTTATAGCACAAGTAAAGGAAAAAATCCAAAAATTGTTAATTTGCATTTACATCACACAACAATTTTTTTTATATACGCGCCTGTGAGAAAGGCAGTAGGCAATATATTTTCGTTCTAAAAATTAAAATTTTGTAAATAGTTTAACAGGAATATTATGAACTATTAATTTTTTATATATGTATAAATGTGTACGGAACCTTTATGGTCACCCCACTCCACTCGTGCTTGACAGGTTTTTTTATACTTAATGTCTATATTAGGGGCTACATACTCTAACTCTGCTAAATTAAAAATTTTATGTAAAATACTTTGAGAGAAAATCACCTGTGACAGATGGACGGAGGGCGGACACCGAAGTGATTCCATTAGTGTTCTGTTTTGGCAAATTTGCCATGGAACACTAATAATTAAAAAAATACATGTGACAAAACTGTTTCAAAATTGTTTCATATATCCAGCTAAGGTTCATTAAGATAGCACCTATTATTAAAGTAATTGTATGAAATGTATTGAAAATATTGAAATGTAAATGATTGATAACACACCAAATGTTCAATCAAAATATGATAAGCTTATTATAATCTTATCGTAATAGAACATTTCGTTAAAATTGGTTAATGGTCAGCAATCGTTTTATAAAAAGGCTTTTGCGAAATATTAAATACTTTTAAAGAAGAAAAGGTAGCGTGCATGGCCCATTACAATCATTTATTGCAAAACGATGTACTTCCTTTATATCATCGGAAAAAAGAATCTTATTTAAGGTTCTAAAATCGAAAACATAAACAAATTCATTGAAATTAATTTACTTCCCACGCGCATGTATGAATAAATCGCTTTTAGATAGATTTAGCAGATTGCTAACAAATAAATTTAGCACATTTAAGGTGAATAATAATATTACATTATACTCTCAACTATTGTCGGGGTTACGTGCTATTGACTCAATGATTATTCATACATTACCGTGTTCAAAATATTGATAACAATGCTATGCGTCTCCATCCGGTATGCGAGTTGTTTGACGTTAATCTGATTGTATACAGAGTGTCACAAATCCGAAGTAAAAATGTCTTTTGTACAAAAAATGTATTGTTTGAATTGTTTATGTTCGATTAGTTACTTAGTAAATTAGCTTAGCCTACTTCATAAAAAAATATTTATATGATCTTGAAAATATTTTTTATGTGAAAATAGTACAACATATTTTTTTATATTCACTCCAAGGGAATTATTTTTTTATGACGGTGGATATAAATAACTTACACAACTTTTAATAATGAGATAATCATAAAATTTAAATAAATTAAACATTAAGCCTTTTTTTTACTTTCTAACTCAGAAATCATGATCTACAATCTTAGAGTACAAGCATACTTTAAGATTGTAGATGATCAAAGAAGTATAGATTATTATGTATTTTGAGTTTAAGATGAACACTTATTTGATCTTATTAAAAAGAGCTCTAAGTTGTTATCGTATCAGTAATGAGTCTAAGTTTTAGCCACACAGTCCTAAATCATATTCAACACATAACATTCTGCAAAAAATCATTAAACTTCCTGATCATAGTATCACATTACTAATTATACTATGATTGTTGAAATACTTCTTGCCACATAAATCTGTATACAATTTATTTCAGCCATATTTATCCTTTGACACACCATCGATTAATCATTTTAGTGGTTAAGTTTTAGTGTTAAGTATATTCATTTAATTTACTTCATGTATAAAATATTGAATTATTGCCTTTTTATTCAAAAATAAAGTAATTAAGTCATCCAGTCTAAAAATCGAGAATCGGTAAGGATCTAACATTCAATATTTTCCAAGCTCTCATTTATTTATGTATAGATGTGAGAAACTCCAAGGCAAGTTTGAAATTGACGGGCGAACAAAACGTCTTAAATAAGTTATGGTACACCACCCTATTCATACAAATTACAACGACGACACCAAAGACAAAGCCATCAGTGACAACACTCCGTACACACAAAAAAAAAGCGAACGGGTCACAGATAAAGGGAGTAAATGGCTTTCCAAGGAATGACCAGCCAGTCATAAACCCCATACACAAAAGGCTCTTTCAAACATCGTGAGCCGTCGAGATGCATGCACTCGCGCCCGTAGAAATGCAGTAATTCACACTTACTTCCTAAAATGTTACCGCCGTGCTAAGTCACGCACGCCACGAGACAAGCCACGGCTGACGAACCGATTCTAGCTTGAACTAATTATTAAGATTTCTTGACTCGGTTGATTTTGAGATGTGCTTTACTTGAAGAATATTAAGCAAATTTTGGCGGTAGTGTAATCTTTCAGTACTAATACACGATAAAGAACGATAAAGAAAATTAACTTCACAAATTGTAATGATTCCGTGAACTTCTTTTTGATCTGATTAAGACTGAGAATACAACTGTCAAGTGATGGTATAGAGTTTTTGGACTAAATTGCTAAAAGGCAGAACAGTCACGTAATATACAAATTTTCTTTATCTTTTCCTGAACATTCTTTAATTATAAATATTATTTAAATTCTACAGAGTAAGAGCTATTTAAAAAAAGGCAAAAATTGGCATGTCAGTACTGAAGAATTACATTACCACCAAAATTTGCTTAATATTCTTCAAGTAAAGCACATCTCAAGAATAAAGAAATTCCTTTATTTATTAATTCACATACAGTTGTTGTTGTTGTACATGAAATAAAGAAGATCTCATATGGAAAATGGTTGCCAGAGCCTCGAAAAGTTGGACTTCTCCAGCCCGCTTGATAAGCGGCCGGGAATCGAACCCGGGTCCTCGCGGTGCGCCGCGCACTCAACGGCCGTATGTTTTACGATTAAACCAATACGCCACGGCGACGACCATTTATACACAGTTGCGGAAATATTACAATTTTAACACATTTCATTGCATATCGAAATTGATTAACAGTTAAGTGAATAGAGAGACATACGAAGTAAATAGTTTATTTGTTTTCATATAAATAATTAAAAACTGAAAGCCCTATTTTTAACTGTTACTAGTCACAACTATTTTGAGAAAAAAACATAAATAAAGGCAGAAGTATTAAATCTCTGCCTACTTCATCTAAGAGGATGAATATATTAAGGTGTACTTAATGTAAAAGTGTATATGTAATATTAGAGAAATTTTAACATAGCCTAGACACATCTAAATGCAAATCTCAGAATAAAGTATTTTATATGCATGCAATTACACTCAAAGTTACAAAGAAAGGAAGAATAGAAGAAAGAAAGAAGTTTTTCTTTTAGTCATGTTGTTTTATTTTAATTCCTCTCAAAAGGATTCAACAGACACATATAGTTAGCACGAGCCTTACTTATAAAAGCGCGCTGTGTGGAAACACGCTTTCTATGTCGTCTAGCATTTCTCGGAGTCAATTAAATGGACCACACACGCGACACTGTAGGTATTTTGTGGTACAAATGCACAAAGACATAATAAAACGCACGACTGCGCGACATCACACTGAGGCCGAACGTCATTCTCGGAAAGATCTCGTCTAAGCGAATGCGGCCCGCGCATCGGGAGGATGGATTTTTATGCAAGCCCCATTTGTGTCGGAGAAGACAAGCGCCCGATTCGATATTCGACCCGTGACGTCTTTATTATACTTTAGAACTTCATTAGAGACAGACGTACTCGGATGGGGGTCTAAAAATTCTGATTTTTAATCAGTTTTAACCTTTATTTCGTTTTTCAATCGACGGTTCGTTAGCATATTGAATTGGGGACAATTTTGGGATCCATTGTTATGGTAACATCATAATCTGTAGAAAGTTTGATTTTCTCATAGAATACAATATTGGTTTTTTAAGCTGAATTTAAATTGAAATATTAGGTTGGACTTATCATAACACTTCGAAGGCTAAACAAATGTATGTTAATATCAATTACTAGAATAAGCAAAAGAAATGGCCTCTTAACTTATTTTAATTTAATTGAAAGGTAAATGTTAACTAGTCACTAAGCTAAAAATTTCATTGAAACATCTTTTATACCGCTTATCACCAATTAAAGATAACTATTAGTCCTCAATACGTACCAGTTGATAAATACAACCACGTATTGAAAATATTTGGCGTTAATTTTGTAGAAATTAATTATTCACAATTAAATGAAACTACGTGATGTAGTATTATTTCTACTTTCTTTAAGTTCTTTGCCACGACCTAGGTTTCGTCGTATTTCAACATCTTTAGGTGGGTGCTAATAGCTCAACTGAAGATGTTGCAATACAACGAAACCTAGGTCGTGTAAAGAACTTAAAGAAACTAGAAATAGTACTACATCACGTAGTTTCATTTAATTGTGTACAACCACATACATAAGTACGCACCCATTTATAAACTATTTTCTAATTTGTCCACGAAAATTATGCAGAAGGAATCAATAAGTGACAAGGAGACTTGTACGAAATTCAATATATCGGACAAATTATAAAATACAGTGCACTTCAAAAAGGCAATAAAATTGTCATTTCGAAGAATGTTCTCTACGATTTTTAATGGTCTTTTCAGTTCACTACGATTATAACTATCAATAAGGCTACTCAAAGCAGGCAGGGGATAAAGCAGACTCACAGTAACCGAGTGCAAAAGGATGTTTGCTATGTAAAGCAATAGTTAGCGAGTTGCAATGCATCACGCCAGTACCGGACACCGCTCAGACGAATGCATAAGTCAGGCTGGCAGATGTTATCAAGTGACGAATGTTTGTATTGTTCCCTTGATTATATTTATAATATTGTGATGCAATACATTTACTTTCTGCTCGTAGCATTTTCGTTCATTTATAGACTACTGAAATAACTGAGTACTAAAATTAACTGCTGTTTTAAACTACTTTATTATAAAGAAATTGCCGTTAATTTATATAATATTGTTTATACATGGCTTTATTAATATTACTCTACATGTCATATAAACATTTTGATTTTAATACAGTGTCTCATGAAAACTTGGCAAAACGAACGCGTTAATTCAAATATATTGTACTAAAATTGATCAATATTAAAAACCTATTTATAAAGCGCAATAAAAATAACTCGCATATGTTCTTATTTTTCTGGAATTGTTCTTTGCAAATGGTTTACGAGTTATTAACTAGTCATGAATAACATACAAATATAACTTTCCACATCTTGCTTTACCTAGAGCAGTGAAGCTTCTGTTCAATGTTATGTCAATATTACAGAAAAGTAAACAAATACAAACACTTTTATTGGAATTAATTAAAGATGTTTTTTATTGTGTATGCTGATGGATTACGCGTATGAGGAATTTTAAGATTTTTTCAATGTCCATTCCCTTACACAGAACCGCTACTACACCAAATATTGTAGATCGCAAATTGGAAATATTAAATATAAATATAAAAGCAACATGTGATTGCGGAAGCGAGATTTTGTATACCTGCGAAAGACGGGCACATCCGGATGCATCGGCGCAAAAGATCGTCCGGTTTTATCGGCTCTTCGAACGTTGACGGTTTAAAGTGAAGTCGGGCACAGAATGGTCGTGATAAAAAGTTATTATTGAATTTTTTTAGTACTAATGGGTGACAATAGCTATTCCTGCATTTATATAAATTTTTATTCAATTATTTACGCTGACTCCTATCAGAAAAGCTAAGTCATTAATGTCCTTAATTTTTCATAATACATTATATTATTATCCACAACTACTTTGACGTACTTAATATCTGGACCTTTATAGATCAATAAATATATTGGCATGTATCCTGCATAGAATGCTAAAACATATGTAACTGAACTAATTTTATCTTATAAGAGCTTACCTAAAAGCTTAAATCATAATAAAAGATTAAACGGTTCAGTTTATAAGCTAGTAAAAGTTAAATTGTCTTTCCGTAAAAAATTTTTCGACAGTGATAGTCATTTAACTAAATCATATATTGATAGCACAGTTAATGATTACTTTCGTTTTACCGTATTCATCCGCACATTTTATTACGGAAATGTCTCCCATATATTATATAACATTTTGTTTACTATATTGAGCGCTCCATGACGTCATAAATTTTGTTTCCTTTGAGGCACATGTCTTTATTTTGGCAATTCTTTAATTTATTCGTATGTATATCGTATCTTTTAAATTCCTATATTATTTTTATTAAATTATGGTAGTGTGATGGCTTACATTTAATTGTTATGAACTATTTAATCGTCTTGTGAACATATTTTAGAAAAGTTTACGAACATTCGTAGCGCAAAAATCATTTTTGTTTGGGCTTTTTCAAGCATGAATTAAAACTTACCGTTTCAATAATTCCAAATAATAAGGGGATGATTTAATTTCACTACAAATTAATGTGTTATGCTATAAAAGGATATATGATTATATATCATTGATCAGAATAAGTTTTCGAGTATGGCAGGACGACACTTAACATTATTAAATTAAATCAAATTAAAATATTATAATTTGATTTAATACACTAATCGTAAATGGAAGTTTTGAAAAGAAATAATGAGATTATTTTTTGAAGTTCTTGTTTTGTTCATCATCAAATATTAATATTCATGTTTTGCTTCAATAGCAGTAAAGGTTTATCCATAATTAGTTAAATTTGGAAACAATTGTCTCCCAAAAAGATCTGGTTAAGTGATTTTCTGAATATATATAGTAGTGATCGGCTATACAATTTGCAATCGTTGTTATAAGTTAACAAAATATTTCAACTGAATATTTTAATTACATGCCAGTACTTGCAATTTCTTTTGATCTTAAATCTGGATCTTAATAAGTTAGAGGGAAGATAGGACTTATTGCACCTCCTTTTAGAGCCTAATATTTTGAAAACAGGGTTTAAAAATGAAAAATGGTAGATGACAATCTCTCTTTCCTTTTAAAGGATGTAGCTAACCATATCTCACTCGATGGGATGCACGAAAACAAAATATTTGTTCTCATTTTATATTTATGGCCAATTTATATTATGTGAAACCTCTGGAAGAAAAATTTCATGCACATAATTATTAAATTGCAGAATCTCTGCGACTGTAATCAACGAACATGCAGACCAAATGACGCAATTACAAGAATTCCTTTTTTTATTTCGAACTAAGTACTGGTTTCAAACTGGTGTTGTCAATAGCTGTACTTTTCTTATTTTTCTTTCTGCTATCTGAGGAAACTTTTCGATTTAGTACGTGAACCGTGCATCAAGTGTATCGAGAAAGGCAGGCTGCAAGCCCTCACACAATGGACTTTCCACTTCGTCGGAACCTGCAATCGTATAACTGGTCCAGTGCTTAAGTCTGTGAGATAATACTTTAAATCACTCGATTCGAGGGCTTATAACTGAGATAAAACTAAATAAATTTTAAAACCACACATAAATAAATTGATGCCATTTTTTGTTCAAATTCAACACATGCTAAATAAGGTTGTATTTTAATATTCTTTCCTAGGGAAGGAAAATGAAATATTTCAAAATTATTTAGGCATTTTTTGAGGTTAACGATATATCATCCTTTGGTTTTTACTAAAATTAATAACCTTCGAACTAGAAGGATCTCATTTAACTTTGTAAATTGTTTGCCATTTGTGGGCTGCAAAACGGCAAATGAGAAACTTGTAAGAATATAAAGTATCTAGTTATCATTCTGATTGGATGCTTAATCACAACCTTAAAACCGTTTTAGCCTGTATAATGCTATTTTAAAATCTTAGTTAAATTTCCTGTTCTTTAGTTCAGAAATTAAACTTATTCGAGAGATAATTAAGAAGTGGTTTCCTTTTAACCAAAGTGAGTACTGACCTGAAAGAGCTATATGCGTTTAACTGTGATAAGATATATTACGAACGCTACATCGATTAGATATTTTATTATAAACGGTTAGTTAAATAAAGATGAATCTGTAAGATAACTCAATATAAATTCAGATGCCAAGCCATACATTTAAAAAATTGCAACAAAGCAACTATTATCCAATTAATCCCACTTTGAGGATTTTCTATTATTGTAAAGCTGCGGGTAAAAGCATTTACCCGCACCTCGCGAAGAGCTTATAAATGCACGATAATTGGAATAACTTAATGGAATATGAAAATGGCAAAGGTTTTAAAAATAAGAACGTTAGATATCGTATATATTATAAATTTAAATTTTGAAATAAACTCTAGAAGATATTGGTAGAACATATCAAGGTATTTAGCTAAGTATGAACAAACCACCATCACAGTTTCCACTTAAATCTCGGTAGAATAAGAGCACTCGCTCTCCAAAAGTGGCCACCCATTTGCATTATCCTGACCGATCATACCACAGTCATGAGTTTCTTTAATTAAGGAATGCTTTCTCGAAATTACTTCAGTACAAACAAGTCCAGACGCTCAGCATTCCCTCACCATAACTCAAACGCGAGCACAAATTACTTAGCATTCACAATGGAGCGGGGCCACCGGGGTCTTTTTCCAGTATTTAAAATTTACTTGCTCGTCTTTATAACCGATTGTCTGACACGCAATCTTATATGGAGTTTATGCGCTTTTTTGCCATGCAGCTCTGGCGGTCCGGGGTGGTCGAGATGAAAATAGCCTACGACCGGCGAATAAATTAACATTGCCAATTAGTATTTTGATTTCTGTCTGGTAATGCCATAAAGTACGGCAGTTAATGGGTGTGCCGGATATAATATTAGTGTAAGATTTACACAGTGAGTCATTAATTATGTTTATTAGATTTCGTGCCGGTAAAACTGAACACCGAGAGGTATTCCAATAAGGTTTTACTGAGATGTGTCCAATTAGATTCATATTATATGCATTCATATCATTGCATTTGTTACACCTGACTACGCATCTGTCAATTAAAACATGAATTAGATAAGAGAACTAATTGTTCCATGTTTATTTTATTTTAACGAAAAATACTTTTTATTATAAAAATATTAATTTTAAGTCTTACCTTTTTCATTATGGTTTATCATGAGCATACATACTTTTAGATCCAAAACAAAAAGTATTGTTTTGGAATTCGTTTTAATTTTAAATCCATTTATATTTGCACACATAAATCAATTTGTTTTTACAAACCTCTAACTTATTCTTTCGACTTTAGGTTCATAACATCTTTCTTTGTAATGTTTCATAGGCCTGTGGTCGATAGTCACGATTGTGGTCTAGTTATTGACAACTGATATTTACGTATTACCATAACTAATTAATACTTATTTCTTGAAACTCTTTAAAGCAACAAAACTTGGTAAATTAATAATGGATTTATTTTTACGTTTTTACAGTTACTGCTGATTTATTTTTTTCTTTTGCGAAGAGTATTTATTTTCTTCTAAAATTATAAATTCCAGAATTATTCTCTAATAATTCTCAGTTCCATTCCTTCTTTTCCTTTCACATTTTCCAGAAACTGACCTAAGAAAATATTCTTTAAAATAAATTAAGTCGAAGTTGACTTTGCAGAAAGGCACGTACCATTGCGCTGATCCTTGCAAATCAGCATACACCAACAACAATTTTATCAGTAGTAACATTTTAAGGTCCCAAAACACTACCGATTGGTGGATTTTTTATCATCTTCTATTGTCAAAGAATATGACTTTTACCATTACCCGACCATGGGGTGGTATAACAGTTCGTAGCGTGCCTATAAAATTTAAGTCTCTTTTAAAGCTACCCTTAGTTAAAAAATACACTATCCCTCGATTTTATTAAATTAATGTCAATCTACGGTTATAAATTGCATTATTTTTGTGCAAATTTCTAATAATACCGACTTCCAGTGAAAGCTCCATGGAAATTTTAAATAATTATTTAAAATTTAAACAAATTAATTATAATTTTTTTTAAAATTGCGACAGTGAACTTTGCATTGTCTGAAATTCAAAGGTATATCCATCTAGATAAAAAAATAGTTTTATTTCATTGCATATTAATGTACATGTGAGGGAGAAATTTCTATAAGAAACAATTAAATGTGTACAAATATAATTAAGTAATACCATTGTTTCTTTTTGGATGGCAGTGGTTGTCCTTTGTGTTTATTAACGCAATTTGATTGCATTTTAAAATATCTTACTTTTATTTGGACTTATGTTTCCACCTTTTGCTTACTATGTTTTGAAATAAATGAAATGAATATACTTCTTCTAATCAAACTAAACAAAACTCTCGTTATATGAACTTAATATGTGAAATAATTAAGCACATACTAAAGCTTTGCAACAAGAAATTTTAACTGATTTCTAATGACTATTGAATATGAAACGCGGAGAAAAGTATAAAATAGTATATTTTAATTATTTTGTAATATTCCTCTTTATTTTTTTTCGATGTTAATTTGAGCTTTCGTAATAAAATGTCATGTCTATTCAAATACACAATATACTGTTATTGTTAGGATTTAATTTAATTAGAACTTTTGCGGGAAAATATCGTTCCAAACTTGAATAAATTTGTAAAATATTACTATTGTTAGAAATTTGTGGAATCGGTACCAATTTTAATGGTGCGCTCATGTCTCTGTGTAGGTGTGCATGTACGTGACCGTAGACCTCAATCTTTGCAAATATCCCACCTGAAGATGTTGTAATACAACGAAACCTAGGTCGTGGTAAAGAAATTAAAGATAGTAGAAATAATACTACATCACGTAGTTTCATTTAATTGTGAACAATGAATTTCTACAAAATTAACGCCAAATACTATTCAATTATTATCGATGCCAAGAGGCAGCAACGCTTTGGCATAAATGGAAAGACTAAGATAATTTTAGAGACTTATATTAATTTCTTCCTTATTACTTATCTATCCAATCGAATTGCGTTATGCCCTTATATCTATCTATGTGAACTTACCTACCTGGTAACTTTGTTAATTGATTATTTACCTACTTAATATGTTAATTGCTTCATGTCTTTGTATGAACATGTGCATACATGTTTACCTATTTATTTATCATTATCTTAGTTAATTCAAGTCATCGTATATACCTGCACGTACATAAATATTTACTTACTTTGTTGTTTTGCCTACGTCAATATAAGTGAAGCTAGTTCAAATTTCATGATTTTTTAGCACTGAGGAGTTATTGGTACCATATTTTGGCACCTGATTACCATTAGTGACTAAAGGACTCGCCAGACACATCATACGAACCTAAGTACGATGAATATACTATTCGCCGTTGAGGACTTCCTCTCCTTATCTTCCAGGTCCATCATTAGACTCTGGCTACCATTTATGACCAAAGGAGTCGTCAAAATAAGTCAACCGAATTCAATTTAACTGCTTCTTACTATTAAGGAGTACTGCCATCATATTTCAACACCATCATCTGATTCTGGCCGCTACTTTTGACCAAAAGGCTTGTCAAGGAAATATAAATAAGTGCAAGAATAATGAATCTACGCCTCGCCTTTGAGGAGTTCCTGTTACTAACTTCCGGTTCCATCATTAGACCCTTATCATTAAATGTAAGCAATGGACTTGCCGAGGCAAGTTGAATTTTCCCACTTTCGATGAATATACTTACTTTTTGGGGAGTTCTGTCACCGCTTTCCAACTGCATCATCAGCCTTTGAACATCATCTGTAACTAAAGTACGTTTAAAGTTTTAAACTCCGATATAATTTTTTTCAAAAGGCTCTCATCTGTTAAGTTTTCTTTATAATATCTCTGGAAACTATTATCAGGTCATGGTCATATATATATATATATATATATATATATATATACACACACATATATATATATATATATATATATATATACACACATATATATATATATATATATATATATATATATATATATATATATATATATATATATATATATATATATATACCACCCAGAAGTCATTTCCTTTGAAAAAAAATAATAATAAAATCGATTACTAATGCCATTAAGTTGTTTTCAAAATTATCTCAACATTTATTAAAAGGTATGTAGGTACATATTGATTATTAAATTAGAATTAATATGCCTTACGATACAAAAAATTCCTTGAAAAAAAGGTCTTCTTTAAAAACCCTTTAAGTACGAGTACAGCTCGAACTGCATGCAAATTTAGGCACTTATAAACACTTAAGGGTATATAGTTATTCTATTAAGCCATTCACTAATATTAATTTTTTACAATTACTATATCTCTCATAGGCGTCAAAACATGGCAAATACTTAAAAAATATGAGATCTAAGACAATCGCTATAGTAATCCTATAGTCTGCTTTTACCAACCCTACTTTTTTCATGATTTTTGGTTTAGTAGTTTCGGAAATAAGAGGTGATGGTCAATTTTTACATATTTTTGTACTTCTTTTGAAATAAGCAATTAAAAATTATAAATAAATACTATTGCATTCTTCATAAAAAGTCCTTTTAAATATCCCAAAGTATAAAGAAGATCAAAAAAATCTGAATACTTTATTTTTCACCACTTTCATTCTTATGTGGATTTAAAAAAAAAATAAGTTTCTACTTCGCATAGTTTCCGAGAAAATCGGTTACGACTGACGGATACGTAAGAGATCTTATAGGGGTATTATTTATCAGTTAGAGGTAACAAACCGCAAAAATGAGAATTGGCGTAAAATATATAGTATTAAACCTTAACAGGTAATAAAGAATTTAAATACGTTATTAAAATTGATTTCTTAGAATTTTTACCTACCATATCCTCGAAGTATATATTATTGTATATTTTTATAACAATAACATAAATAATCAGGAATTATAGTCTTATAATTCTAGTTAAAATTTTCAGGCACATTCCTTTTGTCAGTATTACTTATATCTCTTATTCAGAGATTGACTAGCAAGATTAGAATTCCGACACACAGACGCTAACTAACAAGCAGATCGACATCACAATGCAACTTCTGCATCCGCCAAAACATTAAGTCGATCAGACAAACTTTATTTCCTCTCAATTGGCCTCAATTAATTCCGTCTAATTGATGTCTTTAATTACCTTTAACCCGTCTCCTTAACTCAGCTGCTCCGTGTCTTCCCCCGCATTAATTGCAGATAGGGAAGGAATAAACTTTGTAGACGGGAGATAAACATATTGATCGGCCCGGTAAATGCACGCGACGTTAAGTTGTTTTCCTTTGTAGCTTTTAGTGTTAAGTATCAGAGTTGCGGGTAGCTTCTTTGGCTTGTTAATGTACAATGGGGATAGGTACAAAACAATATACCTAAGTAATTCGATTTTTAGTAGCGGTGTCTAAATAAGGTATGTACACGTAAGTGGTTTTCATTTTCGATGACGTTTTAGACAAGTTAATCACGGCAGAGTGTACGAATTAAAAACAGTTTAATAAAAATTAGAGTTCAATGCCAAATTTCGACGTAAATATGGATAAATAGCCTTTGTTTGACATTATGTTAAGGGTTTTTTTTATAAAATATAGAATATCTTCAGAACTTTACCGATAACTAATGTACAAAGATTAGACACGACTTACTTCGTAATGATTGCTTTAATTTTTCTTCGTTTGTGTATATCTAAATCGTTACATTGGAGAGTGTTCATAAACAACAAAATTATAAGGTTATCATAAATAAGAATAATTTTCCAATTAATTTTGTTTTGAATTCTATTTATTGTAATAGTTTTCAACGTGCGCAAGAAATAACGCCTTGTCTCCTGAATTTGTCCATTGTCTTCAGGAGAAATTCGGTAGCATTTTTTGTTTCACATGAAACAGGCCTCAATTATTAACTTTCAGTTTCTGTGCTCCATTTAATTGAGGCTATATATGTTAAAACATGTAAATGAAATAAAAACATATTCAAGAGATATACTTCCCTAAAAATATTTACTGTTAAGAATATAAAACGATTTTTGTAATATTTCTATATTTTTACCGTGTATAATTTTGTACGTAGTATTTTACGGCATAATACGATCGGAAGCTTAGAGTTCAAGAATATTCTTATTTAATTTCCATCTATATTTAATTGAGCGTGTTGAACTCAGTTTAACTTTTTGAAGCCTAATTGGGCAAAAGTAACAACTTGCGTTCGTCATGGTCTTTATTTTTAAAATAACTCGATTTAAAATATTTTTAAACCATAACTGTAGTTTTACCACTTCTTGATTGATGTCGAAATTTTTTGTCTTATATTTATGAAGTTTTTTTTAGTTTTCAAACATTAGATTGGATCGCACGAACAAGTTATTGTCGAAGTTTAGAAATCACATCATAGAGGAAATATATCACAATAATTATATTTAACTAATGTGGTGAATGTGATGAGAGGATGTATCACATGACATCCTGTTATATTAAAATGTTTATATCATTAAATTCAAATATATTAAATGAGTTCCGAAACTGAATGTATGATTATGCTTCAGACAAAAGTTGGCTTGGAACTTAGTTATTATTTATGTATTACATCGATATATTTGAAACGTGCTACAGTAGTTAGCGCAGAATACTAGGGATGACATAGATATCTAAACGAACTAATGTATCTATATTTTAGGTTGAAAGTAGAAACAAGATTGTCCACAATCTGTCTATAAATAAAATTCCTAAACTTAAAACCGGAACCAGTGGAATGAAATAATAAAATCTTGCGATTCAGCACCTCTAAGTGGCCATGATCCATATCAGTGGTCAGGACACCATTCAAATGAAATTAAATACTACTCGTACATATTTATATTTTTTGCAGTGAAAAATAAGATCTTGTCAAAATTGTTTGCGACTATGTGAATTAAAATGTTTGCTTTGCAATTTAATTATAGATTATGTAAAAGCAATTTTATTTAACTCTTAATAGGTACAGAATCAAAAAATTTAATATGCCAATATTATTTCTTTATTTTAATATTTTTAATAATGTTGAGATTTTAATTATCATATTATTAGGAAAGTTAAAATAAAGAATTAGTATTTACATATTTAAATTTTTACTTTTGTGTCTTTTTAATCTACGCCAACTATTTATATAATTATCGCTATTGTTTTAGAGCCTACTGAATTTCAGGAATTAAAATTTAACATTTTGAAAAATTATGTAGCAGATTTCCAAATAGACATTAATATATCAAAAAAATAGACGTTGGACGCAGTGATAAGCTATGGGAAAATTGTTGCATAAGAAGTTGTTATGAAGTCTATAAATATTTTGCTATCATTTTATTTGTAGTGTTTTCAGATGCGGCTTTTTTACGTTTTTTTATGCCTTTATAACTATTTTATTCTGAACCACCAATCCGTTACTGACCTAGCAGTTACCATATACAAAAGTATTGTATATTTTAGATTATGTGAACCATCAAATTCACCTTTCCAGTTGTTATCTTAGTCTCATGTCGGATTCAAATAAGCTACAGCTATTTGCATATAGGTACATTTTTATTGTACAGTTTCTATTCATCGAATTTTAAAATAAAATTCCTGTATATTTTGCAGGACAACGACTACAAATTTTGAATTGCTTTCCATAAGTTTTCAAAATTTTGTGTTAAAACCACTAACACGCTACTCATTATATTGTTATTTCATTCTAAGTCGTAAATTGTAATTTACATAACAGTTTCCATTTACAATTGTATTTTACATTCTGGATAACGTGAGCCATCAAATTAACCTTTCCAATTGTTATCTTAGTCTCATGTAGGATTCAAATAAGCTACAACTATTTGTATATAGGTACATTTTTATTGTACAGTTTCTGTTCATCGAATTTTCAGAATTTTGTGTTAAAAACACTAGTACACTACTAATTATATTGCTATTTCATTCTAAGTCGTAAATTGTAATTTACATTCTCGATAACGTGAGCCATCAAATTCACCTTTCCAATTGTTATCTTAATCTCATGTCGGATTCTAGCTATTTATATATAGGTACATTTTTATTGTGCAGTTTCTGTTCATCGAATTTTAAACAAAATTCCATATAATTTGAAAGATAACGACCACAAATTTTGAGTTGCTTTCCAAAAGTTTTCAAAAATTTGTGTTAAAAACACTAGCACACTATTCATTATATCGTTATTTCATTCTGAGTCGTAAATTGTAATTTACATAACAGTTTCCACATACAATAATATTACACATTTTAGATAATGTGTGCTATCAAATTCGCCTTTTCGATTTCTATCTAATTTATCGCAACGCACGAAGCTTTACCTCTGAACCCTTATTCTGTAATTCTTTAGTTACCTAATTGCAAGATTCAGTCTAGAAATCATGCACACTACAGTGAAGTCAGTTATTGTATCTAAATTAATTTTAATGTATATTACACTCGGGTAATGTATATTACTCACCTAAACCGTAAATCTAACAAAAGGGGTTAAGTTCGATAACAGGAAAAAGTGGGTTTGTGGGTTTCGTCGATAAAAGAATTGAAATCTATATGGATCGATGATTTATCAAAGTTTCTTAAATCTAATGGAAAAGTAATATTTTTTGAAGAGGAATAAAATATAACTTGCTTACTATTTAAATTCTGAATTGGCAAGTTTTCACACAAGTGACTTTTTATTATTTATAACATTGAATATATTCGGCGTTAATTTTGTAGAAATTCATTATTCACAATTAAATGAAACTACGTGATGTAGTATTACTGTACTGAAGATGGTGAAATACAACGAAACCTAGGTCGTGGTAAAGAAATTAAAGAAAGTAGAAATAATACTAAATCACGTAGTTTCATTTAATTGTGATTAATTGGGGATTATTTATAATATAAAAATAAAATTTTTAGATAATTCACCTATCAGTGAGTCAGTGATAAAAGTAGCAACTTTTGAACGTTAATATCTCAAGAACTATTTAAACTACGTTTAGGATATATTATGATTCTAGATAATAAGGAAATCTTAATGGACAAGCAGAATATGTATGCCAAATAAACTTTGAGTTTGAATGAAGTTCAAACTGATTAAATACACCGTCGTGGCTATGGATTTTCACATATAAATAACGTGTATTTTTTTATTAAGTGACCGCATTCAGTTAGCTCTTTTGAAATTGAAAGAAATGGATTTTGTTAACCCACGTAGAATTAGGCTGTAAATATTTGTTGTACATTAAAACAAACTTTCAATCCTTTCAATTTGCCCCTAGGAATGCTGTATGATGTAATTATGTAATTGTGTTTGTGGTAGAATTATCAAAATGGAACACTAAAGGGATCACTTTGGTATTCGTGAGTCTGTCTATTCCATGAAACTATTCCATGTAAAAATATTGAAATTCGAAGAGAGATAGGTTATGGTGGCATAATTACGTCTACATACGTCAAGTATAAAAAATTCAATTTTGATTCTAGGGATTAATTTTAGAGGATCAATTCTCAGAAATATAAAAAAAAATAATGGCCGTTGGTAATTAGATATAGATAGGACTAAAATTGTAAGGATTGACATATTTTAGCGCGATCAATTGTTTTAGAGAAAAACTTTTGTTCTTAGATGTTTTTCAGAATTTTTAATTTGGTTCAGTAGAAACACTCCAAACTCAGTTTCGACGTGATATGTCATTGGTGCAGTC
The DNA here is from genome assembly GCA_039881145.1 of Druceiella hillmani. Lineage (NCBI taxonomy): Eukaryota > Metazoa > Arthropoda > Insecta > Lepidoptera > Hepialidae > Druceiella > Druceiella hillmani. Next base: position 3,804,005 of record JAYKKI010000048.1, on the reverse strand, counting down.
GGCGGCGGAGTGCCCAGCAGATGGGCGCCTTTTTAGTATATAGTCTTCCTAGATTACTTTTTAGTACCTGCACTCCGCATTACTATTGGTATTCAAGTGGGGGCTGAAGGCATGAAATATTAATTGTGCCTTAAAAGATAATACAACTAATACAATACAAAATACAAATACAATACAAATATACAAATAAAATAAAAGATAATACAATACAAATACCTCAAATTTGTAGCTTGAGCTGTCAATCTATGGAAAACATGTTTAATGTTAAGTAAGTTGCATTTTATTTTACGTTTTGTCCTACTTTTACGTCCTACTTGCACCTATTTTTACGTTAGTGTAAAAAAAATGTTACAATCGGTTTGTTTACTGTTTTTAATGTAATTTTTTCGCAGTGTTTTTTTCTGATAAAAAGACCTATCGTCTAGTAGAAAATTCTCTAGCCTAGCTCCATTACTGCAGCATATTTTCTAGCACCATTTCACTTTAATAATTATTAAAATGAAATGATTAATTGCCAATTTTCCCATGATTTTACAAATATATACAGACTTAAAAATTTTGCTTTTTCAATTTTCTTAATGTTTGCTATAGTAGACATAAAATAATTAGGTCTTATATGAATTTGAGGTTAAGTTATATTGAAAACCACATTCGCAAATAAATTTTGGGTAAATTTAAAACTATAAATTTGAAAGTAATATAGAAGACAATTAAAAATAATCTCATACTAATCTCGGAAAACTTATAACAGCGTTCAGAATAATACAATATATTTAAAAAAAAGTCGTCCAGTATTAATTTAACATAGTAAATAACGACCGTCAAAACTATGTCAACATAAACAATATCAATACATCCGTGTATGAGCTGCAGGTAAAATAGGAAACCTTATCTGAATAAAACAAAATTCGAAAACGGACCTGCTGAATAGACCCCACGTCCCTCCCGTCGATATCTAGCCGCTCGATTTCAACGCTACAAGACTAGACTACGATAATAGTGCTCCGCGCTCGTTTCAGTCATTTCGTATGTGTGTCGAATAGACGCCAATACAAAAGCTATTAGACTTCTTCCCCTTTTTTGAGTTTTACGTGACTTGACTTATGCGTTACGCGGTAATAAATTTGTCGGGACCAACGAGAAAATGCTCGGCAGATCCCCGGACTTAAACGAAAAAATGGTGTGTGCATGCGTGCCGTTGTATGCTATTGTACGTACTGTGTGGTCCACATATTTATAGGGTAAATTTAACAATAGGGTGCAACAGTGGAGCTTTAATATGACGAATATAAAGAACATGATTTATTCTTATGTGAAGATATATTAAATTATTGAGATAATTATTTTGGCAAATATCCAGACAATATTAAGTATAGTAATGTTTATTTTCTTTAACTAATGTTATCTCACTAGTGTTATCTTATTCCGTATTAATTTTTGTATTAGGCATACGGGTTTGTGAGGCATTATTTATGACATAATATAGAACTTAATGTTATTAGTACTTTTGAAGTTTTGTTCACTTTTTATACTTCTTTAGGTGCGTTATGAAATAAATGATAAAAGTGAAATTATACGATACGCATGTACGATGCAACAAAAATCGACAGGGTGAATTTGCTCACTAAACATATATATACGCGTCTTTTGGCTGATACTATATTCATGATACTTATTGAGGTATTTGTAAATAAACAACACGTATTTTATATAAATACAAATCTATGTTATATTTGTGCTTTTAAATAACGTTTTTAGTGATTGACATTTATTAGTTGTCCACATAATAAAAAAAACTTTCATTTCATGTGAATATTCGTGAGAAAAATAGTGTTTATTAGTTTTTAAATATATTTAAATAGTTTTTTCACTTAGTGTATTTCTCTAAGTGAGGTTGTGTTTCGGTAAATTCTTAGCATATTCATGTATTATAATTATTAATTAAACTTTATTTAGATTATTTTAGTAAATTTAACAATTCATTACATACACGTATTTATATTAAATTTAATGCAAAGTATTAATTTCAATTTTTAAAAGAATTAAATTCAATTTTGAAATTAATATAATAAAAAAATAAAATGAAATAAAATATAATAAATAATAATAAAAATTATTATTATAACTTAATTATTATTATTAAATTACAATGATTGTCATTCTAGATAAAAGACAATTTTTTTACTACCCAGTGTGAAAAAATAATTTTTATTTATAAAATGTAATTATTTGATTGCATTTAGATTTTACCAGCCGTATTTCTAATCATATTCCAGTCTTTTTATTATTTTATTTCCATTAATTACTTGCGTACTAAATAAAGTTATTTTTGTATTACGCCAAAGAAGTGAAACTTCTAATGCGTACACGCTACATAAATACAAGAACACTTTTTTTTATTGTTAATTTATTTTGTGGAATTTCTAGTATTTATTTACAAGTATTGTTACCCTTGGTTCAGTTCAAATTAGTTTTGCACAGAATATAATTACGAAAGGTCCTATAGCAACCATATGTTCATTGGGAGCTTATAATTATGTTGTAATAATACGTAATAACGGAAAAAGCTGTGATTATGATTAATATCATCGAGAATATTATAACACAATTTAGCATATACTATCTCTACTCTCATTAAATTACACTAAGTAACTAATTTGTCTTATGTATATATATATATATATATATATACGCAAACTAATATCAATTTATTATCCGGATTGATTAAGCTTTAAAAGATAAAATTATAGAAAACAAAATTAAATTGTTGAAGACACAACGCATGGTAATCAGAATATAATAAGGTGTTCCTAATTACACAAGGTTTTTACATTTTTTTTAATAGTCATTAGGATTATCTCTTTCGAGCAAATTGACAGATTGAGATATTTTATATAATATAGATGAATTCATAATGAAACAATAATTTTAAGAAACATAAAATTTTAAATACCGATAACCTACATTGTTTATAGAAATTAATGAAATAACAATGGTATTAAATAAAAATGATATACATAAGCGTAAAATTGCAAAATATATAACCAATTTTCAGAAGATAATGGTGTATCCGTTTGTATATAGAAACTGTTGTTCAATATATAATAAGTTTACAGCAACTCATTTATTGAAAAAATCGCATTCACTTAATTAATTTAACTTATAATATTTTCCGATTACATGAAGTGTTTAGTATTATGTGTAATAGACTTTGGGAATTTGCCGCTTGGTTTTAATTTGTTTATTAAAACCATTATTCTGATTATTCTGATTATCATATTCGTATTAATAAAATGAGTTGTTAAAACTATAGTTTAGATTATTAACCAATGTTCAACCATTTGTTGTTAAATAAATTGCTTAGGATTGTAACAACTTATTGTTAACTTTTTCCTTGTTGCTAGAATATAGTTTTGGAATCAAAAAAGTTGAAATCGGTTAGCTGCCATATCATAATTGAAATGAAAATGTTTCTACCAAACACTTCGTTTCTTCAGTAAATTCGACATTTTATATAGTGTATCTCATTTCCATCATTAGCGTAATATTATATGTATATATATATATATATATATATATATATATATATATACATACACACACACACACACATATATATATATATATATATATATATATATATATATGCCCTCTACGAGCACTAAATGGTGCTGTAATATTCCTGTGTATATTTTGATAACCACTTAATTAGTAGGTTTTTGGATGTGTTTTGTTTTTGTTATGTGTGTTGTAATTTTTCTAAAGAATATTTTTTACGGTATAAACTGTATAGATAATAAAATATTCTATGAAGTTTATCTTTACTGCCAACCCCTGTCATCATTTTATATTAACTCTATCGCACTACTGAAAGTTACCACGGAAGATAAGATCCATTTCTCTGACCTACATAAAACAAAGATTCAAGGAAATACAAACTTAAATGTAGACCAATTTTCCTAAGTGTAGTAAAAGCTAACTTTGCTGTTTTAGCCGTAAGCATTTTCTAAAGGGCCTTCAATATATATTTTTTTCAAATAAAAATTTGCTTTTAACGAATAATTTTGCGGTTCCTATTTGAAATGACAATGTACCTTGACATTAATATTACCAAAGATTATATAAACAACTGAAACCTCTTATCAAACTTGTGTATTTTTCACATATTTAGCCTTAAATGATATATTTTCTGTAATATAATCACTAAAACAAGAGAGAAAAATATTCTGAAAATATTTTTGCTCTCTTTTTTCCAACCATGGATAATACATCATTCATGAATAAACCCTATCATGAATAAATGTATATTCCTACTCCTTCCATAGGGAGTAGGAATATACATTTCCTTCCATAGGAATATACATACTACAAAACTATGAAAAGATGCGTTTTCCCTAGATATTTGTGAAATTTGTCTGCAAAATTGTACTTATCGCTTTTCTAAACACATTTTTTTGCTACAGAGAATTGTATAATAAAAAATGTAGGTAGAATCGTTGGTTTTGTTGTTAATTTTTATTAATAGATAGAGTTTTCATAAATTAGAACCTAAAATATCGTCTTTTTAATTGACAAGTGAAGACGAAATATCTTTGTTACGAATAATAGCATTTCTGTCATTTTCTAAAGCCAAGCTGGGTAAAAAAACTGTTTTTATTTTTATTTATTTATTTGTCTGTAATGTATACATATATGAAGAGATTTATTGCTGTAGGAGTAATTTCATTCAATCAATCCATGTGCCTATTAAAAAATATAATGTGTTGTGGAAAATTATTATAGATTGCATGTTATTCAAATAATAAAAAATAAAATGACTAGGTAATCAAAAAAAGTAGCAAGTAACTTATAAAAATATATTTACAAGGATAAAGAAGCAGGGTTGGATTTGGAAGGAAAATAAGGGATCTTTTAATTTTTTTAAATATTTTAATTTTATTCAGTTACTTCTACATTTTCTTTTCTAAAAATGAAACAATAGATTTATTTGCTAAATTTAAATTTACCTATAGATAATATTTTAATCTTCGGTACTGATGCCAACATTATTGGATAAGTTTACGCCTGATCAATATTCAGATACATAGATGATGGTTGACATTCAGATACAGCAACTCCTGCTGCGTTATTTTTGCTATACACTTTTTTTAAGATGCTTAAACTAATATTTACTCTGCAATCGAGGTATAACTTCTAAAAAATACATTAAATCAGTTCATCTTTACAAAGTTAAACTGGTACCACAGCGTTTTTATCATATAAATAATATTATTAGAACCTTAAAATACTTGATTCTTGCCCAACAGCAAGGAGAGGTCAACGACTAGATATAGCATGCGGACGTGAATATATTTGGAAGTTTATCTGTTACCTCACATTTATGAAAAGGTCAAAGGTGGTGAATTTACTTATACTATTATAGACCCAGTTTTTTATTAGTTGCCCATGTCCTAGTTTGCAACAGGTAAATATCAACATAAAATACTTGTGGTTAAATCTCAATTTAGTAATTAATCTAAGATTTGGAATATCCATTGCGACTATTTCTAAGTTTTTATGTAATTATTTTGCATATTTATCTTCAAGTAATATCGCTGCTATAGATTTGAAAATTAATGCCAATAGGTTGTATAGGTCTCAAATACGAATGTGCGGTGATACCGAAGTATTAATATTAATTATCTGATACATCTTACAGACAAGGCTTATGGCCAATTTATCTATTGTGGGTTTATTTTTATTTAAAATATATTTTGTATACTATTATATAATTTAAAAAATTACTATATGAGACCATTAAAAGCAAATAAGTCATATAATTAAGTAAAAGTTGAAAAAATTAAAGCCCAATTGCTTCAGTAGTGCGAATCAAGCAGTGAGAGTTTTCACTTGCAAGTACCTGTCCATGCATTAGAATTAAAAATAATAAAATGGAAAATATTCCTCACATTAATTCACATCTAGTCAACATTCATTAACAAAATTATTTTGAGTAATATTTTCCGCTTTGTTTTTTTTTATTTTAAGAGTTCAAATAATTTATCGACCTTTAAAGCTCTCAAAACTTTTTTATCTTCCATGAGACCAAGAGTCCTATTCTAGATCGCGACATTGATTTTAAATTTACTTTTTAATTTCTGACAATCTCGTAGTCAAGACGAATCAAACGACATCCTATTATCAATGACATCCAGGTAATTTAGTAGCTACGAGGAAACACCTATATACATACATAAGATTACATACAGGGTTGAATTTATTACCACTCTTTTGACCCTAGTAGTCAGATAAAAATAAGGACCGATTAAGATGCAAATTGATAAGTTAGTGTTTTTCAATTTAGGCTAATATTCGAGCCCCCCTACCCGATGTCTTTACCTGGTTCTCATTTTGCATCCCATACATTTGTAGCTATTTTGCAACTCGTAATCAAGTTCTAACATATGCCGAATATTATTAGTTTTGTCGTGAAGAATAAGAAATTGTAACGTATTCCAAATAATATATCTGTGTGTATAATAGTTTCCAAGATATTGGACATCGAACTTGCCAATTTCATACTTCACTCACTAATGAAAACCGCTGTATTGCTGATTACTTCCAGAAGATCTAGAAATATGACATTTGGTACATATAAAGTGTTTAGGATATCAAAAAAAGGAACGATTCATAAAATTATTTGATCGTAGAAATTATTTCAGTGTTAAACAAGATTTTGTTTTACAACTAATTAAGAAATTTATGTTATCTGGTTTGTTTTCAATGTTATGAGAAAAATAATAATTTTGAGTAGTATATGAGGCACAAATATTTTGCCTTTTAGTAACACAGAAATATATAATTTTCGAAATAAATTTCTTTAATTATATGTAAGTATATATATATATACATATATATATATATATATATATATATATATATATATATATTGCAGATGACTAAAATATGAATTTTAAACATAAATAAATGAGGATGAAAGATCGTCGAAAATCTAAAAAAGTTTAACAAAATAACTGTATAATGTACCATTAGCACTTTACGATATGTATTGAAAATCGTATCTCGATGATTTAATTGATGCTAAAATAAGACATTTTATTTACCTTCTTAACAAATTTTATCATTTCTTATAATTCAAAGTTGAAGTTAAAGTGGAACAAGTCACATAGCAAAATATATAAATTCATGCAGGCAAACAGGTAAATTCGATAAAATTATGATGTACTAGTATAATTTTAATTAAAGAACCTTTCGCAATATCAAAAACTACCAATTGCCAAAGTACATTTTAAACGAGGTTAAACTGAAATAAACAGTTTTTCAATTAATTTTGAAGTTAATGAATGCGCTAAACTACAGGAAACAATGTGTTATACTCAAAGACATCTATAACAAAGAAATTAAATTTTATGTAGATGCCGTTAGTATGCGTATAAACTGAAATACAGTTTAATTATATTTTTCTCCGGAAAGTAACGAAACAAAAATTTAGTCCAAAATTATATAATCTTAAATGTCCTTTTAAACAATATATAATTTGTGTCTTTTTTGTAAGATGTATTTCAACAATTTGATAAGTTTATCTACGTATTTAATTTCAATTTTTATCTAAACTGATTGCTAACAAGTTTCATTCCGAAATGTGGCCACATTTCGGAATGTTGAATAAAAATTTCACATATATCTATATATGTATATATATATATATATATATATATATAAATATATATATTTATATATATGTATATATATATATATATATATATATATAAATATATATTTATATATATATACATATATATATATATATATATATATATATATATATATATATATAGTATATTTGGACTAATCAACACATTTTGTTTGAACTTTTTTCATAATTTTCCTTGATTATACTTTAAGTGTATATACGTATGTATCAAAGTTACATCAAAAATCCTTTGTCATTATTCTAAAACCTGATGTCTTTAATTTTGAGATTTGTCAGTTCCTCCTATGTGATATCTATACTATATTCTTTATAAATCGAATCCAAACTTGTATCTATCTCATTTTCAGTTATTAACCTTTATTGATGAATTGTTTCGGACTGGGGATGTGGATGTTGCTCAAATGGCGTATTGTTTCGTCATATGAAGCTGCAGTTTGGTGAAATATATTTTAATAATTTCACAAGATAAAGAAATGGAATATATAATAATAAATTCGATTTATATAATTGTTTTATAAATATAATTTTTTTTATATATATAATTATTTTATACCATTATTAAGTTTAGTTTCATTAAAATGTGCTTGATGAAAACAAACGAATAATTCTGAAAGTAGTTATTATGCTTTTAAATTTTCAGTTATTCTCAAGGTCTGGTAATAATTTAGCATTTATATGCAGTTAATACAATTTAATAAAATATATTATATTTACGCTATGTTGGTACCTATTATATATGTAGATTAGAAAGACCTATTTAATAACGTTAATACAATTTAACAAAATATATTATATTTACGCTATGTTGGTACCTATTGTATATGTAGATTAGAAATACGTATTTAATAACGTTATAGATCTTAAACAAGTTAATTATCTCACAACCCACTGTTGTCTACCACGCTGTTGTCTGCAGGTTGTAATTATCAGCTTAATTTATCATCTTACCTGGCATCCACATTACACTCTCATTTCTCTCAATCTCTCATTTTCCGTCTTATTTTAGGTTTTATTCTGATAAACGATGACGATATTATATATATATATATATATATATATATATATATATATATATATATATATATATATATATATGTATATATACATATACACACACATATATATATATATATATATATATATATATATATATATATATATATATATATCTGATAATAAACATATTACAATTCAGTAGTAAAATTAGACTAGAAAATGTCTTCCATGTTTGCATTTGATGAAATTATGTTGAAACATAACCTCCACATTTCAAGGTTTAATAATTGAAATTACCTGTAATTCATTCGGATCATCTTCTATCTTAATATTTAATATATACAGTTTGCTAAACTGGTGAATAAATTAGATCCCACATATTCCAATCTGTTGATTACAAACTCACAAAGGGTTAAAAAGAAATGTGAGTTCAAATACACCGGAATACATCATCGTTTATAATATTTGCTCAGTTTAAAACATAACATTCTGCTGTACCTTCATTGCAATATTGGACGATATTAGATTAAGTCAGACGGTTGTCAACAATCAAAAATCTTATATTAATTTGATCATAAAGCTGTATCACTGCATTCTTCAATATGAACAATATTAAAAATATAAGTGTAAACGTGGTTTCATTTAATTTTCCCCATAAAATGAATTAACGGTATTTGTGCAGAACTGTGGCTGCAATACTTCAAACCCATTTCCTGTAGTTCGTACATTTTCAGTCATATTTTCATATTTCATTGAGATATAACTAAAATAAAAAACACACTTGTGTTTTGTTAAAATTTAATAAGTATAAAATAGTGTCTAACTATCCAAAAACTTATTTCTAAGCGTAACTTTCCATCGCTGTATATTCATTCCATATATCACATACATTTCATACTCAAAACCAGTTACTTCCACTAATAATAAGAAACTGTAATTCTAATGGCTCACAAATATCGAATAAATATAAAAGAATCTAGATATATTGAGATTATGGTAATGTATTTCGTGTTCTTCCAACTGTTGAACCCTGGGCGTGAGATGGATAATCAGATTTACTTTTCGTCACCATGTTCAGCAGTGGAAAACGTTATGTCTCAGGATAAAAAGAAAATGCGTTTCTATAAAGTCTATTTGCTTTCTAAAGCTTTCTTTCAGTAGAATTGTAATTTTGTAATGTTTCTTTCAGCAGTCCTTCATTCTATATAACACATATATGTGGTACTTAAAACCACCTACTTCCAGTAATAATAAGAAAATTTAATTCTAATGGCTCACAATTATTGCGTTGGGCATTCTTTTTGTTTGTGATATATTTAGCAATATCTGTAGAACTACCTTATACAATATTCTGAAAAAAAATGAAAAAAGATTTAAAAATTGCTGTAATTCTTTCTTTCCGTTATCTTTTCATATGATGCATGAAATTTAAAAATATGCGGGTTCTTCATTCGCCCTTTCTGAAATATCCATACAAGAATTATTGAATGTTAACTATTGACTTATATCGAGTTAAGCATTTTTTATCACTACTTCAAATGTAAATCTATGCTGAATAGTACCCGAGAAATAAGGTTTAAGACAGACAGGTGGAAATATACTTGAGTGACTATAAAGGTTGCGTATTTTAATTTTGAATTAAAAAACCAGAAAAAGGTAAAAATAATGTCACAGTGATTTTTTCAACATTAAATTTATGAAATATTTTCATGAAATCTCTCGTAAATAGGAAAACATTTATTTTCAAATAAAGATACCTCAATAATATGTACAGGAATTCATAATTTACATTTAAATGAAACTACGTGGTGTAGTATTATTTCTACTTTCTTTAAGTTCTTTACCACGACCTAGGTTTCGTTGTTTACAACATCTTCAGGTGGACTATTAGCATCTTTGCTAATCTTTGCTAATAGCCCACCTGAATATGTTGTAATACAACGAAACCTAGGTCGTGGTAAAGAACTTAAATAAAGTAGAAATAATTATGCATCACGTAGTTTCATTTAATTGTGTACCTGCTAATTATTTACCTAGAGATACAACTTATGCAGGGCTTGCCCATTGTCAAATACTAGTCGTCGTTAATCGTCTCTCGACGGTGCCAGTATTCTTCAAATTGGAATGAAACTGAAGTAATAGCAGTTTTATGCTTCTAGCCTGATTTTTAGTACAGTTTATATCTTGTTATCATCTTTCATCATTCCTTCAAAGTATTTGAATTATGTTATTCTTTCGAAACCTTCCCATGGCCTACACTCTTTCCCATTTGATGTTATTTCTTGTATTCATTACTAAATTATAGTAAATGTTATTATATTTGTAACAATGTAAACTGTTAGTACATATTTATGTAATACGACGCTTGATTTCAAGAAAAAACCTGAATCATAATGCTTTCAAGGAAAATCATAGAAATGTATTAATATGAATTAATAGTTCGAGAATATAGTTTTTAAAATTTATTCTACAAACAATAAAGTACTAATAAATTATTTTTAAATATAATAAAAACAGCATTAAAATTTTATTTCATATTTCCATCTTATAGGGGGAAACGTGGAACAAAAAATAAAATTATGAACTACTTACGTATTTTCTTGAAAATTCGATACGTAATTTCCTGATTTTGTTGTTATTTTTAGGTAATTTGATTCACGAATAAATATTTATTGATTAAAATTAAAAAAAGTGCAACATTAAAATTTAATTAGAGATAATTTCACTTTTTTTATATACATTTTTTGTAACTGTTTTCGACATACATATTTGAGGCATGATTTATCGTGTCATAAATTAAAAAAACATAGAGGGTCAATATGATTATCATATATGATTATACCCTCTGTGGTTTTTTAATTTATGAAATGATAAATCGTCGTTTTGGATTATTTTTTTTCCCTTTCTTTAGCTATTTCATTTGTTTCAAAAATAATTCACTGGAAATGAATGAGTCTTCGTGATTCGTTATAGTTTCAAAACTCACCATATTTATTCACCGTATTTTGTGATTTCTTTCAAATGTATTTGTGTATTAATTTAACGTAATAGTATACTAAGTATTATATAAAAAAATGGAAATTCAAATATGTATTGAATCCGCCCAGCTTACAACACTTAGCTGTAACATATAACTGACCTACGAACACAACATACATACTTACTCAGGGCCACCGAAGCAACACAAATTCGCCGATACGCGCCCATACGTCTCCCGCAGAAACTCCCGGTAATTACTCTTTCCTTCCCAAGACACGAATATCCACTCCGATCGGCGGCGTGCGGCAAAAAATCGTCGCGCTCGCGAGTTGACAAATAATGAAGCGGTTCGCATGCGCCGCGGAGAGTAATGTATTCCGTGCGCGGGATCGCCGTCCCCGGACAGATTGTGTGTAAACTACACGGGCACGGCCTGTCCGCAGCCTCCTCCATGACAGATCGGACTCTCTTATGAATACCGATAAATTACGGCCACATCGCGCGACGGACGTATCCCGACGACTGGTCCTCTTTGCATTATGGAGGAAGGAACGCTTTCGCGACTGCGCGTCTGCCGATTACCATTCGGACTTTTACTTTCTGCAGCCTTCGAGCCGACAGTTTCCGATTTTATGTGCGGGAGATGAATAAAATATTGAACGAGTACAAATAAATCGAGTATGCAAAGCATAATGAATAAATCGAGCTCGGCACTGCCGATGGATTCGGCTTCTGGTGTCGCGACCCTTTGACGCGACGCCGCCGGGAATGGTGTGAATCGACTGATTAATATTGTATGATTGTTTGATAAAAGGATCTGTTTTGTTTATCTGGAATGTGAGATGGTTGCTTCGTTATTCAATGCGTATTTAGCATACAAGAGTTGCTGCTATGTGGACTTGTTAGTATTCAGTACATGACTTACCTGACTTGTTGAGAATGTAGATCATACTAAAATTTAAAGTTGTGTAAGGCGACACAGAAAACTAGAAAAAATATATTTTCCTTTTATGTAGTATAATTTTATTTTATAATATTATCAATATTATAATATAAAATAGTATATATTGATAATATTATAATATACTTTTATATATATAAATATTTATATACTCTTCTATTCATACTTTTTTATTCTTTTAGATGTATAAATATTATCAATACACTCTTTATTTTCAATCCTCTAGCAACTAACCTAGCTTTATATGAAATTCTATACCCAACATCTATCGATTTAGCTTTATTATCCCATTTTATTTTTCTTAATTTTTCAGCAATAAGGAGTTATTTTTCAGTAGTATTTGTTAATGATCTACTTTTAAATAACATATTTACTATTTCAGCTCAGTACCTACAGTTTATTTACTTTTGCTTCTGATAATAACGATCTTGACATATCCATTACAGAAAAAAATAAAATATCCATCACACACCAGAAAAAAAAATTAATATACTCTTTTATATATTTATTTTGTAGCAATAACGTTTATTTTTCACTCGAAAATCTGTCTAATTGTAACAAATGAAAATCCACCGATAATTATGGTCGAAGATATTTTTTTCTTTTCTATTATATTAATTTTTTTTTAAACTATTTAAAACACAAGTAATGTGCACTGATTGATGAAAGTGTACAAAATCAATTATTTCGACATCAAATATATAAACAAATCTTAAAGAAAATAATTTTATGAAGACTTTTCTTATAATATTTTAAATTATACTGACTACTTTACATAATTGTAATGATATAAAGACGATTTGTTTTAATTATACATATTTTCAAGTAATAACACATTAAATTTTATTAGTTGGCAAATTTCTTATTTTTTTTAGATTTAATGTGAACCTATACTGCATTGTAATGATAATTTATCGATCATGTCCGTAAAATATATTTAAATATCACTATTTATTTAAATATATTTTTCATTCGCAATATTTAACGCATATACGTGAGATTCTGGATTCAGAAATGCTCCAATATCTTATAACCCATTTTTTAACTTTTTACGGAGATGGGATAGGTATTACATATCGTTTATATTTTTCTTTCCAAATAATAAGTAACAACTTTCAAATGTGCTTTTAATTAATTGTCTTTTAAAATAATTCTGACAAACCAACCTGACCGCTGTTTGATTACATGACTATTGCCATTTTACAGGTAATTAATGTAGTAAGATTTTTTTACAATTTCTCTTGAAAGTATAACCCTAAAATTAAAGAAAACGTAATCGTTTTCTTTGTGTTGAGAAATAACTTATTTTTCTAAATTAGAATTAAGTAACAATATATAGAAACTATGACTAACATATATTTTGAAAAATATGACGTCAATCTCGTTATCTAAAAATAGGTACATGAATTTTAAATTTTTGATAAGAAACATTGTTAATGGAAATCCCTAAAACAAATTTACTAAAAATCGTTTAAACATTGCTACTCGTGTGTAGTGAGTCTTATAGATTGGCATATATTTCTTATGTTAGACACATAATATTAGTTTTATGATCCTTATAATTTGAATAAACAGTTTCGTTTTCGGACGCATCGGACGGAAGTTTCTTCTTTTCATTGAATATTTTCGCTAGAGGGAAGGCCTTTTTAGGGAAATGATCATGAAATCTTTCGGGTTTAACTTTATCAAAGAATGTAAGATCTAGCTTTGAAAGTTTATCTTGGAGAGGTAAACCAAATACGACTGGTATTTGGTCATATTTCAATTAGAAAGAAATGGTGTTTTTGCGAGTTCCAAAATGTTCTACATAGGTACCTATGTCCTTACATAGGATCCCAGATCAGATGAAAGCTTTGCGTATGTAGTTGGTCTCGTTATCGCAAAGATGAATTATTTTTAATCCGTACCTATATAGCTTGGTCTTGAGATAAATTTTTAACATGTATCTCGTCCTAAACCTGCAAAGCACAATATTCTGGAAATGAATATGTACAATATTCGGGCAATGAAAATATTTTTGTATATTCCTGCTAAATTGGTTGAATAGTTCCGGTATCTCAAAAATATTTTAACTTTTTAGTAGTTCTCCATAGATCTCGTGCATATCTGAAAAAGACCTTTGTGTCATTTTAGTGAAAATAAATAAAAAAAGTTCTATATTTAGCGGATATATTCTTTGTTTTTTATAAGTGCGTTCAATGTTCATAATTATTTTCTTAGTAAACAAGTTTCCCAATCTCGTGTATATACTCTGGATTTCTAACTTTTTCAAGTCTAATGAGTTCATCTTGAGACATTATAATATTGTCTCGGTGATTTCTGCTTCAATTTGGCGGGGTTCAGACCATTTGTATTTATTTTTGCCGTACTGTTAGACGCAGATAAAGAACACGTTGAATTTTCTATGCATAGCAAATTAATCTGTTTATATCCACGGAATTTATTCCTATAATCTTCATTCAAGCTACTGATTAAAGTATATTTGTCGGGATCGCTATATTTAGAAAGATTGTTACCACAATCTGAATGACTATCGTTCATTTTAATTATTTTTATTTATCTCAATTTCGATCTATTTTTTATACCTAGCTTGAAAAAATGTTACGCACTTGGTATGCATGGTTTAAGAAGCCCTAACGGGAATAGGTGGAGCCTATAGAGAAAAGAAAAATATTTAGGTATTCAAGTATTGAAATCGTTGCAATCTTTTCTGAGCTTATTTTTAGTTCCCGAATCGATACTATTAGCTATATATTTAGTGTTGTTCAAGAATTAGCGTCGTTCATTGAGTATTTATTGGTTAATGCTTTCTTTTAGTAAAAGTATAAACTACTTTAGTTACTGCGGATATGTACTTTAACGGTTAGCTTAATAATTATTTTATTAATTCTTAACTCTGTTGGAAGCTAAAACACAAGGAAATATTAGGAGTATACCTTTATCGGGAGAATTATTGTTTCATATTTGTTGAATTTAAATTTATTAAAAACATACTTGTGACCCACGTAAGATATAAACTCAATGTAAGCTCAGGACATAACTCCAGTATTCATATTGCTAAGCTCTTACGTTAGTTATGTTATATCTAGTTTGTTAAAAATTCTAGCTTTTACCTGGGACTTCTTTTGTATAAAATTTTATTTTTGACAAAATTGAGTGAAAATAAAAAGATTATAAAAATATTTATTAATTGACCAAGATGTTGGTTACTATATTAAGTAGCGAGCGTCAATCAATAAATTCATTCCGTAAAGAGCTATTAAGTAACAAGCACACAAACAAAAACATTTTACTAAACAAATTTAAAGTATCTGTTAAAACTAAATATGAAATGTATAATTTTGCTACTAAATTGAAAACATGTCATTTAAATTACATACACGTATATTTTGAATGATTAGTAGCCCCTTTTAAGCTATTAAGTAACAAGCACACAAATAAAAACATTTTACTAAATAAATTTAATTAAATATAAAATGTATAATCTTGCTACTAAATTAAAAACGTGCCATTTAAATTACATACACGTGTATTTCGAATGATTAGTAGCCACTGTTGCAGTATATACATTTATTATTTAGGCAGGACAAACTTGATAACTGGATAATATTTGTACAAAAAGTACTTTCAGAACAAGAGAGATTTAAAAATATTGGGAGAATAAGTTAATATTAAATAAAAAATGAATAATCTTGCTACTAAATTAAAAACGTGCCATTTAAATTACATACACGTGTATTTCGAATGATTAGTAGCCACTGTTGCAGTATATACATTTATTATTTAGGCAGGACAAACTTGATAACTGGATAATATTTGTACAAAAAGTACTTTCAGAACAAGAGAGATTTAAAAATATTGGGAGAATAAGTTAATATTAAATAAAAAATGAATAATCTTGCTACTAAATTAAAAACGTGCCATTTAAATTACATACACGTGTATTTCGAATGATTAGTAGCCACTGTTGCAGTATATACATTTATTATTTAGGCAGGACAAACTTGATAACTGGATAATATTTGTACAAAAAGTACTTTCAGAACAAGAGAGATTTAAAAATATTGGGAGAATAAGTTAATATTAAATAAAAAATGAATAATCTTGCTACTAAATTAAAAACGTGCCATTTAAATTACATACACGTGTATTTCGAATGATTAGTAGCCACTGTTGCAGTATATACATTTATTATTTAGGCAGGACAAACTTGATAACTGGATAATATTTGTACAAAAAGTACTTTCAGAACAAGAGAGATTTAAAAATATTGGGAGAATAAGTTAATATTAAATAAAAAATGAATAATCTTGCTACTAAATTAAAAACGTGCCATTTAAATTACATACACGTGTATTTCGAATGATTAGTAGCCACTGTTGCAGTATATACATTTATTATTTAGGCAGGACAAACTTGATAACTGGATAATATTTGTACAAAAAGTACTTTCAGAACAAGAGAGATTTAAAAATATTGGGAGAATAAGTTAATATTAAATAAAAAATGAATAATCTTGCTACTAAATTAAAAACGTGCCATTTAAATTACATACACGTGTATTTCGAATGATTAGTAGCCACTGTTGCAGTATATACATTTATTATTTAGGCAGGACAAACTTGATAACTGGATAATATTTGTACAAAAAGTACTTTCAGAACAAGAGAGATTTAAAAATATTGGGAGAATAAGTTAATATTAAATAAAAAATGAATAATCTTGCTACTAAATTAAAAACGTGCCATTTAAATTACATACACGTGTATTTCGAATGATTAGTAGCCACTGTTGCAGTATATACATTTATTATTTAGGCAGGACAAACTTGATAACTGGATAATATTTGTACAAAAAGTACTTTCAGAACAAGAGAGATTTAAAAATATTGGGAGAATAAGTTAATATTAAATAAAAAATGAATAATCTTGCTACTAAATTAAAAACGTGCCATTTAAATTACATACACGTGTATTTCGAATGATTAGTAGCCACTGTTGCAGTATATACATTTATTATTTAGGCAGGACAAACTTGATAACTGGATAATATTTGTACAAAAAGTACTTTCAGAACAAGAGAGATTTAAAAATATTGGGAGAATAAGTTAATATTAAATAAAAAATGAATAATCTTGCTACTAAATTAAAAACGTGCCATTTAAATTACATACACGTGTATTTCGAATGATTAGTAGCCACTGTTGCAGTATATACATTTATTATTTAGGCAGGACAAACTTGATAACTGGATAATATTTGTACAAAAAGTACTTTCAGAACAAGAGAGATTTAAAAATATTGGGAGAATAAGTTAATATTAAATAAAAAATGAATAATCTTGCTACTAAATTAAAAACGTGCCATTTAAATTACATACACGTGTATTTCGAATGATTAGTAGCAACTGTTGCAGTATATACATTTATTATTTAGGCAGGACAAACTTGATAACTGGATAATATTTGTACAAAAAGTACTTTCAGAACAAGAGAGATTTAAAAATATTGGGAGAATAAGTTAATATTAAATAAAAAATGAATAATCTTGCTACTAAATTAAAAACGTGCCATTTAAATTACATACACGTGTATTTCGAATGATTAGTAGCCACTGTTGCAGTATATACATTTATTATTTAGGCAGGACAAACTTGATAACTGGATAATATTTGTACAAAAAGTACTTTCAGAACAAGAGAGATTTAAAAATATTGGGAGAATAAGTTAATATTAAATAAAAAATGAATAATCTTGCTACTAAATTAAAAACGTGCCATTTAAATTACATACACGTGTATTTCGAATGATTAGTAGCCACTGTTGCAGTATATACATTTATTATTTAGGCAGGACAAACTTGATAACTGGATAATATTTGTACAAAAAGTACTTTCAGAACAAGAGAGATTTAAAAATATTGGGAGAATAAGTTAATATTAAATAAAAAATGAATAATCTTGCTACTAAATTAAAAACGTGCCATTTAAATTACATACACGTGTATTTCGAATGATTAGTAGCCACTGTTGCAGTATATACATTTATTATTTAGGCAGGACAAACTTGATAACTGGATAATATTTGTACAAAAAGTACTTTCAGAACAAGAGAGATTTAAAAATATTGGGAGAATAAGTTAATATTAAATAAAAAATGAATAATCTTGCTACTAAATTAAAAACGTGCCATTTAAATTACATACACGTGTATTTCGAATGATTAGTAGCAACTGTTGCAGTATATACATTTATTATTTAGGCAGGACAAACTTGATAACTGGATAATATTTGTACAAAAAGTACTTTCAGAACAAGAGAGATTTAAAAATATTGGGAGAATAAGTTAATATTAAATAAAAAATGAATAATCTTGCTACTAAATTAAAAACGTGCCATTTAAATTACATACACGTGTATTTCGAATGATTAGTAGCCACTGTTGCAGTATATACATTTATTATTTAGGCAGGACAAACTTGATAACTGGATAATATTTGTACAAAAAGTACTTTCAGAACAAGAGAGATTTAAAAATATTGGGAGAATAAGTTAATATTAAATAAAAAATGAATAATCTTGCTACTAAATTAAAAACGTGCCATTTAAATTACATACACGTGTATTTCGAATGATTAGTAGCCACTGTTGCAGTATATACATTTATTATTTAGGCAGGACAAACTTGATAACTGGATAATATTTGTACAAAAAGTACTTTCAGAACAAGAGAGATTTAAAAATATTGGGAGAATAAGTTAATATTAAATAAAAAATGAATAATCTTGCTACTAAATTAAAAACATGCCATTCAAATTACATACACGTATATTTCGAATGATTAGTAGCCCCTGTTACTGCATATACATTTATTGTTTAGGCAGGACAAACTTGATAACTGGATACTATTTGTACAAAAAGTACTTCCAGAACAAGAGAGATTTAAAAGTATTGGGAGAATAAGTTAATATTAATAATATTAAATATAAAATGTATAATCTTGCTACTAAATTAAAAATGTGCAATTTAAATTACATACACGTATATTTCGAATGATTAGTAGCCCCTGTTGCAGCATATACATTTATTATTTAGGCAGGACAAACTGATAACTTGATAATATTTGTACAAAAATTACTTCCAGAACAAGAGAGATTTAAAAGTATTGCGAAAATAAGTTAATATTGAAAATATTAAATAGAAAGTTATCTTCGTTCTTTATATTACATTAACATACAAATGAAAAAAAATAATAGTGAATATATTAGTACATGCCTTGGTCTCTTACACTGACTACTCTCAGTTGTTTACATTACATGCTGAATTCAACGTACATAATATCTTTTAAATTTAGTCGCTTTGACTTTGAAGGTGTATGTATATAAGGGTCACTCATATTGACTTATTAAGTATCATGGTACTGAATATTTTTAATGTTTTAAATTGGCGTTTGTCATCCTTAAATTAACACCGTTTTGAAATCATAATATCTGTATTCTTATATAAGAAGATATATTTTTATAATATGTTATATTTACTTTTTACGTAATTCAAATACCTTAAAATTTTGAAATACAATAACTCGTCGCACACTTATAAACCTATCCAAATTTAACTATATAAACATCTGTAATTTTTAATTGCAGTGTTATGCTTTTAAATAGCTTTGAAATACCGTCATAAAATGTAAGAAATATATATTTAAATATTTTATCTTTGAGATCAATTGAAATAAATTTCATTCATTAAGGCTTTGACGCTTTCAAAGCGTTAATTTGTATGTGACGAGCTTTAGCGGTGACTCGGAGCGTTTATGCAACGCTTTACGGTTCTGACGAACAAAACCAGTTTAGTATAGCAGTCGAACCACCAACGCACATATTATTGACAACGAACTTACAAAATCATTTTAAACATAACCCGCTGTGTAACGCGTATATTTGTTTGCATGAGTCATATCCTGTCTGTTTTGGATTATTGTATGTTGTATTTAATTCCGTGATGAATGCTATAAACCATCGTTACAAATTGTTAAGCGGAAGAAACCATACAATTTGGAATATCTGTAGGTACCTGCTTTGTTTTTTTCTGACTGAATTCGGAGACTTGCAATCATGGTTGAATTTGTTGTTAAATATGATAGAGCAAATCAGATAGAAGTAAACTACAAGTTGACCAAAGTATGCATATATCATCAAAAGTATGGGGTTCACAAAGCGAAGCTTGAATATAATAATTAGTAAGTTTTGATTGAATATAATAATTAGTAAGTTCTGATGCGTGATGTAAAGTGTTAAAAGCTTCCTATCGTAGGCCCTAATGAAATTCTAAATAGAGTGTTTTGATACTGGTCTAACTATAACTTCTCTACGATATTACACACAAATACAAAACTTAAATTTATACTCCTACGATATGCTTGTATAATGGAAAACGGACATTGGCACGTCGTATTCACCTCGGCTTGATACATTGGTTCAATTTATTATATAAAGTTCAGTCCCGCAAATACTACTTGTACATAACGTGTTCTAATGCTATAAATGTCTTATTATGATTGAAGATTTGCCTACTCTATTGATACACTCTGATAACTAGTATTATCTTACTATTTGCTTTGTAACGTTCATATGCCCATTCACGAGGTAGCGTTAAAAGTTAAAGCTTATTTGTAATTAGAAACACGAGCTACCGAGAAGGAAAAAGCGAATTAAACTAAGTAGAAACGTGATTGGCAACATATTTGACGGAATAAGTAGTGATATGGACTTTATATGTAAAGTAGATACGATATAAGCAACTGAGTGAAGGATTCCAAAAATATGCCTACTTTTATTTTATGGCTACATCTGATCCATGCTACGTTGAAATAGATACTTGTCAGTAATGGACATTATCATGTAATTTAATACATTGTTGTTACTTGCATTAAATTAACTGGAGAGTCCGAATGCGGAACATATTTTAATATGAGCTTTATACGTAGAACAAATTATGTAGGAGCAAATGCACGAAGGGTTGCAAATATATGTCTATTCTTATTTTATGGCTACAACTGATCCAAGATATGTTGAAATGCGGAATTGTTAATAATGCACGTTATCATGTAATTTAGACTACAATACATTGTTGTTTCTTGTAGCAAATTAACTGGAAAGTATAAATGTGGAACACATATTAATATGGACTTTATAAGTAGAACATATAATGTAGGAGCAAATGAATGAAGGGTTGCATAAATATTTATATATACTTTATTATATGGTTACAAGAAAGGGTTGTTATTATATAATAAAATACGTTATTGTCATTTCTCTGTTCCAAGATCCATCGGAACAGAGAACTGATAATAATGTATTTTATTATATAATTTACTTTATAATACATTATTCTTACTTATAACGAATCAAATTTTCCATTTGATTCCGGTTTTCTTTGGTTTGGTAAGGTTTATCTTTTGTATATAAGCATTATGTGTATAAATTTATCGGTATGTTGTTACCGTAATATGGTATTAAGTAGTATTAAATTTTTCATCAATGTCTTTCATTTAAATTAGAAAGTATCTAAGAAACTGTTTTGCTCTGCACCTAATATTTTATTTTTTTTATTGCCTACTTACCATTTATTATCTTTTATGTACTCCATATCTTTATTCCCACAGAACAAGCAATGGTGACAGGATATGCTATATATTTAATATCGCAAAATAGCATGAAGCTCTCATTTTAAATTAATAATCTGCCGAAATCAATGGCACACTTGAATACCATAGTACATGTAATGACTATGAAATGTTTTATTAATGAAATATTTACTTTGAACTCCATTTTTAGGGTTCCGCACCTCAAAAGGAAAAAAGGAATCCTTATAGGATCACTTCGTTGTCCGTCTGTTGTTCGGTCAAGATCCTTTTTCTTTGGAAAGCGTGGAGGTATCATGTTGAAATTAATATGAAATACTAGGCATGTGGTATCTTGTGGCTGTAAAAAAAATAATTTTCTAAATCAACCCAATCAAGTAGAACCCTAAAAATGGCCATTTCTGCCGCATATGTTAACACTTGTAAATAAATCAAAACCTATAGGGTACTTCTCGTTGACCTAGAATCATGAAATTTGATAAGATGCAGTCTTACAGCATAAGTAAAGGAAAAAAATCGTTAATTTTTAGTTATATCACATAAAAAAAATATGTTTTTACATATGCTTTGGAGGAAGATACAATAGGCAATATAATTTCGTTTTAAAATTTTGTAAATAGTTTAATAGGAATAATATGGGCCATTAAATATTTATAAATGCTAAAATGTGTACGGAACCCTTGTGCTTAACATGTTTTTTTTTAAATACTTGTCTAGTTATGAAATTCGCTAAAGCCAAATTTATTATAAAATGGGCAGAGACGTCCTTCGGGCGATTAAACTATCACGTAGAATAGGAAGTAATAAATTTATCAAATATTGATGGATGCTTTATATTATTAATAAATAAAGACGTGCGCATTTTTTTCTTATCGACATCGATAACGTTATTGCGTGGCGGGCCGTTAACTGTTATTTATTGCACTCCCACATCCGTTCGCGAATGGTTCTTAACTACGGTTTGACATGAGACTGTGTTATTCGATATTGTGCTCTCATTACACGATAAGTAATAGTGTACTTAATAATAAGCTGTAAATTGATCCTCTAGTGTTTGTCGTTTAGCTTGTAAGCATATACGCTTCCAATTAAGGTAACACATTTACAGTAAATGTAAATTGAGACTACGTTGTATTAAATATGTTTTAGACGAGTTAGTCTATGCTAGTTGCGTTTGGATTTAAATAATGAAACTATTTTGCATTAGTTTCTTTTATCGAGTCTGAGAGCAACATCATGCATATTATTAAAAAAAAATTTGTATTATTAAATAAAATTATACAAAATTTCAACTTATTTATATATAAAAATTAATTCCTTTTTAATAAATGAATCTCTAAAGTCTCACAACAGTAAATTTTCATAATAGATTTCTGAAATAGGTAGTAATATTTCTGTTAAACAAATTGTCAGATATTTTTTTTTGTATTCATTTTGGAGAAAAAAAAATGGTTGGAGTACAATATATTTTTTGGTAAAAAAATAATAGTCTGTGTGTAGAGTGATTTGAATATTTCAATCAGTATCACAATAGTGCTTTGTAGAAAAAGTATTAAATAAATAGATAAGTACTGAAAAATGTATATAAGTATAAAGTAAGAGGAAATACGAAATAAATAATTGAATTGAGTATTATTAACAGTAAAAGTCACAGAGTAAATTCATTGTAAGATGATACTAAGTGATGTAAGTTACCTAGCTGAACCCCGTCAGGTATTAGTCAATATTAACTACGAAACTTAATTTGTAATCACATTAAACGTTACTTTGCTACTATTTTACTATAAAGTTACTTGATACTTTCTATGTATTAAATTGAATTTTTTTAATTTATTGTATGTCATAATATGTTATAAACTGTTGTTTAGAAAAAGATATCGATAGAACAAAACGCTTTTCACAACACTGATCTGACACGCCACGTGACCGAGAACAGCTAACTATCTCGTTAGGCCGGGTGGGGCGGGCTCAGCAAACAGCACACGTTTTAGAATAACGGTGTGATGTGATACGCTCGGGCACAATCTTTATCGATATCAATACAATAAGGTGGGATATTTGGAAATCAAAGAAATTTTACACTGCAACTTCAATGCTTAATCGATTTTTGATATGTAGTTAATTTGGATAAGAGCCGAAAATGAATTTTAGGAAAAATGGCTCTAAAGAACAAAAAAATTTCTTAAATTATAATTTTTTGTAATTTCATATTTACTTGTATAGCAATGTTTTTATGCGTAACTAATTATTTATTTTACATTAATTGGGTAGCCGTCATTAAATGGCTTTTCATATTCAATTATACAAATGCTAAATTGTAAATGAGAAATAATGGTTTTGAGCATGGTAAGCAAAACTGATAATATTCCGGAAGATTGTAAATAATGTTCCTCAATGTTATATCAATATATATGGTTTATACTGTATAACGTATTTTAATTATAATGCAACCATTTTTTAAAGATACAAAAGGAAATATATTTTGGAATATTAGTATCGAAAAAAAAATTGTACATAAAATTTTGCATAAGAAAACCAAAAGGAAAAAAAGTGAATACTATAATATAATTCCATTATTCATGTACTTTTAAATACTATACATATTTGATTACGATTTACTTCCATATTTTTTTATTGAAGCTTATTCAAATTTCATATATATATATATACGCGTACACATGTTTATAAATGCATACACACACACACACACACATATACATAATATACCACAAACGCAATTTATTTTTTTCTATTATGCAAATTAAGTCCATTTGTCATAATATTTACATGATTTTGAACTGGTATTTTAAATAAACAGAATCTCTTACGAAGTGGTCTTTTTTAAAAATTAACAATTCAAATCATTCCATAATTTTTTACGAAGATAACAGATTTAATATAAATTTTAAAGAATTTCTAAACGTTGTGTTCAATGTCATTTGTAAACTTATGGGAAGATATTCTTGATTCCTCTTTTGTCGCAATACGAACATTTCTATAAAATCAAAATAAAAATCATCGATACAATAGATTCATCGACAACGGTCTTCCTTATTACTATTAAGTGTCGAGTAAATACAAGTAACTCCAGTAGATGGCGCTGTTATTATATACGAGCTTTTTCTTGTATAATAGAAACGTAAGGCAACGAAACTAAATTATTTGTTACCCGCGACCCAATGCATCGCTGCGGGCCTCTTCGTCGTTACGTTACCTAGACGGCGATTTAATGAATCATTATGGAGGAGGCACCTCAGAAGTCTCGGTTTGCAGTGATTGACATAATGTTTTGCAGACTGTTACTATTTCATTAGAATTTGTAAAGCAAAATTGTGCAAATTGAAAT
Organism: Druceiella hillmani; assembly: GCA_039881145.1. Taxonomy (NCBI): domain Eukaryota; kingdom Metazoa; phylum Arthropoda; class Insecta; order Lepidoptera; family Hepialidae; genus Druceiella; species Druceiella hillmani. Next base: position 3,778,369 of record JAYKKI010000048.1, on the reverse strand, counting down.
ATTTTTATTTCCATTAAAAATGTATTATTACATAAGTGCGGACGTAGTTTTTGTATTTATTTCGAGTTATAATAAGCATGTAAAATTTAAATAATTTGTTAATACGAAAAATACGTTCAAATAGGGACTTTACAATATTTTAAAAGTCAATGTTGATAAATTTAATATCGTAAATGAGAAAACGTAATAAGTTTATAGCCCACGGCTTTTTGATTTTCGTAGAAACTTTTAGAAGTAACGAAGAAGGTAAATTATAATGACGATACACCTCATAATATATATTTTCATTTATCATTACCACATTAATTCGCTCTAATGCGAAGGCATTAAGCTGTGATAAGAAGGCAATAAGCTGTGATAACTCAATATTTGAATCTTGATTTATATTCACAATTGTCTAGTTTTTGAAAGCATTTTCGAATTACAACTAGTTGTAATTTTTTAATCAATAATTAAATAATCAGAGGTAGAAATGACTGAGCCGTATATAAATAAATATTATGAACGAAATAAAGAGAATTACACATGAGATACTATTTAATAGTGGAGGGGAACATTAGACGAAAATTGTATGCTATATAAAAGAAAACTTTGGGAATAGGACGAGAAAAAAGTCATAACAGTTTTAAGATAATTGTTTTATTGTAATGACAAAAAATTTTTTAAATTTTTTTTTAATTGGAAAATAGTTTTCCCTGCGGCTGGGTATATTTAGCTTAACTTAAAAAAATAGGTGAGATTTCTTTTCTGACATGTCCTATATATTTTAAGTTCAAATCTCAACTTTAAAGCAAGGAAAAATTTTCATTGTCGATTTTATTTTTGGCGACGGGCAAAAAATGTTTATACCATAAAAATATATAACAGTTTGATAAAGCGAAATGATACACATATCACTAGGAAACTAAGATTCGTGAAAAGATGTTTGCGTGATTTTGGAATAAAAAAAAAAAGTCAACAAGTTTTTTTTTATTTATACACCTTTAATAAACGGTTCCTTTACCAATTAAAAAAATCTTCGGTGTATGGATATAATCTATTATAATTTTGTAATAGTATCGATATCAGCTGCTACAAGACAGCATTTTCTCTAAATGAGCAATCAACACTTTTGTGTTTATTGTATCTAGCCTTTCTCATAATATACATGGCAAAAATTAGTCATGAGACTTACAGTTTTGTAAGAATAATTCATTTCCTATTTCTTCATTTAAATTATTTCGTATACATAAGTTTAGCATGCGTTATTATAAGTACAGGGTATGTTCGCGTGCCTATTATAATGTCTGCCGAAGTTATGCATATTCACAATAAGTATACGTGAATTTCAGGTGTCGGGCGATGGAGTAAATGCATACAATTCAGTAGCGAATGTAAACTTTAACTATATTTATTTAAATAAAAGTTTTTTGTTTGTTTTTTATTTCTGGGTTTGATGCAAAAATGGCTTAATCGACTGTCATGAAACGTTTACTATAGTATTCCTTATAATACTACGATGGATTGAAAGCCATAGAAAGAGGCGTTGATTTCTAATTAAATTTTTGAAACATCATTAACATGCTAAAAATACCTGTAGATGTGATAATAGAAAAAAAATAAATTGAATTTAGAAAAGTTTTTGCGTTAAATGGATCAAATCGTTAATTACACTTGTAACAGAATTAGTTTTCTCAGAATAATACATGACGATAATATCTATTAAATGGTTATAAAATATATATAGTTAATTATTATAGATTACTTGTGATAAACCTTTTTAAGTTAGCAAGATTTGGCTGTGCTGGCTAATCGACTAAACATGACATAAATTAACACAAATAGCGTTATTCAATTGTCGTTTGTTGGGTTGTGGTGACTATGGTGTGTAAAAGTTTACGGTCTTTAAAGGCGTAGTGCACCGCATGGATCCCCGATTTAATTCCCAACTACTCGCCGGGCGGTGCAGGAAGGATATTATATTTAGCTGTTTAAGATTGCTTCCTTAATTACAAATCCATATATGTATCAATTATATTTATTGAAGTCTGTAAATAAATAAATTAATTGATTAACCCTAAATAACTATTGTATAAAAAAATTTAAAGAAAATAAAGCCTTGGCCACTTTTTTCCAGGCACAGCCGAAACGGGCAACTATATTATAAATAATTTATATTAAGCCCTATAAATCTGAAGCATCTATTATATTTTAACAGTTCCTTACCGCCACATCGTGTAGTTGTATGTAATAGACGGCGACGTCTACTCCTACACAGTCGCCAGCGGATATTTGGGAGATTATGAATTTCAAGTTCAAATATTTACACTGCAATCATGTTAATTAGTCGGCGGTAAGACCTTAAAAGAACCTGATGTGTTAATCTACTTGTTTCTAGATTATCTAACATATACGCATGGAACAAAAGCGATATACTTTCTGTAGCACAGAAGTTTTACTATATCGCGCATATTTTGTAGAGGGAAAAGATCAAATACCTGTCCTAAAGCTGTGAATGCATTGATTAAGTCATTTGAAATCTGGCTATCAAAAGAAAAAGAAATATGTAGATCAAAAAAGTAATGATATTCAACAGGCTAATATGATATAAATTTCTCTAGCAATTGATAAATGCAATTATTTTTGATCAATTGAATTTTTTAATAATCAATTTCACTTGTCTTGTTTCGGATATAGTTTACGCAATGGTTTAAGATTAGCTCTTAGCTAAACTTAAACATTATTAAGATTGTTTAAAATTCCAAGGTTTTGTTTATTTATATATAGATATATAAAAGTACTAACTGATTGACTTATCATGGCATTTCCAGAACTATATAGTCCATAAACTTGAAACTTAGGCATATATTTCTTTCGGTTCGTACTCGTCTCTCTTTTCGAAATTATACCCTTAAAAGTCTGAAAATGGAGTCGAAATATCTTTTAAAATTTCGAAATAATTTAGATATACATTCAGACTTTCAGATATAAATAAAGGAATATGAGCCCCTTCAGTTAACCTTTCAGCCCCTTCGGAAAATAGCTAAACTTAATTAACTATTATATAAACAAAATGGAATTATACAAAACGCAGCCATTTTTTCCTTTTTTATATTTCGCATTATATATTTTATCGTTAATATTATATATATCGTTATATATTTATTCGTATATATTTTATCGTTAATTTGATAATCATCTTTAGTAATTATAATTATGTTTGATTTAAAATTCCTTTTTTCATATTTGTATATGAATGATATTAGGAAATAAGCAACGGCTGCATTATCATGTATTAAAAAGCGATAGTTTAAAACAGTTGCTATTATTCTTATTATCACGTAAATTACAGGCATTCTGGTGGTAATAAAGATATTCCTATTTACGTCACTTCAGTGAACGATGGTAATACACATATATAGATAGACTATTGAAAGCAATAGATCCTTATGATTCGTACGTATTACAACAAGCCACCATTAAAATACATTATAAAGCATTAGAATGTATTTTAATTTGTAAAGAAAAATACCCAATATTTCTTGCTCATCAAACATAACGTACGAAACGACAATCAAGAAAGCTATAAACTAAGTACATAACCATTAAAGAAATAAGGCTGAAACCATAAACTTAATCATGCTCCAGTATAAAAGTAAAGTACACAATGTTATTAAAGCAAATTATTTAATAATACCGAGATGCCTATTCATGATTTTATTATTTAAGTATAAGCCCCGATAGCAATTATGTCCGAATACCGCTTCGACGAGACGGTATTTAATTGGTGATGTGCAAAAGATATCTCACGACAGCCGCCCCGGAAGGCGACCGTCCACGGTCACGGGTAAAGAACGAAACCGTAAAGAGACCAATGTAATTAGGTTTACGACCTTATAACGATATGCCTACGTTATAATCAAGACGCATAACAATATGCCATAAGAAGAATAAAGAAAGATCAATATACAATGCTATCTGCTTATGAGGTAAGCCCGCGTTTAACTTGAGCGATGTCGGCCATTCATTTGGTTTCGTTCGTGTTCGTGAAAAAAAATATTTACAATGTAATGAAGGCAAAGTAAAATACGTGCTTGGGACTGAATCTTATTGGCTTCGAGCTTTAAAAATAACGTTTTGGCACAACGTTGATCAGCACTTATTCAATGGTACGTTTCCTTCCTATGTCTGTGGGAAGTTTTTTTATTTTAGCATTTTTGTTTTTGTTTTACTTTATGGATGCGTTTGTGTGTTTATTTAGAGCAATGTTATGTTCTCTAAAACTACTTTTTATGAACTATAATTACTTGTTCTCAAATTCTCTTGGGGCAATCTAAGCCAATTTATTGCTGAGTGGTCACGTTTCTATATAAGTAGCTTGAACTCATATTTTTAAGGTTTTCCGTGTAAACTAATTGCCGCTGTGATTATAATTTCTATAAGCTTAATTTATGGAAAAGTTATATAAAAAAACTATTGAAATATATTTAAATATCGCGGAAAATTACGACTTTTATAAAATTGAAGTTAGGGAAAAAATGTATCTAGCTTGGTGTTTAAAATTAGGGTTGTCCCTATCTCAAAAGGAAAAACTAAACCTTTATAAGATCTGTTCGTCTATCGGTTATAGATATTTTTCTCATATACGCTTTGAAGTAGAAACCTGAAATTTGGTGTAGAGATAAAGTATTTTAACGTGTATATATTTCAATAGTTAATACCTACTTAATGCATTTAGAAAATTAAATAACCAATTTTTTGTATGTCGTATTGTAGGATGTCAGTGGATGGAGCAAGTAACAAAGATTCTCTGCTATTTTTTAAAATTTTACATAGCTTAGATCTGAAGATATGCCATTAAATTTCTGAAAAACACACAAACGAAAAGGGGGACACCCTTTTTCGAGGTAACCCCCCTTTGCCGTCTCCAAAATTGTTAAAGTTAAAATAATTAAAAAATAGCCTAAATAGAAGTTTACTTAAAGTTTGGCGGAAAACTACATCAATCTTTCTAATTCTCACAGATTTTCATTTTTACACCTTTAGAAGACAAGACAAGAAGAGAAGATCTTGAATGGTTTTACCTATTTGTAATTAATATTATTATTTGTAAATATTTTAATGGAAATATTGCGTGGCTTAATAAGGGTTTAATTATGTAAGGAACCCTTGTGTTGCAAGTTCTATCTAAATAAGTATTCTAAAAACTTAAGAAGGGTCGAGATAATGATTTTCACACATCTTCACACATGTGCACACATACATTTTTTTTTAATTTCGTCTCTTTTCTACTCTGTATGTAAGCAATGTAATATGATGAAATTCCGTTAATACTTCACTTTTAAAATTGTTTACGATTTTCTTTTCACTCTTTAAAAATAAATTATTTTAAACTAGTTTAGGATAACAGATGTGGGTTAGAGTAGACACTTTTCAGTCGCAATTCAAAATTTTACCCAGTTCGGCGATTTTTTAAATTTAACTAATTTTTCCTTACCTCTCCTTAATTTCATCTATTTTTATCCCTGCAATTGTACATTATTTGATTTATATTTGTAATATATGCTTCTAAAGTCAATCTACTGTCTAATGCTACTGAACTCATAAACAACAGGTTTGCGAGTAAGCAAGTATCATGTGACAGATTTCAATCCAGCGTAGCAACCTCTTACCATTTTATTATAAATAAGTACGTGGAAAATAAATGCCGAACGTATTTAGCAGTTATTTAATTTTATTATCAATAAAAATATTGCTGATTTATATATTCACATATAATAAAACTGTTATTTTGCGTGTTTAACGCTGAAAATATTTGCAAGAAGAATGATTAGGGGGATGAATGATAAGTAATAGAATTTTGAATAAATTTGGCGTTAATTTTGTAGACATTCATTATTCACAATTAAATGAAACTACGTGATGTAGTATTATTTCTACTTTCTATAATTTTTTTTTCTATAATTTGGTGTAATCCAACGAAACCTAGGTCGTGGTAAATAAGTAAGTAATAGAATGCATCAAGAGCAGTTTTAGAAATTTTATATATTTGTGTGTAACACTTACTTTATATATTTGGATGAAGTTATTTAAAAAATATAGGAGGCAACGGGAAGTAAGATTTAGTTTTTATTTCATCGCATTCGTTTCATTCAATCAAAAAATATACAAAGACGCGCCTAGTTACTCGACGTGCATTACTTATATAAATGTATAGTGTACCTATGTACATAATAGATGGCGCTACATGTATTTTAAATCGTGCAACGAGGTTTTGCATTTAGGTAAACATGTACATTGGTGAAATGGGCATAGGCAGAAGAGAAGTGTATCTGACGCGGGAAGGACTTGGGTAAACGACCCGAATACCGACAGACACGTGAGAGTAAATGTTGTTGTTGGTCGTCTTCAAAACATAATATTTCTCGATATTTATGTGTATTCGATAGAAGTTACATTGCTTCCTCAATTTGTTTAACATTTTAGTCTGTTGTCAATACTTGTACTTTAATTACTATCCATTAAGCTGTATGAATTTAGTTGGTACTTACTTTATTATCTACAAATATAATATAACTGTATAATTACCATATCTATACATTGAAAGTATTTATGATAAAAATTATTTATTGGAATATAGCAAAAGTGATAAAAGAGAAAGCTACAGTTTTTGGCACACATCATGCAAAAAGAGACAAAGGGATTTCGATGAAGTTTTTACTGGTAGATACTGTTGGGCCTGGTGTAACATATAGGCTATATTTTATCGGAATCGAGTGATTAAAAAGAAGATATCATTTGACATTTTAATGCGAAACGCATTTGCTTGGAAAAGTATACTTTTGTAATTATGATAGAAGGCGTTACTTGTATTAATCTTAGAGGCAATTTTTCAATATGCGAATGAAATTATAATTAAATACGCATGATACAGCTAGTTATAATTAAATACAGAAAATAATTAGTCCGTATTCGTTTAAACCGTTTTTACATTTATTTTTTAATAGTTTTTATGTGATATCAATGTTTATATTGACATTGAAAAAAATGTAATTTAAAGCGGTGGAAAGTCAAATTCCAAAAGTTTTTTTGTGAATTTATGCTTTTTGCGTTTCATTGCTCACATATGTTACAAATAATTTTAAGTAGTTTTCGAGTCGAATTATTCACATATATTTAAGTTGAAAAAAATGTAATTTAAAGCAGTTGAAAGTCAAATTCCAAAAGCTTTTTGCGTTACATTGCTCACATACATTACAAATAATTTTAATTAGTTTTTGAGTCGGATTATTCACATATATTTAAATTGAAAAAAATGTAATTTAAAGCAGTTGAAAGTCAAATTCCAAAAGATTTTTGCGTTACATTGCTCACATATATTAGGAATAATTTTAAGTAGTTTTTGAGTCGAATTATTCACGTATATTTAAGTTAATGTTAAATAGTTTTTTATCGCACTAAATTTTTTTAATATAGATACTCAATTATAACATCGATTTGAGAGACGCTGAAACATAAAAACACAAATTTCAATATTTTTAATATTATAAAAGCACTGTTCACTCGGTAATATACAGTTCATTGCGTAATATATTCAGGTAAATTCATTGCAGTTTCTTCTTAGATTCTATAATTGATAGTTGCGAGACTTCGTAATCATCATCAATATTAGGTGAGATAAGGAGTTATGTATCTTATACTCTATTAATAAAACTTTATTGGTGATTATAAGATGCGAAGTAGTCGGCAGCGTGCACAATTTGCATTTAATTAGTTATATGCCTTTAATAAAACGAACAAAGTTGCAAACAACATATCATATCCTGTTATAATAATACATAAATTATTGAAACATTTACGATCTATAAAAATTTCAGACAAGTCCAAACGTAAAATATTTGAAGATCCATTTTATTAAACCTGTTATTTAAATACCTACTGTAATCATTGTCCAAAATTGTTTGAAACAGCTCATTCACAGCTTTTTTTGGAATTTGCTAAAACTTCCTTTAAGTTTTTTCTATCCTTATTTTTAATTCAGGATTGATCTTAAAATTTAGACTACTCGTTAACCGTTTCTTAATTTTAATGATCTCATTAAGTTCTTTCACTGTATAATATTTGGTTGCTTTAAGAAAATCTTGGTTACAAGAAATGTTATAATTATATGCATTAATTATACAATTTCTTGTAACCAAGATTTTCTTTTCAGAGATTCAATAATACCATTCTAGGTTGATTTTGCGTGATATGTATATATATATATATATGTATACATATATATATATATATATATACACACACACACACACACACACACACATATATATATATATATATATATTTTTTTTTTTTTCTTTATTTTTTAAATTTTTTTAGTGGATTGGTTACTGTCCTTTTAGTTACTTTTAGTTAAAGAAATAGCATGTTTTTTAATATTATATAGTTGATGATTTTATAGTTACTTTTTATCACTTTTAACATTTTTAATTATAGTGAAACTTAAATTAATAAGTTAGTTCGTTACTTGTTTACTAGACAAAATATATTTCAGTGGAAGTTAAACGATTTAAAAAAACTCCATTCAAGTAATGAAACTGCTCCAAAACGAAGGCAATGTAATGATATTGGAAACACTCTCACGAGCTCAAACGATATAATACACATAATCAAAAGAGTATTCCCACCAGCAACAGATGGTAATGGAACTAGGCAGTCAAAGACGAAACCCATCGAATTCATGCACACATAATAAAAATAAACTCATTGCACACGAAGGAGCATATCAGCAACGATTCAAATAAAATATATTTCATCCAAATTCAATCTCCGAAATCACGTCTCGGTCGCTCGTACATGCGAGAAAAAAGACGTATAATACCCAAAGACCCAAAGGTATTCATTCCGTCGATGTCAGCCTGGTAAACCTCTCAATAGCAAAAATACATATCGAGTTTGTATTCAGAGGCTGTAATCACTGGAGAACGTCGGACGCACTACGGCGGACGGCAGTCATCAGAAAGGCTTTCATGTCAGAAGTCATCTAATGTTTTATGCATTATTTGGTAAGTCCCTGCCAGTCTCATACGATCCACCGACAGGCGCGCGTACGAAGATGAGAGAAGAAATGGAAAATGTTGACTGACAAGATACACCCATCTGTGTTCGGACGATTAGTTAGCTGGCGTTTAAAAAAAGATTGACGTTTCAATTTTGATTTACTTTTTTTTACCAAGAAAAAAGATGTTCGGATTTGTGGGCGCATTTTGTCTTTCGGAGACGTTGATATTAGAGTATTATGAGTTAACATGATTTCTTGACATAAGGGTTGTAATTTAATCATAACAATGCCTGTCAGTCGTTTCACCTGTGACCAATTTTTATTTATGTTTCCGGCTGAAGATTATTTAAATTTCAAAGACAAGTTTATCTTGAACTTTTATGCATTTATATCTTTAAGACACTGAATTACCACTGATAAGCAAATAATGTATAAAAAAATTATTAAATTACAATTAATCTATACGCTAGAAAACTATGTGCTAGAAAAATCTATATAAAAACAACAATTTAATACCCACATCAAAATGTATTACACGGTAGTATATAATCATTAAATAAAATGTAGGATAATCATTTTTATTTGAAACGATAAGTATGCATAATATTTTATCATTGATGAGACTATTAGTTATCACTGTTATTTGTAAGTATATAAAAATAAAAAAAATATGTTAGAAACCATAGACATAATTTTTCAAAGTGGAATCATTTAAGTATTGTTATGAAGTGGTTAAAAGATTCAGGTACACATAATAATAGAATCAGTAGGTAGCTTCTTAATTGTTTTCTATGGTTATTACTTTCTTACTTGAATCCTAGTCTTGTTCATAATAATAATTTTACCCATTTAAATTTTGTCTAAATTACTTTATCCCAATAATAATAAAAAAAATTATTAAATTAACATTTTTGATAAATTAATCGTGACTTCTCAGCTCATAAGCTTTTATCTTTTACTGCGTTCAGTTCAAAAGATTTTATTTGTAACCTCAGTTTCTTTAACTTAGTTAACTTTTTGTTTTTGTTAACTTAGTTAAACATCGACATAAACTATAATAATCACTAGCACGTATATTTTGCTTGGTTTGTAAATTAATTTTTTCCTATAATACCATTACAATTAGTGTTCGTTAATTGATTCGAAGTTATCGCATATTTGACACTGTCACCGCTATTTTTTCAATTGTTGACACTGGTTGTCGTAATACTAATGTTTTTATGTGTTTTTTAAATGTTTTTTTCCAATATGATGTTCATTTTTGATATATTTTTTTATTTCTTTATACCTGATCTTCATATTTTATCCATCCCAAATAACCTCTCATTTTTTTTTTCCTTTACCTCCAAATTTAATTCTTCTTTTTAAAATCATGTTATAAAATTAATTTACTAATCCATAGTGTACTTTTTTTCATGTGTAATTTTCATCACGTGTAGATAAACAAAATTTGAATTTAGAGACTGTTTTTATTTTCAGTCATGAGTTTCGTTAGAATATTATATTTTTTTACTGCAATTTATTTGTCCAAAAAATAAAATAAATATGGTTGACCGCCATTTTGTTAAATCGTCTCGCGCCGTTAATAACCGACATTCCAAACACATATCGGGGAACAAATACAGACCGCAAATTATTTCCAATTATAGAATCGAGTTGCTATTCCGACAGCGCTATAAACCCTTCGGTGATTGGTTTATCACCACAGAGTCGATTTAAGCCTTATATCCGAAGCGCAAATTGTGTTGTGAGCAGCTTACCTATATTAGTTCAGTGGCCTAGCTTTGGCTACGAATATTGGGTATCTCGTTAACCAATTGCAGTGTCCATTAAGATATAGCTTTGTAGTATTCTATAATGATTTGAGGATTTTGATGTTTAACAACAACTTTAATGAAATGATAATAATCAGTCGATTTGAATTTAATATCATTAATTCCCATTATATATATATATATATATATATATATATATATATATATATATATATATAAATATGTATATATATATATATATATATATATACCCATAAAAGATTTTATTTATTATTACATAAGAGGAATTCATTCGATGTCAGTTACCTGTTCTAGCATCCGAATTTATATTTAAGACAATTGTATTTTTTCATAATAGTTTTCGGTTCAATAATTGTTACGGTGTATGTGAAAATAATTGATATTCAGTAACCCGGTTTCTTGAAAAGTAATTTCCTTTTAGTTTTCAAAATGAAAATTTTTTATGGATTACGAATATTTACAAAATTATATATTGGAAATTGTTGCTCAACAACTTTTTCTATATTTGTGAGAGCACATTAAATCTCTTTCATTTCGCATTCTTAGAACGTTTGGTCTTTACAAAAAAGAAAACTGAATAAATTTTTTTGCAGTAGCAGAACACAAAATGTCAGCAAGTGAAGACACGTCTGAACCACATCGCTAGACAATTAAAAAAATAACTTGCTGAAAACCGCAACACAACCTTTTAATCTTACCTGGCTGGACTGTTTGCCACTTTGTCTTCAAGCTATTCTCTGTGGAATACTATTTAAAAATTTAAACAGCTAATGGCTACTTCACCACCCTTTCAGAAGCAGAGTGAACACCTGTCTTCAGCAGTTAAACTCCACCCTAGAGAAAGCACACATGACCACGAGAAAAAAGGGCACGAATTTCTCGGTGTTGCCACACCTGCCTAGACGGAAAAGAAAAATGACATACATTTCACAAGACAACATGTGCTATGGAATAATTAATAATCAAAATAATCAAAAATTGGAATCTGAAAAAACAGGGTACGACCTGAACACAAGTCACCTTCTGATGGAATTGCCTTATTCTGAAATAATCTTGACATCAATTTACAACGGATAATTTACACATCAATTACATCAATTTACAACGGATATTTTCGGTGACTAAGCTGAAATTCTTCCCACTGCAATAGGAGGTAGCTCAGATAATTATGATCCCGAAACTAGATAAAGTGCTGGATAACCCCAAATCTTATAGGCCAATTAGTTTACTTCCAATTCATTCGAAGGTATAAGTCACAATCAATGACACGCATATATCAGTAATTAATGAAAAGTATGTATTACCAGACTACCACCTTGGATTTCGACATAAACAACCTACTATAGAACAAGCTTACAGACTTGTTAATGAAACAGTGCACTCATTCGAAACAAAGAAGTACTAGGCGGCCATCTTCCTCGACATATCATAAGCGTTTGATAAAGTATGGAATGAGGGTCTTCTGTACAAAGTCAAAACAATCATACCTCATCACTTGTATGCTATGATCAAGGCGTAGCATACAGGCGCCTGACTAGACCTATACTCTACATTCTTTATACCTCTGACTTGCCCGTGAACACATCATTTGTCACTGGAATATTCGCCGAGGTCACTGATATCCTTACCAGCTAAAGCGAGCCAGAAGCGGCATCAAAATGCTTCAAAAAACCTAGACGAAGTGGCTGTCTGGCTAAAGAAACGGAGCAAATATTCACGAGGCTCAAACATTAGGCCTAAATTATTAGGGAAAATGTACTGACTTACTGACAGAAAGTCCCAATTGTCGTTAGCAAGCAAACTGTCCTTGTACTAGACTATCTTATAACCAGCTTGAACTCATAGTATCCAACTGTGGGGAACTGCATCCCACTCGTACATCGAAATCCTTCAAAATAAAATACTTCGGATAATAACAAATGCCCCATAGTTTGTGACCAATGAGTACTTGCATAAAGACCTAAGTATATACAGTAAGGTAAGAAATAATCAAACATAGCAAATCGTATAGAGACGGACATTAAACACCCAAATATTTTGGCAAAGTCACTGAACTGGGCGACTACCAGTCAGATCGCAGACTAAAACGAAAAATACCCCAAGATGCACTAAAATAGAATAGTGTTATGTTACGATATGTGGCAGAGGCTGCATGCCAATATTTAAAGACATACTGTATAGCTTAATGTCCCGCAATAGCGACAGATTACTATAAACTAAACGATAAAAAAACTGTTTCTTTACACCTAATTTGAAGACAAAAGTTTTTCGGCCAGGGAATTTTGCAGATGTAGTCTACGAATGCCAGATCTAGCCAAAATGTGCGAAATGCCCCATGTCTGGCGTTATCATCATGAAATATTGTCCTTATTCTGTTCATCAAATCTATTCCTTTTAGTTTGAGTAAAGCACTCAAATTATCCAATTAGTAGCCGGGCACGTTCAAATTAATCATTTTATTATTTGATTGCCTGATTCAATTGTGCTGAAAAGTCCTTCTGATCCCGCCAAACTGAGAACATAATCTTATTTTGATTAATGTCAGCATTTAATATGCTTTGAGATGGTCTATCACGTCTACTCTATGATCAATTGTATTTAGTGTCGTTACGTACGATTCATTTTTCATCGTCATTTATAATTCGCTTAAGAAATAGAGCACATTCCTCATGTTCGAGCAAATAATCACAAATGTTAGTGCAATAAATAAAAAAAAAAAGTTTCCCTTGAGAAGCAGTGATAATGACATATTTAACTTTGAAACGAAATGAAGTCATTTAAATGGCCTGACAAAATGAAATGGTGAAAATCTGAAATGGTTGAATTAAATAAATGTTATTTTATATAAATTTCTTATGTTTTACTTGGTGCTTTGCTTTGTTTAGTGCCTTTATTGTGAATTTCATGAGCTTCAGCTAGGATTCCAGAAAGTGCCAGCGCGAAATATTGCAACCAAATACATTAGTGCTAGTTTAATACAATCCCCCTATACGTTTCACAAAAACTTTTTGCTTGAAAAGAATGGTTTCCGTTTCAGTGATAAAAATGAATAATATGACGGAAATTTTGATTTTGATTCGTTTATTTTTGATATAAGAAGCAAAAAAAAAACATTATTCCAATGAACAAAAGATTCGTGAACAAAACGATGTTACTTTCCAAAAATGAAATGAATAATTGGTTCGTGAAATAGCGGGATTGAGTATTAAGTACAAAGTATACAAGGAATGCGGTATTCTTTAAAAAAAAATTAATAGAATTTGTACGTAATAAACAAGGAATGATATTATTGGATAATAAAATTTGTACGTAATAAACAAGGAATGATAATATTGGATAATAAAATTTGTACGTAATAAACAATGGATGATAATATTGATATAAGGATTTATAGATAAAGATGACTTATATGCAATATTGGAGTGTTCAAAAACTCAACGCATCTTTAATAATTTATAGTATGTAAGTACAACTATTGGTTTTTAAACTACTAGAATTAATTAAAAAAACATTTACCACCGTTTCCACCTAAAACTATTAGTACAACAATAGTATTAGATAACACATTCCTTGCATGTTAAGATATTATTCCGGCATATTAGACTGTTTTTAATTATCATTAAAGCAAGAGCTACGAAGTCTTTCAAATGAGCTTTGTAAAGTAAGTTTCGAGAAGTTTTCAACTAAAATACTCCTTTTAGAGGAATCTCACTTCTTCGCGAAGAATATTTTACACAGTTTAGTGGTAGTTGGACTGTCACATCAAAACTTTACATCTTTTTAAGTCTACCTTTTACGACAAAGTTTGTGTCAGTCTTTAAAATATTATTTCAGTAGTTAACTGTGACGGTTATAAAAAAATTGATAGAAGGTAAAAAGGTTTCAAATATTTATATCGTACAAAATGTTCAAGGTGTTCTAACGTTACTTTTTTTTAAAACTAAGAGTAAATTTTCTTTGAGTCATAATATAAATGAAAGAAGCCAATAGCCAAAATGAAAATAAGAGTGAAACAATGGAATAAATTATAAATTCTAATATTTGTTTTTATATTTTCCGTTTTAAAGTGTAATTTGTCTACCTATACTATGTTGGATTTAAAATTATATAACTTAGCAGAAGTGTTTTCTTATAAATATAAGTAAATCATTCTTTATTTTAACATATCCATAATGAATAATGATTATATAAGAAAGTAACCTTTCTCAAGTTAATTTTTTAAATTCGACATGCGTAGAAAATTAAGAAAGTCTATATGAAACAATTAACTTTTTAATCTATGGTTCATTTTATTTTATAAATCTTTACTGAATTTTCAGTCTGCTAACAAGACATTCCTGAATAACTTCCCAAACATACTGTGAATTTGATTCTAAATTCCTGAATCGAAGAACAGGGCGAGGTGAAATATAGAATCGCTTTCAATACTGTATTAGCAAATTAAGTGTGCGTCTATTGGCGATCCTCTATAGTTATAATGTATTGAACCATACACGCAGTATCTTAATACTCACTGTGTTAATACTCATAATTTATTTCGAATAAAAAATCAATCATTACACAGGCAGGTTATCAGTGTAAGTAATTGATTTTTTTTGTAAATGTACGGGGCTAGGTACAAATTTAATCTTGTTTGTGGGGAATTTTATTCGACCGTATTCAAAATGAAAAGCGAACAAGTTATGTGTGGATAAATTCTATATATTTAAAAAAGTGAAATGAATCGTATCAGTATTCATCTCGTATTTGTGTTACTCTGTAGAGATAAGTTACTTGTTATGGAAACCAAGTGACTGAGTTCGTTTAAAGTTTGCTGTCGACGTTCTCGGAAGTTTGATGAGATAATTACAATATAATAAATGCAGTCATATAAGTGTCTAAAATATGATTGGGAATGAAAGTTTCATAAGTACGGAGATGTCATCATAGAAAATATTTGAAAATCTAAAACCAACTATACATGATCCGGACTTTTAAAAGCGCACATCTTTACATTAAAATAAAACTTATTTGCCAAACTGAGTGATAATTGATAAGATTTCACTTTAATGCATTTTTGAACCTATCACAAGTTAATAGATATTCGAATAAAAAAAAAACAGCCAAATCTGACTCGCGCACGAAGGGTTCCGTAGCACTATACAATATTAAACTTTATAAGTTTGTATTTCTCATAGCACAATGAAAAACATAGTTATTGCTGCGGTGGCACCGAAAATATTCTATATCTCAAGGACTACACAACATATCTTATTCAAACCAATATTCGCTCATAGTTTATTTTAAGTGCTTAATTTTTTTTCAGAATATGGTAGTTCAAAAGTGCCACCCCTAATATTATTTGTTTTCATAATTTCAGTATTTCATTGCATAGCGGTTCGTAGATGACACCATTCTGATTTCATCTATACAGTGCCAACGGTCTCCAGTTAATGTGGCTTTGATATACGGATAGACAGACGGACAGAAAGATAGATGGACAGGACGAAACTATAAGGGTTTCGTTTTTGCCATTTGGCTGCTGAAACCCAAAAATCGTAGTAACAAAATATATTCAATAATTTGGATAGATCGAAAGAATTTTATTGTTTTTTTTTTAATTTTGAAATGAAGTATGGCTTGTTTTTCATTAATTTTTTTCTTTGTTTCTTTCTATTAAGGTTTAGCTCTAAAGCAGGGGTGTCCAAAATAATTGCGTGGAGGGCCAGGTTTATTGTTTTTGAAACCGTAGCGGGTCACTAGGGTAGGGCAGGCAATTTTAATTTTTCAACATGAATAATTTATTAAAAAAAAGAAAGCCTCAGGTTTACAAATTATCGCACTAATGAGAAGACAAACATTTTCTCGTTTGCACAGTGCATCTATGTCAGCTGATATTTTAGAAGTGGCTATGAGCAGAATGCCTGTAAGATGGGTGTCTGAAAAAGATGATCTTGTTTTTGACTTGTTATGTTTCATGCGGGAAAAAAGCTGTTCGCAAGTGTATGTACTACTAAATAGGAAAATTAGTGGAAGAGTTAATTTGGCAAGGTTTGGGTATTGGTAGGGATTAATATACTTTTTGCAAAATTAAATCAGTCCTTTCGGTAGGCAACCATCATTTGCTATTTTTAGGACAGAATTGCTTTGTATATCAATCAATTTTAATTCTAGCTTTAACTCGGTGCTTTCAATTTCAACATTAAATGGATTTTGAAATGCATTTTTGTTGGGTACTTGTGATTTGAAGTATAAGTAGAACCTTTGTAACAACGACGCGTATTGCTTCCGTTGTCTCTTGATCTCTTGAAGATAATGTCTTCCAATGTACGAACTGCTTTTGTTCCATTGTTTTTCTAATAATATGAGCTTTTTTATAAAAGCTTGAACGTTTTCATATAATTGAGTGCAAAGATAATTTTTTCCTTGCAATTTTATGGCTAATATGTTGTTCATATAACTGAGTGCAAAGATAACATGTCCAGTGATCGTGAACACAATCACTGACCTAAGATTGAAATAAACAAATTCTCTTAAGAATTTGTTTATTTCAATCGTAGGCCAGTGATTGTGTTCACGTTGGAGAAGGTATTTGCTATGTTAGAAAACAAAAAAAAAAACATTTAGGTTATTCCATATTTTGGGTACCATGTCTAGGTGGGGTAGATTTTATAGATGGATTATTTATGTCATTTTCGGATTATATGTAATACGTGTGGATTTACTTACTCTTCTAAAATTTTTCTGGGTACATGTTAAATTTACCAAATAAATTTCTTTGGCGACGTAATAATTTAAGTATGTAAAACTTTAAATCGAATTACTAAATAAAACAAGCGCAAATATGAAGAGAATTTTCTACGCACAAAATACTATATGTGCAATTTACGTAGGCTTACTGACAAAGTTGAAATCTATCTTGCACACTTTTTTTATATTTTCAACGAAATGAAAAAAAAAGGAAGTGGTTCTCAATTCGACGGCAAGTATTTTTTTTGCGTATGTATAGCTGTAACTCGGCGACACATTGTCCAATTTTCGTTGTTCCCTTTTTATTTCAAAGGAAATGGATTTTCATCAACTAATCATTATGCTATTTTTGTTTCAGAGAGGACCGATATAATTTGGTCAATATTTATTAATGGACTCCAGAGATATCTTATGGAACCTTTCAACCAATAAGAGTATAATTTTGAGAAAATTGATACTCAGTTTGAACTAATTTGACATATCTTTATATGTACTTCAGTCACAGGTTACCACCTGTGACTGAAGTACATATAAGTAGTATGGAAGATCTGATAATGGACCCGAAAGATGGTGACAGTACTTAGTTAGGAGTAGTTTCATCAAGTTTGGTCATTTGACTTATCTTGGCAAGTCCTTTGTTCATGAATGGCGACCATGATCTTCTTATAGAACAGGTCGAGGACGACAGGAAGTCTTTAATGGTAAAGGGTAATTTCATCGATTTTGGATTCAGACTTATCTGATAATCATTTGGTTACAAGTGGTGGACAAAGTCTCGCTATAGAAGAGGACTCATGTCAACATTTGACGGGGACTTCTCAATGGTGAAGGGTGGCTTTTTGTTCGCAAATAGCGGATTTGTTTTTTGTTCGCAAATGGCGGCCAGACTCTGTGGATTGAGTCTAAAGATGGTAACAGGAACTCCTCAGTTTGACTCATCATGATGTAAACAAGAAGGTATTAAATAAATGGGTAGGTATCTATGTGCAGATATCAAGAAAGACATGAAGCAATTAAGTAATTGGTAGGTAAGTAAGGAACCATATACAAAACTTACGCAAATAATAACGAAAAAAGAAAAACTAGTTATTTCAAAGAGAAAAAACTTGTAATTATTTTCTGAATAACACTTTTAATAATTAAACAATGCAAAGATTTTATGCTTGTTTTGTAACGTTAGGTATCATGAGATCTAAAAATAAAAAACAAAACTTTTAAACAAAAAAATTTAATTGGCTTCAAATAAACATTGAATAAGAAAGCACTGAAAAGAATAACATTAAAAATACGAATTTTAATTGGAAATTTTGCGGTAAAATATCGTTTCCAAACATGAGTAAATTTGAAAAATATTGCTACTGTTGGGTTCGCTGTCAAGTTAAATGTGAAACTCGTGGGTCTTTAAGTATACGCGCATATACATGATAGTAAGATAGAGAGATATCGATGCTTGTCAAATTGTATGCAGTAATTTCAAATTGACACCATATTACGAAGAAAATTAGTATGTTTTTTTTTATTCTAAAATTCACAATAGTGAGTGAAAAGATGAAAGGAAAATCTCATACAGCGAAGTGGCTTTTTTATAAAATTAAGGAACATTTTCATTATGGTAAGTGAGTTTAGCACATGCCAGTGTCAATATTAAGAGTGTTTTATAATTATTTCATATTGTGATTTTATATTTGCTATATATTGCAATAATTGACTTAGTTAATATTTTAATTCCCTCATAGTTTCGACGAAAGAATTACAATTTGTAACGTAGTTTGAAATCGTTTTAAACTGTAAGTTATATTTACAGAATTTTCAACTGTTTTTGCACTGATGCCTTTTCTGTTGAACTCTGCAATGTAGGAAATTGACCATTCAGTAGTAACGGTGTGAAGTTATTTTTTTAATTTTTGGTGGTATCTATGGTTTATTAGTAGTTTGTTATTAAAATTAACATTTAAATTACATTTCTGATTTTTAATTTAACAATGCAATCGTGATTATCTTTAGACCCTATACTTTTCCACCCTTTAATCCGCCTCAAAAGCAACGCAGGCCGAAGTAACACTTCCCTCATGACAATGCCTATTGTGAGTTACCAAGAATACGATGAGAACAAAGCCTTTTTAATACCTCTCTTCACCTGCTAGACACGGCGGCCAACGGACGGAAGTGTACGTAGAGGAAAATAGGAAGGCGAGTAAACTTAATTTGCATAAATCTTTAGAAGGCAGTGTGCATCTCCTGCATATGTGTTTTTAATTAAAGCATGGAGACGGTTCATTCTTTATAATAAAGTGTATTAAACTTTTAGTATTTTTTAAACATTTATTAAATTTACATTTTCTGTCATTGTCGATGTTGTTGTATTGTGTCGAGGTTTGATATTAAAAGAGAGGAAGTAAAATTTAATGCAATAACATTTTATTTCTAATCGATGAAGTTAAGCTAAAAATAAGATACAAGGGTTATTTAAGTATCATAAGCTAGGAATGATTGTGTCTATGATACCTATTCATTTGTAGATATTTTGAAAAAATATTTCCCAATTTGTCTTCATGCATTTCTAATGAGATATCGCCGTAGAAATATGTTGTTTACTTTTTCTTATAACATTAATTTCATCTAATACTGTAGTTTAATTACTTTCCGAAAATTTACTTTCCATCATCTGGCTTTTGAGGGCTGCCCAATTGAAAGTGTCTAGACTGCATTATGCTGAAATAATCCTGAAAATTACGTTTCAATTAGATCTTAATTATATTTAATATTTATATGTTTTTTCTATAATTATTTGAATATAAAATTATTTACATTATTTGATATAATTCTATATTATTTGAATATAGAATTATATAAGTACATGTCATTTAAGAAAAGATACTTCTTGAAGTTAGCCACTTGTAATTATTCTATGTAATTTTTTTACTAATTTTGTTGCTAATGTTTTATTGGAACATGTTTCTAGTCAGAAATTATTTTAATCAGAAAGTCCACTTTATTAAAGTGGCTTTTCTGATTAACAGGCGACCTATTTTAATCAAAGAAGGCACTTTAACTACTATAATGGGTGTAAGAGAATTAAAAGGTTCGGTACAAAAAAATTTTAAAAAACTAAATAAATAACAGATATTCTTATAAATTTATTCTATATATATAAATTTGTAAGGATATATGGAGGTTTACACTTCCGACTACGTTTATTAAAGATTTGTTTCAAAATTTAAAGCCTTTATATTCAATGTAAGAATATCGACATAGTATCGACTTACCTTAAATCCAGAATTTGAAGTCTGTATACACACGGCCTTGGACTTTCTTCTGAGAAATGAAATGATATATAATCTTCTTTGGTTATTTCTGATTGAAGTAATAAGGAACGATTGGGGTAATCCTGGTTGGGGTAATCCACAAAAATAGGAGCATTACATTTTTGATTTTTATTCAGGAATTGGAAGGAAATAAATTTATAAGTATAACCCTATTGTATATTTAGAGCTGTGCAAAGATATACAATAAGACTAGAAGACTAGAACCTCATAATGCTCAACGTCGTTCTGGCGAACGAAATTAGTATATACTGCATCATGTCATTCGAATGCGACTACTGACCTACTTTCCGCACGCTGCAGCGGTTTTAAGCTAAAAAGCAGCCATTGCTTGTTTCTGATTAGAATAATGCCGAAATGAAAGTGATTAAAAATTTTCCCATTAATTTGTACCGAAAACTGGAATTAATTTCAGTGAAAATAGAAACAAATCAAAAATCATCGAGAAAAGGCATATTGTTACAGAATAACCGTAAAAAGAATAAATTGTTCAGACTAAGTAAAATGAAATATTTTCAAAGATTTTAGAAATTATGATAGATGTAAGGATTCAATAAATATTGTAACTTATAAATGGAAGGAAATATGTGGAGAATTTACGTATTAATTCAACGTTTACAACTAAAAAACAATATTGAGACTAAATCCAGGACAGTTTGAAGTATTATGTAACATTTTTTGTACCTAAACACTTAAAAAATAGGGAAAAGCCAGTTTTGAAGAAATGCTGATCATCAGTTTTTCTCCATATTTTCATGACTTATAAAATAAATTAAAACAATTTTTTCATTATGTTGAACATTGGAGACTGGTAAAGATATTAACGTGGGAAGCAATATTATATAATGATAATGGACAAGTTAATAAGTTTTAAGATAACATAGACAAAACTAACAGTTACATTTAATAAATTGTTTAATTTTTTTTCAACAAGACAAAATCAGTATTAAAATATACGTTATATTGGCCAATGGTTTCATCAGATCAATATGAATAGTCTTGAGTGACTGCTACGCTCACCGCATATTAACGTAATTGAAAACGAACAAGATAATAGTCGTATACAATAACAACGAGGATAGAATTTTGGATAGAATTGCTTTTTCACTAATTTAGAGCGCTGTACAATTCAATAATCAAATAAAATGTTTATTTCACTTTAAAAACGGTAAAAGTTTTTATTATTGATCGACAAAATTTTATAACAGTAACAATTTCATTTTTTTTATTTGTTAGTCGTATTCAAGCGATTCTATGTAGACAAGTTAACTACGTTCAGTAAAACGATGCTTAAAAGATATGTTATTATATTAAAATCTTTCACAGTTTTAAAATGCACAGTTAGGGATATTTACAATGCTAAATTTGTGTATTTATTTGTTCTCAGTTACCAAATAATGAAAAAAGAACATTGGTCTTATGCACGTGGCCGAAGGTACATATGGATAGTTTATATTAAAAAGTAAGTAAAGACTATGTAAATTACAACGGTCATAAATTTCTAATAAAAAAAAGAATATTCAAAAATCAATTGTCTATCTTAGTAAATCTACAAACCTAAAAGATTTGTAGATGTATTACAGAAAAAAATCTTTAAACTACCAATTAACCAACATGTTAGTGTTAGATATGGGCGCTGCTGCGGTCCGACGCCCCCTCGACTCGTTGGCGGCCGCCCGCGCCGTCCCCGCCATCTTTTGCCGTGCGGCATGAGCTTGAGCAATAGACTGACTACGTCTCCGATATACGTCACTAACGACAAAATGATGGATTTAACAAAATTTAATATAAAAACACTTTTGGTGTCTTACATACAATAAACGTAAAACAACCTGGACATAAAACTAACCTCTAAAAACATGTCAGGCAGAGGCTTTTAGTACATCCCTGTTGTTGTTTACAGTATAGTGCAATTGAAATATTTATTTAAATATAAGTGAGATTATTTGTTGATATTTCATATCGAATCATGACAAATGGCTTCTGACTAGAGACTTAACTTTGTTTTAACTCTAAATAAACGTAGTTATTAATAAAAGTATTTTTAACATGTCCACCCATTTATTATTTACAGAATTTGAATTAAATACTTTGGATTTGCGCATCCAGTTAGTAATCGGAAAAAAAAGATAAGAGAAAATAGACGGTATGATAAAGAACGTTAAAAAACAATTTGGATTGGAAAATAAGAAAATTCATGTTGATATTGATGCTGGTAGAAATGTGGAACATGCGGTCTTACTAGCTAATATGACCCACATCTCTATCTTGGATATACGGTCTAGTGGCTACACAATCTGCCTAAACAATCTAGTAACTGTTTAGTACTTACTATGACTACACAAGCTACACCATTTAGTGAAAGGAGAGCACAAATAGTATACTTGAGATTTATTTTCTGGAAAAAAAAATGTAAAAAAATCTTCAAGGCTGCAAGGTACCGATCGCCCGAACTGGAATCTGATGCAGAAATGGTGCATCGAGAGTTGGATTTCTTTGGCAAAGTAATGAAATTGATTGAGAGTGGTGAGAATGGTCTTATAAATTAAAGTTATATTTGAGAACCGAGAATGTCTTGGAGAAACAATGGCATTTAGAACAAAAAAAAATAAGTTCTCTCCCTTCAATAAGAGAAAATAGATCAAACTTTTATCTATATCACAAGCAAATAACTTTTTATTGTTTTTATAATTTATTTTATAAAAATCGTTTTAGTGGCTTCATTCCAAACAATTATACCTTAGTTTGAAACTCAAAAATTGGTACAATTCAAATTTCAACACTCTTTTTGCATATTTTAAGGGAATTCATTGCTGGGGCTCGCAGTCACTGTTGTGTTTTTAACATTTAGTTATGCAGTTGTGTCGTCAATGTTGAACGTATTCACATATGAGGCAACATTGGAACTTAAGTCATTTTGTGTGCCCCTAAATAAGAAACTACCTCCTTAATTCCAATGCCAATTCTTCTTTACCATTAACTATTAACAAATAAATACAAAAGAAGACAACAATTATCCATAATTTTGTTATTTGTTTTATATTAACTAGTCGGTGACGGATGCGCATTTTGGAAGTAAAATCGTTCACGCTATGAAATTTTAACTAAGACGCTAAGAGATTTTTACCCATGTATTTTAACTAACGCTAGAAACAATTAAATGAAACTACGTGATGTAGTATTATTTCTACTTTCTTTAGGTTATTTACCACAACCTAAATTTCGTTATATTACGACATCTTCAGGTGGGCTATTAGCAAAGATTAACTCTTACGAACATCCAACAGCATTTATATGTTTCAAAAACAATAGCGGAAGCCGGGTTTATGTGAATGCTGTTGGATGTTCGTAAGGGTTAATCTTTGCTAATAGCTCATCTGAAAATGTTGTAATACAACGAAATCTAGGTCATGATAAAGAATTTAAAGAAAGTAGAAATAATACTACATCACGTAGTTCCATTTAATTGTCAATAATGAATTTCTACAAAATTAACGCCAAATATATTCGACATTAGAAAGTAAATTGAAAATTCTACTCCGATAAATGTAAATCTTTCAGTACAGAACAAAGGCCATTTTAGCTACATGTAATGTATATTGAGCTAAGCGTGCGTTATATTTCCATTGCATTGTCACGCTGCAGGGAGCACGAGACCGCAGCCCGCGGCGCCGGCCGCTCCCGCTCTATTTTAAACGTTTTAATTGCGTTTTTAGCACTGGCAGTAATTCTATGTTAACGGTGCGATGTGTATTTTAATTATAAGTCGTGGAGTGCATGTGTTTAATGGCAGACGCGTGTGTAATTTGAGTATTAGGCGCGAGCTTTTGCAAATTAATGAGACGAGGAGGAAAACGAAATTGATAAATACGTCGTTGGTTATATGTTTTACTCACACAAATTAAATTTTAGATGAAAAACAATATAGTTTGCCAGTAAGATAAATATTGCTTTGAAATATATAACGAAAAAATATTAACAAAAACAAAAAAAGTGTTATGTAACACGTTCCTGTTGCAAATTACCCAAACGCGTCACGAACTTTTCTTCGAAGTCCTGCCCAAAAAAAAAATAAAAAGGACGACCGATTTCAATATATTAAATGGAAGAAGTACAAAGCTGGAGTTATTTTTACTCTTAACATTAGTCAGATAGCAGTAGAGTTGAATTACTTACACATATTCTGTGGAACGAAAATCTAAGATCGAAAATCTAATTCAATTTTTATATCTTTTCCCATATGGGGTTTTAAGTAATTGCTTTCAATGGAGTACCATACTCTAAACAATTATGGATATTACGTATAGACTTTACGCAATAACGTCAAAAAATTTAATGACCACTTTCGAAATATTATTGTATTTTTACAAACATCATTAAAGTAATCTCGAACATGGAGTGATAATAACGACACATTTACTGATGTTTAAATTTATTACCCAAATTCCATTTAATCATAGCTTGTATGTTTCACTGAAGTAACTAATATTCCCAGCAATTTCCATAAATATGAGTAAATAAAGGGTACTTAAGATATATAATCTTCCTAAGACGTTCCACACTTCAAGAGGATTGCGAGCTACAATGATATGTGCCATCTTGGAGTAAATTGCTTGGCGCCAGTTCTCGTGATCTTGCACTAATATTATAGCTTCATGGACAGTCATTTGTAGGGTACTTGTGATTTGGTCAGCTTAACGAGAAGGCCTTCGGTTACTTGGTCTTTTCCCTTCGATCCTTCTTAGCAGAATACCTTACTCCAGATTATCTGTTTTTTTATAATATGCCTTAAATAGGTACTTGAATACTAATAGGTAGAGAGCAGCCTATTGTGAATGCCGATTTCTTCGGGGATTGACTTGTCGGTCCTATGCGCAGTCCAAGATAACAAGATACCTTAGGATATAGTACACATTAATCCCACTTCTCCTTAATTTAATCCAACCGATATTTTGCGTATGTTTAAATTATTAAATCAGTAAAAAGGTTTCCATTTTTTTTGCGGAAGATGGGAACTTAAATAAGATATGAAAATCGACTAAATCGGATTATTTATCTCTACAAAAATTACGAATATTTTAAGAAAATAATCTCACGTAATGAAGATATCTCTGATCTATATAAGTGGAAAGCACGCTTTAAAATATAATAGGTTTTCAGCTTACTATATTTTAAAGCGTTAGTTTTCAGCTTGCTAGCTTAATTGATAATGATGGTATTTAGAATGACGCGTGATTCAAAGTCATTGTTAATAAATTGTTGGTAAGCGACGCGACAAATTCCATTGTATATTGCACAACAAATTTCTAACAATAAATAAAAAATTAAACAAATTGAACATAACAATAAGCAAAGAAAAAAGAAATGCGTTTTACTAGCCTTGTCAAATTTTGTAGCCAAATACTTGCAGGCGGGACCTTATAAGAGTAAGAAATCTGCATAAATCGACGTTTGATTGTCATTTCTCGCAAATTATTGCTTAACAAATTTTAGAACTTTTACAAGTCACAAATATATTTAGATACATGAGTATAACAATTCTTCATTAACATAATCTATTACGATGACCATTTTAGCACGTTTTATATTTTCGCTTATATTGTGTAATTAAATGAATAAAACACACAACATGTTTGAATTCAACGTGAAGAATGCGTGCTGTCAGTTTTATTTGTCGGTAGGAATAGCCATTGACAATCTCTACTTTGCTACTATATTACATATTTTTTGTGACATTTACAAAGATGCATTTTATTTGTATGCTTTTACAATTCACAAATATATTTACATACATGGGTATAACAATTCTTCATTAACATAGTCTATTACGATGACCATTTTTGCACGTTTTATATTTTCGCTTATATTGTATAATTAAATGAATAAAACGCACAACATGTTTGAATTCAACGTAAAGAATGCATGCTGTCAGTTTTATTTGTCGGCAGGATAGCCATTGGCAATCTCTACTTTGCTACTATATTACATATTTTTTGTGACATTTACAAAGATGCATTTTATGTGTATGCTTTTACAATTCACAAATATATTTACATACATGGGTATAACAATTCTTCATTAACATAGTCTATTACGATGACCATTTTAGCACATTTTATGTTTTTGCTTATATTATATAATTAAATGAATAATACGCAGAACATGTTTGAATTCAACATAAAGAATGCATGCTGTTAGTTTTATTTGTCGGTAGGAATACGCGTTGACAATCTCTACTTTGCTACTATATTACGTATTTTTTGTGACATTTACAAAGATGCATTTTATTTGTATGCTTTCACAGTTGACAGATAATTTATTTAAAATGGTCATAATAATATAATAATTTGGAATAGAAACTAATGGTAAATTTATAACATATTAACAATTTTTCTTTGGTATAAATAAGTTACTTGTTATTACCAGACTTCTTACTTGCTATTTTATCAATTAATTAATTAATTTTTTAAAATTTCAGCTATGGCGTGGTACTGTCACGTTTTCATTACTACTATAATGTACAAATTAATTCATATAATTTTATTCTATGAGATATTGATAATTTATTACGAACTAAATTTTGCTTAAAAATATTCCAAAGGAGAGCGTGACATACCGTCTCATTTGATGACAATATTTTTTTAGCTTTTTCGCCGATTAACTTGTATAGAATTTCAATGTGACCAAATTATTTATACAAACAATATTATCAAACTCTTATTACAAGTGGAACAATATTTAATGTTAAATTGAAACGCGAGTAGTAATAAAAGGAGTAAAACACATGTGTAAAATGTAGAATCTTGAAGTTTGTACTGGAAAATCATCAACTTTACATTTTATTTTGGTCTTAAACACAAGTACCTTGATATAATAGTGAGCTATGTAGCATTCAAAGTCTCTTTGAAATGAATTCAACCTCATTTTATGTAATATGAACCCAACAAAAAAATAAAGGATGTACAGATGTAATAAAAAATTGCACTCTCTTATTATAGATAATACATAGCAATTATTTATAACAAAAAATATTCTGAGTATATACACGGCCTTGTACAGCCTTTAATGAACTATCGTATATAACATGTAACAAAGGGCATATCTGTTACTCAAATATATGACTCTTTGCAACAAACTGGTTATAATTTAATCATGTCCCTGTCAAAAAATGTAAATTTTATGCCTTGAAATGGCAAACTGACAATGATTTTTTCAGAAACAGTTCAGATTATTATCATGAGTTTCCTTAATATTTTTACTCAATTTAATTTACAGAATCACCTATTTGCATATGTACGTTAGTACACGATCTCGTAACGCCTTTATTGAACTATCTTATATACCATGTTGCAAAGAACGTGTCTATTATTCATATGTACGATTCTGAGTATCAATTTGAGTACAATTAAATCATGTTCTGTAAAAAAAATTTAAATTTTATTCTTTGAAATGGCAAACTGACAATATTTTTTTCAGAAACGGTTCAGATTATTATCATGCGTTTCCTTAATATTTTTACTCAATTTAATTTACAGAATCACCTATTTGCATATGTACGTTAGTACACGATCTCGTAACGCCTTTATTGAACTATCTTATATACCATGTTGCAAAGAACGTGTCTATTATTCATATGTACGATTCTGAGTATCAATTTGAGTACAATTAAATCATGTTCTGTAAAAAAAATTTAAATTTTATTCTTTGAAATGGCAAACTGACAATATTTTTTTCAGAAACGGTTCAGATTATTATCATGCGTTTCCTTAATATTTTTACTCAATTTAATTTACAGAATCACTTATTTGCATATGTACCTTAGTACATGACCTCGTACCGCCTTTATTGAACTATCGTATATAGCATGTTGCAAAGAACGTGTCTATTATTCATATAAATGCTGAAAACTCGGTATAATTGAATCATGCATAAAACTTGGTATAATTGAATCATGTTCTTTCCAAAAAATGTAAATTTTATTCCTTGAAATGGTAAACTGACAATGATTTCTTTTAGAAACGGTTCTGATTATTATGATATGGTTCCTTAATATTGTTTACTCAATTTGTTTTACAGAATCACCTATTTGAATAATAGGTACGTTAGATACATTTATATTACACCGGTGTGTAATATAAACGTATCAGACTATTGTAATTATAGACAAAACAACAAATATATATTATTATGCGTATCATACTGAGTATACCTACTCGTATCTAGAAAGAGTTTCTATAAAAAAAGTTATTTATTTTCTTTGAAACTTTCAACAGTAATGTTTTCAGAAATTGTTGATAATTTGCATGTCACTTCTACCATTTCCTACTCATTTTGGTACACAGAACATCTCTATGTGTAATATATGCGTATCCGGTATACATTTGTACAGTGAGGCATTAAAATGTTTGATTATTCTATTATCGTTGGTATTCCTGTGAACTAATATAAATAATCCGAGGCTTTGGTTTTATTTTATAATAGCATAGGCAACATGTAATTATCGTATGTGTAATATATGCATGTCCGGTATACATCCGGTATACATCTGTATTACTGTATGTATAATATATGCATGTTCGGTATACATCTGTACAGTTAGGTAATAAGATATTTGATTATTCTATTATCGTTGCTATTCCTGTGAATTAATACGAATAATCCGAGGCTTTGGTTTTATTTTATAAGAGCTTAGGCAACATATAATTATGGTATGTATAATATATGCATGTCCGGTATACATCTGTATGATTGTATGTGTAATATATGCCTGTCCGGTATACATCTGTACAGTGAGATAATAAAATATTTGATTATTCTATTATCGTTGCTATTTCTGTGAACTAATACGAATAATCCGAGGGCTTGGTTTTATTTTATAAGAGCATAGGCAACACGTAATTATCTTGTGACTTGGTGTAAAACTCAAATGGTCATGTTAGTTTTAAGTTTATTCGTGACACGAATGCCGAACAAAGCTTCAACATACTCAGTATCACGACAGTCACGAGCGCTTCTAGTAATTCGTACTCTCCTGTATGGTAATTTAGACGTTTCGTTTAAATGTACTATTCCAAACGATAGTCATTTGTACCCAACTAACCCCAAGCTGTCGGGTCTAGGTTTTAAAATGAGTTACAATGTATTCATTTGTATTAAAAGTTAACAAGACACGATACTTGTATACTTAGTTCTAAATTAAACACTTTTATTTGGATTTAAGATTTTAGCTTATATGCTGGTCTATTTTTTATAGTTTTGTAGTAACAAGGTGCATTCTTATAACGTTTATTATGTTCATTCGCCTGTCTGTTAATTTTTCATTGCCACTCAAGTTATACATAGTGTACTTTTGCCATTAAATTTTTATTATTGTATATGGAATTTTGCAAGTAGATGCTTAATTTAGATATTTCATTTATTATATAACAAGATATTAAAAAGAATGGTATTCAATTTATTAAGACTCCTCTAAATTTTCAACTAAGTTACTTGAAAAACCTGAAAAGTGCTCAAGGTATTAACAACTGATTAAAATTATTAAATAGGATTTATTTTCGTTCGTTGCAAAAGAAATTTAAGGACGAAGAGAACTGCGGAACCCTTTAAAGATTTAGAAGTGTTAGTAACTCGATTACGGCTAGTTTTGAGGGTTTCATACGCGAAAGGTATCCTATTGTTGTGGCAACGTTATCTGTTTGTTCGTCCATTTATCTATTCAGCTCTCCACCTACCAGAATTCTAACTTTTAACTGACGTGAGATAGAAACTTTAAATTTATATACAGTACGTAGTTAATTTTTTATATAACGTTGTTAGAATTGTCAAAGTTGTCACTTTAGACTCATTTTATCAGGTCTATCTTAAAGATGTCATTACGTAGAAAGCTGTATTTAAAAAGATGAAACAAGAAAAAGAAGTAAATATAAAATTGTTGAAAAGTTATATGTAATAACATCAAAGTATTATTGAGAAATTCAACATATTTTATAGCCATTGTACAATATTTTCATGATGAAAAACAATATCCATATTTGTAAATAGTTTAGCAGACACCCTTAAATGTTTAAATTTTTATGTGTATGAGTGCGTACAGAACCCTTAAACTGCGATTTCTTCTCTTATTTAAAAGGTTCATTATAATTTCCTGCATGTTACTTAAATTTTGGTTGAATCAAGAGATGGGCAGATTTTATATATATATATATATATATATATATATATATATATATATATATATATATATATATACATACACACACACACACACACACACACATATATAATAAACATATATATAGATAAATTTATGAAATTGTTGAAATACATCTTACAAAAAAATACACAAATTATACATTGCTAAAAAGAACATTTAAAATGATACAACTTCGGACTAAATTTTTGTTTTGTTACTTTCTGGAGAAAAATAAAACTAAAACTGTATTTTAGTTTATAGTCATATTCACGATATCTACATAAAATTTCATTTCATTTTTATAAATGTCTTTAAGTATGAAACATTGGTTTCTGTAGTTTAGTGCATTCATTAACTTAAAAATTAGTTGAAAAACCATTTGTTTCAGGTTGGTCTCGTTTAAAAGGTACTTTGGTAATTGGTAGTTTTTTTAATATATCGAAAGGTTCTTAAATAAAAATTATACTAGTACATCATAATTCCATTGAACTTACCTGTATGAATTTATGTATTTCGCTATGTGACTTGTTCCACTTTAACTTCAACTTTGAATTATATGAAATGATAAAACCTCTTAAGAAAGTAAATAAAATGTCTTATTTTAGCTTCAATTAAATCATCGAAATACCATTTTCAAATATATCTAGTAAAGTGCTAATGATGCAAACAAAAACAATGATAGATTACATAAAGCTATTCCCTTCAATCTTTTTAGATTTCCGAAGATCTTTAATCCTCATATAGATATATATATATATATATATATATATATATATATATATATATATATATATATATATATATATATGTATATATATTTTATTATTATATATGATTTATTATTATTATTATGATTTATATACTGATTTATTATACATGTATGATTGTTGGTGTATTCTAAGTTAACAGTTAAATACAAATATATTATAACATAAACGATCGGAATTTCGAGTTATGATTTCAATGATGAACAACACACAAAATTAATAAAATATCGATTATAGATCGGCAGAAAAATTAATGATGGGTTATAATATAAAATTAATAATTATTATAAGAGATTATAATATAAAATTAATTATGGCTTTCATTTTTTCGCAAAACTAAATAAGATCTCAAGTTAACTTCGATTTACAATTTTCATGCAAGATATATTGACACTAATAAATTACAAAAATATCAGACCTCGTTAACAATAGTGATTAAAGTTTATTAATCATGTATATGCTATAAAAAAAACTAAAGCAGATGGTGCAAAAACATGTAATTATTTGTATTTTTTGCGGTATCTCTTGCGCGCAGTAATTAAATTTGACAAATATTTTAGTCTGTAAAACAAAAACCAGGTAGGAATGAGTCAGAAAAATAACTTAAGGACGTCATTTATCAGCTCAATCGAAAGACTTTAGTTAACATGTCGTATGTTCTTAATTATCGATCTTCTAGTCCACGATAAAAAAGTCTATAGAGACTGTTTTTTTTGCCATTTTGTGAAGTACTTTTAGCTCTTTAGATTAATATTTGAAGTACTATAATACGTGTGAGCACTTCACCGATCTTTATATATTGGGTCGCCTAATAAGTGTTCAGCCACATGTTCCGAACTTATTTTAAAATATTGTCCAAAGTTTCAGAATTTTTCATTGTACAATGTAAAGAGACTTCAGTGCGCCCGCCCGCACTGAATAACCGCAAGAAGTGTTTAAGGAAAATAAATTTAAATCTACATCATGTAAGAATTCTTCCACTCATTGTCATCAAAAAGAACTTTTATTAGCTGAAACAGTTGGTGACAAAAAGTAAGTTACTTACCTATTGTAGAATAAATAGAAATTTCAATGACCAAAGACCTAAACCTGAATTGTCAAGTTGCTGATGGAATATCAAAGGCGTTATTCATCAAGAGTTGCTCTGGAAGGGATTTGCAACAAAATACACAGTTTTACTATCAGCAATGATATTGACACGTCAACAAACTAAGCAGTCGAGAGGATAGAGTTTATTTTATCCTTGAAAACACTAAACTACATACAGCACAATATACTCGAAAAAAATTACAAAGTTTAGGTTGGTTCATCCAATTTATTCAACTAATCTTGCATCGTGTAATTATCACTTCTTCAGATAACTGAGCAGTTATAAGGAATACAAATTTGACAGTATGAAACATTGAAAATATTTTGTTAAATTTATTAAATAAGTCACCAGATTCTACGCTGAAGAGATATCACTGTCACTGCCTACCAGATGGCGGTTAATAATTAATAAAGATGGTGCATATCGTACAGTTTAAATTTTTTAAAAGCCGATTTTTCAATCCTTAGGTAAATAACCAGATAGGACTATGACAGATTTGAATAAATATTATATTCGATGGATAGCATCATTTTACATTTTTTAATGGTCAGATAGAAGTTAACTATCGAATAAAGTCCCTAGCGGAGGAGTAGCATTTTCTGTTACTTTCAGGCCCAGATAAGTGTTTATTGACGAGCTAATCACGTTTTAGTTTATGTTTGTGCAACTCATCATAGCGTATTTTCTCTCTTCTTTGTCTCCTTTTCGATACTCTTGTATTTTAATGTTAAAGTTTTTACTGTGCATACGGTATTTCCTCTTGGCGCGGCGTTAAATTTGGTGGCAATGGACATCCGGGCGACATCTTTTTTTTGTTCAAGGCTGCGTCAGTTTTCGTGTTTTATAATATATTACGATAACTAGTTATTCACTATTCACTATTACGATAACTAGTTATTCAATCACTAAGCGGACATCGGATTTTTCGAAATTAAATGAACCGACGCTATTCTTTCTTTCTCCCATTTTCGGATTTTTTACAACTAAATTTATAAATAATAACACGCAACGAGTAACTAGAATGAAACAAATAAATACATTATAGGTTAGTTTTGTATGTTGCATTAAATGTCAAATGTCAAACTAACGCTATATTCCTGTCACTGTCTATCATGTGGAATTCGATATATAACCATTTCGTTTGGTCATGTTTAGAATGAAGTTGATTGGACTAAACCACGGTTTACTACAGTTAACTATTCTTTGGATAACGTATCATTGAAAAATGCAAACGGTTACCTGGCAGATAATTTGTAAAATATTTATTAGCCACTTCATTTGACGATTAAAAAATAGGGCTTTGGATAGTCAGATTTTAAGACTATTTGTAAGAATTTATTAATTGTTTTGTTTTTTATTAACGTTTTTTTACACCTATTCTCAAAATATAGTTTTCAAAATTTCCTTTACTTTAACTTTAGGACAATTATGACATGTTTGCGATAATTCTTATAATTTATAAAGTTTATATAGTAATTGTTGATATTACTTTATTAAATTCGCAATTAACTTATAGGAACGCCTAAAGATGTCAGGTCAGTATTATTTGAATAGCACATTTGTGAATTTCTTAGATTTTTTAAGTTATATAATTATGTCAAAATAACATTTGACGTGCCTTTAGTATTTTATTTAGTAATTTAACATATAAATTATTATACAACGCTCTATTTCTTAAAGTTATTAACATTAAAAAGCATAATTACTACAAATCATTTGAAAATAGATGTACTAAATAAAAATTAGTTACGTAAATTATATTTTGTTCATTAAAAGACTCTTTATATTAATTAGATCTTCGTGGTTATACTAATAAAATATCAAATAAAAAGAATAGACAGTGTAGAAGCGAAGTAAAAGTTAAGAAAAAACAGGAGAAGAAAATTACAATTGGAAAGAATTCTACAGCTAAGTTTCTGGCGTCGGACTCGTCCCTGCTGCAACTCTTAAAAAAAGCATGATAACTAACGATGAAACGCTGCCAGAGCCAGGCCATTGGTATTATTATAAAGACTGAGAAAAAATATTTGATAGTTCCCAGCTGCATTTCATTGTTTGTTACTAAGATTGCTTGAAAGTTGTAAATATGACAAAGCCATAGTTAGAGCCGTAGCTCTGCAATACTTTCCAACCTTAATTTTTTTGCTTACAAAAAGCAAGTAACTTATTAATTTTTCTCTTCGCTCGCAAAAAAAAAATAACATTTTAGTTTTTCTCTTCGCTTGCAAAAGCAATTAACTTATAGGTTTTTCTATTTGCTTGCAAAAGCAAGTAACTTATTAGTTTTTTTCTTTGCATGTAAAACCAAATAACTTATTGGTTTTTCTCTTTGCTTGCAAAAGCAAGTAACTTATTAGTTCTTTTCTTCGCATGCAAAAGCAAACAACTTATAAGTTTTTCTCTTCGCTTGCAAAAGCAAGTAACTTACCAGTTTTTCTCTTCGCTTGAAAAAATAAATAACTCATTAGTTTTTCTCTTCGCTTGCAAAAGCAAATAAATTATTAGTTATTCTCTTCGCTTGCAAAAGCAAGTAAAGTAAGAAATTATGACAAATAAAGTAATAAAAAATAATAAGTTTTTCTTACTTTATTTGTCAAAATTCAGTTTGGTTTGAGAAATGGGGAGGAATACAGAAACGGTGTGTCCATTTCTATATTCCTCCGAATGAGTAAAATAAGTTACTCTCTTTTTGGCAAAATTTTATATTTATTCTCATAAAATTATACTTTATTGTAGCATAGGGTGCCTTAAAATTATGGTCCTACGCAGTAAGGTACTTAATATTCATTCGTCTTACAGTTTGTTAATAAACGAACTTTTGTTTCGTTACACACAATACAAGGCCCGGTCGATGTACGAAATTGCAGATAACATTGTCGGTATCGCTAACACGTTAAGTTTTATACCGGCCAATAAATCCGCTCTGTAAAATTCAATTTAATGAAGGCACATAACAAACAAGATATAATGACAATTTGCCCAAACTCAAGCGAGATTTACAGCACACGCTGTTCATTTGCATAGCGCGAACATAAATTCTCGTTTAAAGGAATGCTGCGAGGCAGTTTTATGACTATGGCCATTCGATGGATAAAAAACACGGCTCTTTATTATTAAGAGGCCGATCATAACAAAGCAATACGCGTAGCTCCTCTGCCTCTTGTTTCTTTTATAAGCCTGTGAATGAATCAACGCACGGTTCAAGATTAATATTATAATTTTATTAGTGTGTATTGGACCATTAGTTTCCTTTAGAGGTCTCAATAGGCGATGAAGTTAATAATGGCGATTGGAAAGATCTAAGTAATAAAACGTTTGGATTAGTGTGAAAACGAGAATAAAGCCTGCGATTCGCTGCAATCTATACTTAAATAATATCAAATGCAATGTTAAATGAAGCAAATAGTAAGCTTATAGAAAAGCAATATTTCTTATTCGTAATTCTCAGGTCCTTCTTCAAAACGGTGATAATTTTTTTAAACTTATGACTTGAAGTTAAAATATACTTTTTTAAAGCCTATTTGTAGACTAGTTCTTCTTAAAACTTCTCCTGAAAACATTACAATGATAAATTGTTCTTTCCAAATAGGTATTCTTATAATGTGTGAGCTATAGATAGAAATAGAATAGATATAAATGTATATATTTGCATACGTACTTTATCGCTCGTAATACATACATACATGCATACATATATATATATATATATATATATATATATATATATATATATATATATATAAGCTCGTTCGAACCTAACAGTCTTAAACTTGCACTACACTACTCGCGAAGTTGATCGAAGTTAGGCGAAAAGAATAGTGTAGAGAGGTACTTCGATTCGCTTTGCGCAACCTCGCCTCGCCTCGGGCGACTTCCGACCGCTGTCGGTTTTTTGCACACAAGTCAAAGGATTTCGCAAGTTACACGAAGCGTATCATTATACTACTCAGCGTACTTCAATTTGTAGATAGACGTCGTACTGTTTACACGTAGGTACCTGCGGGCGACTCACGGCTACTGAACACCGCGAGGTTGCACGAGGTTGTAATCACGTACTTCGGACTGCGATCAACTTCGACATCGAGGTAACTTAACGAGTAGTGTAGAGGGCTTATTGCAATTATGAATTTTAAATTAAACTTGCTCATTATGTTGGTATACAATTGGATATCTGATTTCTATTGTAATATATACGTAAACGAATACTAATTTCATATTAAGTTCTACGTATATCATAAATAATGTTACTAATATAGACAGATTGTCATTTCAGTTGTTCTTAAAACGCGCTAACGAAGTTTGTGACATGAGAGTACATAAGTCAAGATGGAGACTTGCAGATGTAGGTATGAATATACGTCCTTTTGATTCTAAACTTCCAATATATATATATTCCAATTTTTTGCTCTCTTGTATAGAATATTTCCGTTTACATTATTTATGTTTGAACGTTTTTTAAATGTTCTTTAATAAATTTTATTGAAGTAATTCAATACATTGTTTTTCACACAAAATTAAAGAGCTATTCCATTACATGGTAATTTTGGCTAACGTATTTTGCACGTTAACAGAGAATTTCCTCTACACTTACACTCGCCATATTAAAATAAGATTATGCAATATTAATGAAAAATTATTTACTTGAATATGCCTGTTCCATGAAATATTTATTTGACCTACGTCTCTTGCATATATTGAAAGTTTAATTGTTATTTTATTTATTCTTGCGTTGAAAAAATGCTCATACATCAGGTCATATCCCATTTGATTCATTCCAAATAAATATTGTGTCAAATTGGTCTACATAGTTTGGTATATTATTGTTTTCCACATATCTCTTCATATATATATATATATATATATATATATGTATATATATATATATAATTTTATTTAACTGAATAAGATTCATCATTCACTAAAATTCTTTTAAACCTACAGATAACTTGAAGCTAGTTGTAAGTAGTACAGCGAGTATTCAGTGCTTCGTGCAGTTAATTCCTTTGTTTCTATACCCTAAATAATTGTTTAAATTCACCAACAATATGACTAAATTAATAATTTCACGATAGCACGAAGAAAAAGAACCCTCAACATTAAGAACCTGCTATCTTAAATAAGAGAAACTGACTTATGATTGTAATATATACAACTTTTCACTAAGATTTTCAAAAGAATGCCAAGGTACATTTTAGGCCTGCAATAATGGTGGAATTTTTAGATTTAGTCAGTCTGGCAAAGAAACTGGTTAAAGTGTGACCATCCTTAAAATTATCTTAAAAATCTTTGCGAATAGCTCATCATCCTAAATTGCATACATATATACGTTTAATTTATGCCCAATACGCGCACTGCAGTAAAATAGTCCACTATTATTAACCTAGTTATCGCGATAAAACAAATTTTCCTTTTGTTTTTCCTGTAGATTATTTATATGAAACTTTATAATTGAGCTCAAAGTTTGCCTCAAATTGATATGTATCTTTACGTGATATATTTACGATATATATATATTATTATCCGTCATACGTACATAAGTACGCATGCTAAATGTTACATTATTTTGACATTCGTCTAGTTTTGTTTCTTTTTTCAATATGCTCTTATTTATAAGAGGATATTGAAAAAAATCGCCCTTAATTAATAAAAATCAAATAAATTATGTTGCAACTTGCAAAAAAAGCTAAATAGGTTAAAAATAATAAACCCCAATATGAAAAGAATGTATATATTTTTTTGTTATCCCATTCATCTAAATGATATATAAAATTGCAAGCGGATACGTATGAACATTGCCCTGCCCTTCTTTGCTGAAAAATGTTATCCATTAGTATCATAAAACAAAACCTACTGCAAAAGTTAGAATCTGTCTTGAGGCAAGAGTATATTATATTACGTTTAACAATGTGGAAATGGTTTTTTTACATAAACTGATTACACCGGAAAGGATAAAAATTATGTATTATCTTTTTTTTTACTCGTCGTGTTAAAGCTATTTGCCAATTTTTTTTATTCTTCTTTAAAATAGTTCAGGTTTATATTGAAAGTTGGTTTTGAGTAACCTGTCATAGATTTAAATTTAAACACATTATATTTGCTCGAACAAGACTTATTTGGAAACTGCGATAACTATTCGTCATCTTAATAGACTTGTATTTAACATTGCATACTTCTTAATTAATTTAATAGATACGGTATCGATTAATCTACACGCTTCAAATTTTTGTATCGGCTACCGTAGCGGGTAGTGACAGTCGCTTCCGCAGGATGTTGGAGTTATTCTCCGATTGTTGCACGTTGAAGATTATAGATAAGACAGATGAATATATTATTCCCCAATACATTTATTATGTAGATCCATAATTAGAAAACCTGTCCACAGTCAAGTGTCTTACAAAAATTAAAATGCGGATTCATTTTTAGAATTTATGCTAAATGATTTATGATTGGTTTTAAATAGTAGTTACAGCACTTAGAGCAGAGGATATTTAAACGTATACGAGTAGTATTGGGTCGTGTAACATTCATTGTAACGCATTTAAAAAAGCATAAATGTTGTATTTTCATTTCCGATTTTCTTAAGAAAATAGACATGTTTTTTGTTTTATACATCGATTCTAATTTAGGCTGAACTATTCCTAATATCGCGTACTGGTTGATCTATTAACTACAGACTATCCTGTATAGAATTTAAATCATTATTTGTACTACTTTTTCTGTTTATATTTTATGTTAAAGTTACATTTTAGAAATTATTATTATGAAAAACTTATATAGAAATTATATGATGTAAAAATGTAATATATGAAAAACATATTTATATGAAAAACAATGAAAATATGAAAAACATGTTTATATTTTAACCTGAGTAGAAACTGAGTGTGCCTCAGCACTTAAAAAACAAATGTAATGGTCACATAAATATTTTTAAAGTAATTTAATAAATCTAAACGTTTACATATGATTTATGGTGCTAATATTTTTATTAGAGCGACTCGTTAAATTCAAAGATGCATTAAGTGAGACAGTATATAAATAAATGGGATAACATAGTTTTTCCAACAATTAAGTTACTTTGCAACATCTAATGAGATATATACCGTAGTATGTATACATATAAATATTGTACCACATAAACCCATATCTAAAGGGAGAGGACCAAAGGGAACTAAACATTCCCTTGAAATCTTCATACTTACAATTTGTAAAATTATTTATTCTCAAGATATATAATTAGGAAAAATCATAAAGTCGATATTGAAAAACTACAGTCGATATTGGAAAACTACACGATATGAATTTGACATATCCTATTCTAGTTTTTTTCAAATTTTGTACACAGGAGAAATAGAAAAAAATTACTTAATCGTAAAATGATTCGATCTTATTTTTTTTATAAAATAATTTTAAGTAAATCGATTAAGCTATAGTGATAACAATAATTTATTAATACAATACTAAAAACCGAAAAGTTTCTAATCTTGAATTAGACTAGACGAATAATTTGACTCTTTTACCGTATTCAATCATTTACGCGCTTGATCTGGATCACATTGTAGTAATATCTATATATCTTTGGAAACATGCTTCGTTATTTATAATAAATCTGACATATTTACAAATTTCCCTACTATAAAAAAGCATTATAATATTATACTCATGTCATTGAAAGTAAATGAAAGTAAGCGTACAATAAATAAAAATAAAATGTCGAATTGGAAAACTGTCGTTATTCAGTAGTTTAGGAAATTACGATAAAGGGCACGGTTTAAATTTATAACATCAGTAAAATATCAAATAATCGGTATTCTCTTTAAAATCGGTGATCAGAGGACATTTACACAGCTACCGAGACTAATTAAAATAATAAAAAGGACGAACTAAAAATGAGTTCCTTAAAATATCGTAAAGCCCATCCGACAAAGTCGAAACGATATCTTAAAATTTAACGAGATTTCGTAAATAAAATTCTCCAGATCTTAATCACAAAATTTAACTACGGAGCTGTGTAGAATCCGTTCTAATTAAAATTTAAAAAGCTCCGAAAAGAACTGTTGACGATTTCGGTGTTGTTAGGATGGACGGATGCTGGATGATAAAAACGATTAAATTATGGTACGAAGTTGGATTTAAAAAAGTGGTTAATGTGCCATTCTCAGGATCGTAAGACGTTAGATGCGGCATTTTGTTAGAACTGTGACATACACATATGCAGTTTATTGGTGGTAGTTTAGGTTAAATGATTTTTATTTTTATAACATTCGTATTTCAGTAGGGTATATCAAATATATAAATTAAAAAAAAATTATTTCAAACTTGGATCGTTTAAAAAAAATTCTATTTCGAACACAGATCTTTTAAAAATTACCATTTTTTATTGAATATAAAATCTGTTACGATCACGATGGTGTTATGATGTTTATTTGTTTTTATTATAAAAAAAAATTTATCACAAAAAACGCGAGTTTTCTAAGAAAAAAATAAAGGTATATATTTGGTATTTTAAAAATATTTGTGAGGGATAAACATGATATATTAACACTTTTTAAATATTTTATCTTACTCTTGTCACTAAATTTGGTTTGTAAAAATACAATTTTGTTTTTGAGGACGTTGTTGGACTAAAATGAAATTCGATTAGTTAATAGTTTTTCATTAACAAAAACAGGAAAAATATTACAAATACTTTGTTCATATTCCATAAAATTTTCCCTTCCAAATAGATAATTAGAATTTTTCAACGTCTCGTCGTCAGCCATTTCAATAAAACAACTTTTATTACCAGACAGTGATTATTATTTTAACAATGACATTGATATCTTCACTTAGTATTCCTTTCAGTAAAGACAAGTTAAAGAAAGAATTTAAATCTAGTAATCTGCTTTAATTTTATTTACATGCAGCACGTCACATCTCATTAACAAGCTAAAAGTGTTTCTAAAAGGCTGCGATTAAATGAATATAAAGATTGTAGTCGTGATTATACCACTGTGGGGTTAATAAAAGTATAGAGGCGTTTAGCTTATTAGAACTATATAAACGATTTATATCGCAGCTTCTACTATAAAAATTACCCTATTCAAACGTACAAAAGAGTTTCATCTGGCTGCCAGTCTCATCTGCCCAAACAATAAATCATTTTAGACAACGCTGCATTTGTAACGGTGATTGCAAGTTAGCAAATTTATGCCCATCGTAAAGTCGAGTAAGAACTGTAAAATTATTTCTTAGTGCCAAGTGTAACTTCTGCTTGGAGCTTTTAAATTTTATAATATTTCTTGTTATTAATTTCGTTAACGAGCCTTTCTTATTAACATATTTTATATCGGTTCATTAATTGTACTGTATTAAATAAAGTGTCGTTAAACATTCATTATTTTCACGTTATTTTGTCGTTAAGTACATTTGTCGTCAAGAGGAATGACTATTTCAACGTAATTAAAATACATTGTGCCATAAAAATAACGTCGCTTATATAATGAAAATATAATCGCGTGCATGACAAGAGTAATTATTTGAAACGTAATATAAATTAATATCTTCTACGTGATTTTCTTTTTAAATGGAATATTGCTTGAATATTTTTAAAATTTGTATTCATGAAACGCATCGTTTTTTTTAAATTTTGACGTAATTTAATTTAAATAATAGCCTTATGAGAGCAAGAAATAAACTGATAGAGATGTCCATTTGTAAGTTCCCTAATGTTTTTAAAGAATTGTAAGGTAGGAATCATTTAATGCATTTTGATAAAATTTTTAATGTTATGGTAGATTTACTTTAACAGAAAAAATATCAAAGTCAGATGAAATGAGATGAAGAGGTCAGTCAGGTCTTTTGAGATTCCAGAAAATATTTTTCGTTTATTGTAATAAATTGTTTAATTATGTATATGAAACATGTCATTACAAAGTAAATCATATCATATAGCGGGGAATTAGTGTTAATAGATACCTACTATAATCGATTTTGCGCGTTTGCTAATATATTATAATAGGAACTGTTGCCTTTTTCGAGGTATTCTTAATCTAGCTATGTTTTATAGATTTGATAAGGCTCACTTTATAAACATTCATATATTTATAAATGTACCTGCACCTCTTACATAAGTAGCAGTAGTTTAATAAGGATTATTTAAAATTAAGTAGCTGTAGTTTAATAAGGATTACTTAAATTTTATACTCATATGAATAAAGTTTAAGATTTGACTAAACAAATTTATACATTTCTGAGAACTAAGTCTATCTTTCGTCTTTATTAGACGTCTTTATTTAATCTTTGATTTGTGTATATTTAATTAAGGCAGAGGAAAATGTAATATAAATTTACAAATATTTTTTTTTGTCACATATCATTGCTGTCGACCAGAAATAAAGTTTTATAAAAGATCTAATCGTATTTTGTTTTTGATAAGCTCATAATTAACACGTCTCAGAAAAAGCACATAAGAATGCAAGTTCTGCAAGTTTGTACCTCAGTTTTAGAGATAAATCTTTAAGCAAAAACTAAATTGAGTCGATTAACCGGAAGCACGTATCCAAAGCTGTCAAGCTCAATTAAAAACTCTACACGATTACTATCCGAACGTGACGACAGACACTTTAAATCTTCGCACCAATTCGCTCGACCGTGCACATAACTCACTCGCGTAGTTTGACAAAAAAATTTACACACAGCCACCACTCACAGCCGCTCAGCCAATTTGGCTCAATTACATTCCTGTCACACTCGCGGACACAACAAAACAATAAAGTTAACGGAAAAAT
The DNA here is from genome assembly GCA_039881145.1 of Druceiella hillmani. Taxonomy (NCBI): domain Eukaryota; kingdom Metazoa; phylum Arthropoda; class Insecta; order Lepidoptera; family Hepialidae; genus Druceiella; species Druceiella hillmani. The sequence continues at coordinate 3,734,666 of JAYKKI010000048.1, read as the reverse complement.
TTACCCACAGCGCGCAAGCAATACAATTTTCCATTTACCATTTTCGTTGAGGGCCGCTGTAGCGTTGTCCATTCAAAAACGTGTTAGTCACTTTATGAGCGACATAAATATTATACATATTCGACTCGTTGGCGGACTCTTCTTGTCGCGGGCCCACGTTTACACTCGGTCGTGTTGCCTGTCCGGGCTGAGTGTTGTAATTTGTGCGTTATGAGGCCATGCCCTATGTTAAATGATGCTCTGTTTCCGACTGTCGCCATTTTGTGTGGTAGTCGGGACATTCGACGAGTGTTTCGCCGTATATTTGAAACAATGCTCGGCGCGAGGATACCTTCAGTCGATGTCGTTAGATGATATCGCAACGCTAGGTGGAGGTTAATGTTGTAATTAGGTGTCTGGTCGTTTTTGCTTATGCTTTTTGTATTTTGGTGTTGAAAGGCACGAAACACGAGTAGATTTAAAAAGATTAGGGGTGAAGTTATTGATTTAATTAAATAAGTGTGTCGGAATTTACACTGTTTTGTTTTTTAAATTAACACAAAAGCGTGTACTCAACACGCTTGTTTGTAGGTATTAATAGGTGACATTATTAAAATTGTTAGTTATAAACGATACGACCACATGAAATTACATAAATATAGATATAATTAAAGTTTATTCATTAGGCACTATCTGAGCTCTGCTAATTAATAAAAATTAATTGGGACTAATAACTTACTGGGGAAAATGATTATTACTTTAAACATAAAGATAAGTACAAAGATAAGTACATTATGCAAATTATTTGTTCATGGTACTGTCATTTATATTGAATAGTTTTTTTATATCATGTTCTAAATAATTACTATAAACAATTAAATGAAACTAAATGATATAGTATTATTTCTACTTTCTTTAAGTTCTTTATCACGACCTAGGTTTCGTTATCATGCTATGATGTTATCTTTGTTAATAGCCCACCTGAAGATGCAGTAATATAACGAAACCTAGGTCGTGGTAAAGAAATTAAAGAAAGTAGAAATAATACTACATCACGTAGTTTAATTTAAATGTCGATAATGAATTTCTACAAAATTAACGCCAAATGTATTCAATAATTACAATAAAAGTAATAAATTAACAGTTAGCGCATGTACAATTAAAACTCCTAACTATTAAATGCCTAATCCTTATTGATTTTTGCAATAAATTTATAACAGAAGTATTAATGATCAAGGGGCCACAGTGATTTTTTCCGTTAATGATTGATCAAAATGAAACAGAATATAGACATAAGCAGAAAATTCCTCATTTTCTTTAAAGTTTCATTAAAATCCGCTCACTTGTTCAGAACATACACGGAACCAAAGAAAAGAGGGATACTACAAATTTTGTTTTTGTAGTTTGTTGACCTGCGATTATATATAGTTTAAATTGAAATATCGTATCAGATAATATTTTCAATATTTTAAACAATTATTATAAATTATTTTAGAACACAAAAAATTAATGTGGATTGCCTTGGCAAACATTAAATTTAATTACATATCGATATACCGATCTCATTCTATTGCAATTACCTGTGATGTACCCGCAGTATGAAATCTAATCAATAGCATATCAAAACGTATAAAGTAGATTTCCGTAGTGATCTAATCCCTTGCTAATTAATTAAAATAATTTTAGTCTAAAGTTCTTAACGTTTTTAAGGTACTAGACCTACAATTTTTTTCAGTTTTTTCAATACATGGTTAAAAAAATTAGGTTTACTAAATTTTTCACATTAGTTCGAATATATTAGGTTAACTAATAAGTTTTTAGCCAAGACTTCGGAACTTTTCCTGAAAGGGTCTCGAAACTTCTAGAAGGTTTTACTGTAGTGTATAAATGCGACGCCGAATTGAGGGGGATCCTCGACTGAAGACTCGTCGAGCTACACTGCAGTTATGGCACCATAGAAACACATTTGCACGAATTGGGTAGAGTTTCAAAATACGGTCTGTCATAATATCTCCTTCAGTGGAGAGTTGATATTTGTCAACAGTTATTGATATTGAAACGGAACCCTAGGAGCTGTCATCATATCATTTTCAGTGCAGAGTTGATACTTGTCAATAGTTATTGCTATTGAAACGTAACGTCGACTGGCTGAATCAGTTAGTAACTGGCTATGAGAAGTAGGTTACATAGGTTAAATAGTTAATGAGAAGTAGGTTACATACGTGTATAGCACACAAACGTCAATGACTGGGCGTCGGAGAAACAGGAGTTTCAGTGTCCAAATCTCTAATAAGTGCCAAAACGGTGATACTCAACTGCTGATAGAATATCAAGGGCTTTATTCATTGGGAGTTTCTTTCAGAGAGATCTACAATTAATACATATATTTACTGTAAACAATTGGACCGGTTAGCTAACAAATTGAGTAGTCAACAGGATGGAGTTTATTTTCTACATGATAATGCTAGACCACATGTTACAAAACGTACTTGTGATAAATTAGAGGGGCTCGGTTGGGTTCTACTCAATTCATCCACCATATTCGCTGGACATTGTGCCCTATGATATTTATTCAGGGCTATAAGTAACCATTTACGTAAGAAAACATAGGCTTTAAAGAAGAACTTCAAAATAATCTCGCACAGTTTTTTAAATCAAAGTCACCGAAATTTTACAAGAAATGCATATTATCACCACCAATTTCATGGCGACAAGTAGTAGATAATAATGGTGCATACTTAAATTAAATTTAGTGCAACATATAAATTTTTTTAATAAAAATTGTTGATAGCAACTCGAGGTTAAAAACTTATTAGACAGCTCAGAATTTATAAAAATTTACATAAAAGTATAATACTATCAAATAGTGTACTACTATATACCACATAAAGAAGCAATCAAATTATTCAAATATAAAAATATTCGTTAATAATGACATAACCATATTCGAATCAACTCGGTAGTTTCGACTGATCGATTCACCTTATTCGCATATCAAAAGGCATGTAAATTGCATTCAAGACGATTAAGCAAACTATCAATAAACAAGAACAATTTAAACACCGAGACAAGTCAAACGCTTATTGAGTAGTTAAGATAAAAATGCAAATATTTCGCACCATTACCTAGCGGGTGATATAAAAGTTTTACTGTCGGAATATGATGAGCTGCAAAATTCGCGATGATCACGTTATTTATTTTATTTATTACTAGCTGTACGCCATGGTCTCACTCACGTGAAATTCGGATTATGAAAGTTATTAGAATTTTTTCTCTCTCGTATTCATTTAAATCCGTCCAGTAGAGTTTGCGTGATTGCCAAACAAATTAACATACAGGCAATCGGACAAATATTCTATGCTAAATCAATCACTTATTTTTTATATTTTCCATATAGAGAATTTACTCTACAGAATCTTAATTCGATGAAATTTTAAATGAGTATTATTAGATATTACCAGAAGAGTATTCGGCATCAAAAATGTTAGTATAAGTTAAGCGGTGAATAAAGTAAGTCTGAATATATTAACAACTAATAAATTTCCATTCATAATGATATTTTGTCCAAAAAGTTTGTTACATCCAACCTGACAATGGAAAAAAGCATAAATATTTTGATTTTTTTATCGCGTAAACCGACTGACGAGAGATTTGTAAAATAGGTGGATGAGGAAAAGCAAATAATAAGATACTTTAGCTAGTAATCATTATAGTGCGAACTTAGTAACTCCAAACCCACGTTGGCCCTCTTCCACAGGAGTATTAGCTGATATGATAGTCGAACAGCATGTATCCACTTCTTCCCCAAATCATCAAGTTGCTTTTCTATTGCAGGATAACAACATGAGTGCAGTATGAAACATGGTTCAATAAAGCTTTTTATTTTTTTAAAAATTTAATATAGGACATTGCTTTGATCTAACAGAGATTTTTTGAAAACATTCAATAAAATTCTAGAAACCGCTAAAAAACTTTGGTTTCATTAGACATAAATTTAATATATACGTGCTCATTATTAACTAACAGTCAAACACCGAATATAGATGTTTATAGCTCTAAAAGAATTTCCGGCTGTATATGTTAATCACCATAATTAAAAATCAATATAATAATTTACTCTCCAACTTTAAAATTATTGAAATATTTGTACATTTAAAACAAATATTTCAATAATTTATTAAACGATAAATATTTTTATAAGACCAGTTTTATTCTTTCGTCAGATTTAATATGTTAAATTATAATATTTGTTTTAAAACAAAATAAGGTAAAATATAAATATGTATATAACAAAATGAAGAGAAAGAAGATATTTGTGTTTTGGTTATTTTTCAACTTATCACTAGATTCATAATTTTTAAAATCTATATTAATATTTGTTGAAGTTAGTGACATTTTCGCTAGAATTCGATAACCTTTTAATATATAATTTTAGAAATTTTTTATCAGTTATCCAATTACATAAAGTTATATAAAATTTGGAAATATCACAATTGTAGATATATTTAAAACGTTTAAAAGGGATTAAAGTTTTTATTTGTTTTCATTCCTTAAATACAAATTTTGACTGATAATATGAAGTGACAAATTTTAAGTTTTCTGTCAACAAAAAAACAGAGTATTAGGAAATAACGTAAACGTTAAAAGTTATAGACTACAGCATCAAAGAGAAATGATAAAATATAATAATAAATAATATATAGTCTTCGGCTAAACCGGAATGTCGTTAAAGCTAAATAAATATTCCTAAAGACGAACTTCTGTACGAGACAACATTACCACAAAGCAATTCTATCTCCTTAGAGCATAATTTAATAAGTCTAATAGCAATCATTAAATACACATTGACTTTCAAAAATTCAGACAGCGCAATATCCAAATAAATCGTAAAGTTTATTGCAGAATTTTACTTAATATGTAATTCTAATCAAGCTTTTTCGACACAAATATCGTATTAAGGTATGATTCTCATCTTATAATTATTGCTTATGAATATACTTCGTCTATAATGCCCCGTCGGAACGTCGCATTCGCGTCCCATTGACAATAATTTACATGCAAATACGTCCCGATACAAGTGTGTAAATACTTATGGGAAAATATATTGCTATTAGGTGACACAGTGAGATTGGATTTTGAACCAACACGCAATTACTGTTCTCTTAATAGTATTATATGACTGTCGTTATACTGTGTCAATAATTTCTTATTGAATTGCCCTGTAGCTCGTTTACTGCATTGTGTGTTACGAGATCGATAAAGTTCTTTAGCAACAATGTAAAGAAACTTGCTTAAAATGTTTACCGAGAGTGTACGTTATTATTTGATATTATTATCTTCTCTTTACACGGAAATATTGATGTTACGATTAATTTAACTCTCGACTAAAACCTTCGCCTCACCTATTTCACTACACATGTTTTAATATTTTAGTCTTGTTAGTATGTATCCACACTAATAGGGTAGTAGCTATTAAGAAACATATGAGACAACAGGGATTACTTTTTTGGGTCATGTGTTGTCCATTAAATTTAAAAAAATATGTAATAGTGAGGAGAAGTGATTTTTGATGTTATACTTCTTTAGGCGCATTATGAAAATATTATGAGAGTGAAATTTTACGATGCGCGCATGCGTATGGACGATGCAACAAAATCGGCAGGGTGAAGTTGCTCACTAAACATATATTTATATGTGTGTAGTGATTGATACTATATTCATGATAGTTATTTAGGTATTTGTAAATACACAACAAGTGTTTTATATTCATTAATAAGTGCTTTTAAATAATAATTTGTATCATAGTAATTGAAATTTAATAGTGGTTCATACAATAAAAACATTTATTTATTGTCAATATTCGTGATTGAATAGTACAAGCTTTTTAAAATATATTTTAAGAGTGGTAAAGTTTGATTGTATTATAAATTTTTACTTTATCATTTGTTAAATTCTTAAAATTAATAAATCACAGTAAATTTTCGTTATATTCATTTATTTTAATTATTAATTAAACTTTCTTTAGATTGTTTTGTTAAATTTAATAATTAATTGCATACATTTTAAATTTTAATTATTTGAATTTAGATTTTACCAACTGTATTTATAATCACGGTCCAGTCCTTTTATTATTTTATTTCGATTAATTATTTGCGTGCTAAATAAAATCATTCTTGTACTATGCCAAAGAAGTTGAACTTTTAATGCGCATATATAAGTACACATATAATTTTTAATTTTTTTTCAACTTGATGACAAAAATTAATTTAATTCTGGTTTACATATACATATTTATGATCTATGTGATTAAAATATGATTATTTTATTTAGTTATCAATTCGAAATGCTAGACTATACAGCGTATATTTTAGATTTTACCATCCGTATTATAAAATCACGGTCTAGTCCTTTTATTATTTTATTTCGATTAATTATTTGCGTGCTAAATAAAATTCATTCTTGTATTATGCCAAAGAAATATAACTTTTAACGCGCATATATAAGTACACATACAATTTTTAATTTTTTTTCAGCTTAATGACAAAAATTAAATTAATTCTGGTTTACATGCATATATTTATAATCTATGTAATTAAAATATAATTATTTTATTTAATTATCAATTCGAAATGCTAGACTATTCATCGTATATATTATGTTTGATATATGTTATAACGATAATTTTTTTGTAATAGTAATTTGTTTCTTTTACTGAAATATGCTTTATAAATAAGTGGAAAATTATTCATAAAATGTATTTCGTCAACTTATCTCCAGTACTAGCTAATCTACTTTTGGCAATATTTAACATCCTGTTAAACTGTTGAATTAAGTTTTAACATTTTTTCACGTAGTTTGTTACCAATGTCCTGTCCATTGCATTACACACTCATAAGTATAACGACAACGGCTCGGTCTCGGTTAAAACCGTCTAATGGCCTGAGCTATGAAAGGTATGGACAGAAGCGCCGAAGAAAGAATGTATCCTTGATTATTGTTATCGTCCCCGAATATAACATTAAATGTCATTCAATAAGGTAATTTTTGAGTCTTTTCACTGAATATTTTAGGTTAAAATGTAACCAAACTGTTTCGGGACTTATAAATGACTGATTTATAAAACATAAATGTTGTGGTTCCATATAATTTTTCTTCTTATCACAGGAAAGTTTATTAAAGTGATGCAAACAAAACATTATTTAAGACGAAGCTTATTCAAAGAATATTTCAAATGAATTAAACATATTAATCTGCTCACGGATTCATGACAGATAGATTGTTCAATTGATAACCGTAATTTAATTATTTATGTTTAACTAACATATAATATTTATTAAATTCTTTGTTACATATATTCTTTGAGTAAGTATTCAATTGTGTAACTGGTCGTTATATCACTCACTATGGTTTAACTGGTCAGTATGCTTACAATTAAAATCAAAATGGCGTTAGTTGAATTGTGCAGACGCAGACATTCTTATGTGCTTTATTCTATGTGTGTAGACAGAGACATCCCATGTTAGCCATAATGCATAAATTATTCTCCACTCGAACGGCGATAGGTCACATCGTTAGTATAGTGATTATTTGAGTTGTTTTAGAGTTGTTCACCCATTAGATGTAAAATTTAGATAATTTATTATTAATATTATATTAGCAAACAAATGATCAAAATTTTAGTGGAGAAGTTAAGTAATTGTAATATACCCTAAATATTATTTTTAAGATAAAAATCCATTAACTCATTTCTGAAAAAAGAGGAAAAAGTTTTCATTAAATAATGCAAAACGAAACCATTTTTTATTTCTCCCAAAATACAATATTTCTATGAGCGTACAAAATTTATATCCATTTTGAAATAATTATAATTATGAATTATAGAATAGCAAAAGCAAAATAAGAGACACTATATTTTATTTCTATCAAAATATAATATTTCTATGGGCGTACAAAATTTATATCCATGTTGAAATAATTATAATTATGAATTATAGAATAGCAAAAGCGAAATAAGAGACACTATATTTTATTTCTATCAAAATATAATATTTCTATGGGCGTACAAAATTTATATCCATGTTGAAATAATTATAATTATGAATTATAGAATAGCAAAAGCAAAATAAGAGACACTATATTTTATTTCTATCAAAATATAATATTTCTATGGGCGTACAAAATTTATATCCATGTTGAAATAATTATAATTATGAATTATAGAATAGCAAAAGCGAAATAAGAGACACTATATTTTATTTCTATCAAAATATAATATTTCTATGGGCGTACAAAATGTATATCCATGTTGAAATAATTATAATTATGAATTATAGAATAGGAAAAGCGAAATAAGAGACACTATATTTTATTTCTATCAAAATACAATATTTCTATGGGCGTACAAAATTCAAATCCATCTTAAAATAATTATACTTCTGAATTTTAGAATAAAAATGAAATTGTATGTTTTATTTCCCTTCTATTATCGTATTTTTACATTATGTATCTTTACTTTCTCAAACACCTTCACTGTACGCTTTTATGAAATTCAATTATGTAACTTGTAATCTTTGATAATATTTAAAAATTATATGCAATAAAGTATTTAAAAATAAAGAAATTACTTTTATTTATTATTGTAAAAATATTTTTAAAAATCTGTATTCACCTATCAACTTAATGTGATAATACTGTGCGATTCATTTGCCGCCTTCGTTCTTTTTTAACTGCTCAGTTTCTAGATAGGAAATGTTGCATAAATGAAAAGATAGTTCTGTGAACAGTCGCGCCTTCACGATGATACAAAACCGTACGTTATATTCGCCAATATTGACACAAGTCTCTAAAAGGATTTTGTTTAACGCTAAAACAATATTTAATGTTTATTTAAACATCATAAGTATGTTTCTATGGCAGAAGAGTTAGTTGTATTATGTATTCCGATAGAGAGCTGATAAAAGTTTTTCACTGAAATGTGAAACAACAAGAAATCAAAAATTATTTAATATATATATATATATATATATATATATATATATATATATGTATATATATCTATATATATATATATATATATATACATATATGTATATATATCTATATATATATATATGTATATATATATATATATATATATATATATATATATATATATATATTTATACATATCATTTTGATTCTTTTGGTTGAAATTTTTTTTATAATAAACATAGTTTAACTATTGAAAATTATTACAAAGCTCAATTTATGAGCACTAAAATTTAAAACACGTTCAAATAGGCGGCTCGTGTACCGTTCGGGTTAATGAAACAGTTCAAATATGATATTTTTGATGATTGATGATCCGGAACTCTAGAAGGTTCTGTAACTAAAGGAGCAGCCCGGATGAATTTTTTGTACCAATACTGTATGCCCGTCTGCCTTTCCCTCTGTCAAAGGCTTTTAATTTATAAACGGTTTAATATGCAAGATTGAAATTTACACACAGTATTTAGTTTCTAGGTTCAAAACTAAAAATCGTATTTAGAACGAATTAGAATTTTATTTCGGTGTTTCTGTCGTACATGCAAAAGGTGGAAAAAAATGTCTACGCAGATATACGAGTTAACCATTGAAAATAACTCTTTGAAGAGGGTAGAAATCTGTTTCTTAATTTTTCTGTCGAAAAGTATCGGTTTGGTGCATTATAATTTTTCCTTTTTAAACCTACTTTATTTCCTGGTCTATATAAAAAAACACCTTTACATAGGAAGCCTTAATTTTCTATCTCTGTTATATTAAACTCAATTAAATCTGATATTAATACAATAAATGGCTAAATAAGTAAAATAAATTAAGAGTAACTAAATTTAACGCTTGCGAAAGTTACGCCAGGCAATATATTTACATGGTGAAATTAATTTTAATATATTAAAGTAGTTTAACAAGAATATTACGTACACTTAATATATATATATATATATATATATATATATATATATATATATATATATATATATCTAAATATATAGGTACGGCGATCTTTATGGCTGGAGTTCTACTCGTCTTAACAGGATTTTTTATCATGTTCACTGTTCAGCACTATCACACTCAGTTTTACATTGAATACTAGCCAAAAATAAGTTTGAAATATATTTAGTATATGTACTACGAAATTTGAAACATAATTCCAATAATGAGATGCTTTATCCATTTAGTTGTCTAAATGTATGCACAATGCAGCTTAATTTTGAAGCATCTGCCCTAGCCACATGAAAATAAATTCAAAGGTGGAATTCGTTTATTTATGTAAGTAAAGTGCTAAAACAAAGCTAGGAAAACAGAAAAAAAAATAAAGTTTGATACTTAAACAAAAAAAACTTTTTGAAGTGAAAACTTCTTTAGGTGCACCTGCGTACTTTGCGCCCAGCGTACTTTTTCTGAACAGTGAACGAAATTGAGCCGTAACACTGAGGTTGGTGACGCTCAGGTTCGGGTCGGTGACGTTGAATCGGGTAAACTCTGCTCCCTTTGACATCGGCCAAGTGAACTACTTTTTTAGATGCACCCAGCGCACCATTTTAAAATATCAAGTGAATTACTTTTTAAGGTGTGCGCATACCATGTGCACTTATTGGTTAATATTTTATGCGAGTATAATTTAATATAATACGCGTATTAATATCCATTATATAATATCAATGTAATTATACATACATACACATACACACATATATACATATATATATATATATATATATATATATATATATATATATATATATACACATACACATACATATATATATATATATCTATATATATATATATATACACACAGCCATACACACACCCACACACACAAACATACATGTATATAAACAGTTTAAAATTAAAATTTTAACTTCTATCGTGTACAAACGGATAACCTTTTCTTTTTTATTACATTAATCTTAGACGAAGTGTCCTCTCCTTATCTCTGAATTAAATTAGTCGTGAAAACAATTATACTGATGATGAGCTGTACTAATTACAAACAAAAAACTATGATAATTACTTTCAAAGATTTTGCTATTTTTACTTACACAGAAATATTTTTTATAGGTCACACGTTTATACTTATTTTATATATATAGCTCTAAATTACCGTCGTAATTTAAAAATCTTGGGTAAAAATAGAGAGATAAAAAGTCTATACATTAACCATAGAGAAAAAATGGACGAGATCTTTTTATATATGTTTAAATAACAATAGATGGCGCTAGATATAAATTTATAAAGCTGCCTGTATATGTATATTACAGTAAAACTATATTATGTATGAGCAGTATTTCAATAGTTCTGTACCTATCTAGGTACAATATAAAAGTTTAAACAATTAAGGTCATGTAGCATGTTTATCAAATAAATATTAATTTTTGCTATGTGAATATATTTTCTAGTATATATTTCAAAGGCACAACAAAAACACTTGATTGCCCAAGTATCTTTATTTTTATATTGTAGTGTTTTCTCGTGCTTTCTCTCAATTTTTTAACTTGCATTCTTAGTTATATGGGGTGACATACTTTTTAACATTTTAGAGACTCATATATCGAAAAATAGAAGCCGTAACTAAAAAACATGTAACGTTTTCAAATTCATTTCGAGCGACCTTTTTTAAATAAGCACAACCCACGGAAAAAAATATTTTTCGTGCACAAATTGGATTAATGGAGAGGATCATAAAGAAATGTAGTTTCTATTTTTATCTATTCTATTCTGATATATGGACGGGTCCGTCCGTCATGAAATTATAATGTTTCCGATCAATTAATTTAATTTGTGTCTGCAGGTAATTTGGTTATTTATTAGGTTATCATACAGAAACTACTAATCGGATTCGTGTTAAATTTTTCAATATTGTTAAACTTCCGATATTAGGTGAAAATACGGTTATTCATACATGGCAGTAGAGAACAAAAATAAATATATGAATATATTTCAAAATCTGTAAATGATTATTTAAACTAATATCGACTGAATTAATAGCGTCGTTTTTTTTAAACAGTCAAACCGATTTTATCGAACTAGAACTATATATCGACTCGATTGCATTACGAATAAAAATATTATCAGGATTATTATATTAACAAGTAGTTAGGAAAACAATATTTACAATTCAGTAGAAGCTTTGCATTTTATTCTCTTTATTATATTATGTAAATATTACTTTTATTTTCATAATTTCATCAAACATATAAATTTATTCGATATTAGCTGTACCGGGAGTCAAATCTTGTGAACTTTTGGATAAATACTATTGAGTTAAAAAAAAGACTGAAGGTTAAATTATACTGAAACAACATTTATATGTTATTTCACGTCCTACATTATCGATAATTTAAACTTTCAGTGGTTGTTGCATGATGCGTGAACAAATAAACATACTCGTAGACAAACAGGCAAATAAACAAATATTCCAAACATAATTCTCTTGTGTTCTCTTGCTTTTACTATGTTCTTAATTTTTTTGGTAAATATCTTCAGTGTACAGCCATAGATATTCCATTTCAACAGTTTTATTTTAATCTAGTTTAATATGTTACCGAAAGTGAAAGATCGTTACATTTTTTTTCTCTTTGTTCACATTAAAGGCACTAATTATGATTAATTTCGGAAAGCGCGTTAACTTAATAATTTTCAACTTTTTATGTCAGTGATATGTATAGCGAATAATTAGGTTAACAATAATTAAAACTGTTCTAAATTCAATAGACCACGATAACATAGTATACCAATCTTAACTTTGTTGAGTAATAAAATAATAATGAAAATTAAGCATAAATTTACTAATAGCAATAGACAATCAGTCAATAGATTTCATTGTGTATATAAATAATAATTATTGTTAAATATGCATATAAAAATCAGCCTTTCATTATTTGTGAAACAACTTCAACGTATAATTTTGACTTCCAAACTTTGACATTCAAAGACCACCCGCTAAGGAAAGAATAATTTTTGAATGAAACCTGCGACTTCCAAATTCTAATATTACTTGCGTACAATTTATCAAACTAAAGTCGGAGACAGCATCGACCCTAATTTCTGAAACATTTTTCAAGTCAGAACTTTTATTATCAACAGCAGGCGGCAGCTTCAAGTGAAGTATCGCCGGGCAGCGCCATCTGTTAGTACCCTAACTAGGTCGATACTACGTATTGTTATACGTTTACTGTCAGCTCGCGACTGTGACGTAGACACGGAATGTGAAACCTACGAATATGAATTGGAAGTTTTATTAGGCGGTTGGTGTAATGAGTTATTTACAATATAATATTCGCCTTTCGTAAAAATTTTTAAAATTGTTTTTATTATTTTTGTGTCAAATATTATTTTACGTGTAATACTACATGTATTAAAAAAAAAGATAGTTATTTATTGTTTTATTAACTTCTTAACAATTTTTAAGTTAATAGTGTTTATATTGTTTAGAAATGATAATTCTCATCGGTATTGTTAATATGAATTTATAATTTTAGACAGGTATAATACGGATTTTTCATATTTTCGTTTAAAGTTACTCGACAATCTTTTATACTCTACATACTTTATATTCTTTTATTTGTTTCTTTCTTTCTTTTTTAAATAATAAGTCAAAAATCATAAGGAGAATAAAAAATACTGCTTAATATATTGGGTTTGTCAAAAATGCTTGCACCATACACGAAAAACCTTTCTTTGAACGCCTCTTAGAATTTCGATTTTTTTTGTGCGTAATGTCAATCCATTTTAAATGATCCGTATCTCTAAAGGAAAACACGGCAGTGTTATAAGGTTACTAAGTTTTCCGTCCATTTGCCCGTATACCACAGCCATTTTTCTCAGAAAACGTTCGACGTAGAAACTTTATATTATATACTAATATCATATATCGAAAGTTAACATTCAAAAATATTTATTTGGAATTATTATGGGAGTGTCATTTATTTTTAATATATTTTCTAATTTATTTATTATGTGATATAAATTGAGTTACAAAGATGACTAATAAAAGTCTCAAAACAAATTTTTTTTCAGAAATGTTATTAATTAGTTAAGTTTATGGACTTTGCTGATAGTATTCATAAAAATATGTGTTACAACCCCATCTCTAAATCTGTTGAAGTAAAAGTTATGAACAAATAGCCTTAACTCTTGCGTCAATTTTAATCTAATCGTCATTGCGAAAAATCACAGTATGCCTGTGAAAGGTATGTTGAGTAATATTTTGCATGGTCAAAAGTAGTATTAATATTTTTAAAAAGTGCAATAACGCATCTTTAAACACGTACATCTCTATAAGTGCATAGGTGAGCCCCTCTTCGAGTTCCTTAACCCTCTTAATATGAGTTCTATCATATGTATCCGCATGGGAATTTAAATATCTTTGATAGTCTGAGTACTAAAAACTTAAGGTTTTGATAGTTACTCATATTTACCTATTAATGTAACAACAAATTTTATTTTTAAGCCACATTTTCACTCATATTATTGTACTTATTATATAATAGCGATATTGTTAAATGGCGAATATGAACGACTTAATAGTTTACCAATTATTTAAAACAAGCAAATCAAGTCTGTGGTAAAAGATGGAAGGAGTATGATCATTGTTAAATGCTGCTTCACTTGAGAAAGTACGGAATGATATATGAATGAATTTTTTTCTACTGCTCTCTAATGTTCATGAAGTATTATAAACAGTATTCTAAAATATATATTAAAACTTTTAATTTTTCGTGAATCATTTATGTATGTGTGTGTATATGTGTGTGTGTGAAACCCAGGCAAACATACATTCAGAGTATAATAACTTGTGAAATCTATTTGATAGACTTCAACGAAAATAAGTATTGTATAGTAAATATACTTATTCAATTTCTATTTCAGTGCTTCAATTTAATATATATATATACACATATATATATATATATATATATATATATATATATATATATATATATATATATATATATATAATTATATATATATATATATAATTACTTATTTTAAAAATATAAATGTAAAATTAATTCTAGCTATTTTTTATAAATAAATATATACATAATATTATAGTTTGGAAACTAGAAAAGTAAAATAAGGTGGTATTATTCCGAAGTTTAAACTGATTTTGTTGTATTAAAATTTCGTTCTTCATCTGTCTATCTATAATTTTAAAATTTTTTGTAATTCTATAATTTGAAAGTTGAACTAAAATTTGTTTCGTTGATTACTAATTCGTTTTCAAAAAGCAGTGAAAAAAAGTTGAATTTAAAAGACAAAAATTACTTTAACTAAAGAAAAAGACTTTGATTAAGAAAAGTTTAACTGAAGACAGTATGAAAAATTAATGCTTTTAGTTGAAACTAGTTTACCACCGTTGAAATATTAAAAATGAATACTTAACTTATACTTAATTATTAAAACTGGAATGGAATATTTTGTTTTAATATACTCAATAGTAGGAACAGGAATTTTATACATTGATGTATAGATGGTCTATTGTTATCACGTTCTATCGTTAACAAACCTACACCCCATATTTCATATTTTTTACTAAAAGTATATGTTTAATTTTTTTCTAGTCATAATTTCAGTCACAATCTATCGTCCAACATAGACTATTCTAACAAGACGCGCAAGAGGACTTCTGCATTCTCTGCTACGCGCAAGCTGAAAACAAACGGCCTATGCCACCTTCTACGTGAGCCACCACGGGCGCCTAGCACAAATTCAATATCAACATTTTAACATTCCGTGCGCTTATCAACAACAACATGTAACCTACAAGTAGGCGAGGCTCGTCGCCGAGTAAACTAAACCTGTTTTTATTATTTCGTAAGAGCACGTCGTGTGCCCGCGCGACTTGGGCAACCTAGAGGAATACAAATTAGTTGACAATGGCGGGAGAGAGATGCGCCGCGCTAGCCCGAATGGTAGTCGAGCTGTTCGCGCTATAATCCTTTGCGTAGTCATTTAGAATATTCCAGAAATTCTAGCAAGGATCTATGCATTTTTTTATTAATTTTTCTGTAACTTTATGCCACCCCTCCGCTATTTTAAATATGAAACACTTGTTCTCGCATATAATTTATTTCTTATAATATACTGTATTTTTGTTAATATAAAATCTTGCGAACATTAATTTCATATTAACGTATAGTGAACAGTCGCAGAGATGTTTTGAATGAGGCATTACATGTCAGATAGTTTGACAAAACTATTTTGGTATGTATATTTACTGAATTATTCATTAATGTCAAAATTGTACAAAATTAATAGTTATAAATATGAGTTAAATCGTGGCAAGGTCAAGTTAAATTAATGGATTGAATGTGGAGACAAATATTTTAAAGATGTTCTCCATGTAGCTCACGTCAGGAAACATTTTTGAAATTGACTACTTTTTTAACTTTAGCACCTAAATTTATATAAGTATAAACGCATCAGATAATGCATGTAGTTGCAATTGACGCGTACTTAAACTTACAACATCTTCACATCATCTTCAGGTGGGTAACCCACCTGAAGATGGGCGTGGTAAAGAACTTAAAGAAAGTAGAAATAATACTACAACAAGTAGTTTCATTTAATTTTGAATAATGAATTTCTACAAAATTAACGCCAAATATATACAAAATTAGTTTTGATACCTTACTTTTAAAGTCCTGTCAACACTACAATAAAATGATGATTGACTAAATACTCGCTTTAGGAAATTGTTTAAAATGTATTTACAAAATAAAAAAATGTAGTTTTATCTAACGCTTATAAGGAAATCAATCAATGAATAAACAGAATCACACATTAAATCATACGACCGTCCCATTGTCTACAACGCATAAAACAATCAAGTATTTTTTTTAGATCTTAATGTGGGAATTAGATCTGGTGAAAATGAGGCAATTTTTACGAATTTTTTTTTTAGTTTAGTTCAATTAACACATAATATTATGAGAAAAAACTTAATGAACACGAGTATAACTCGCTGTACGATAGATTCGACCATACTCAGGTGTATTAATATATAAGCGTGCACATAGGACGTATGTAATATTATATTTAACTATTTACAAATATCAATATTCTCATCATGTAAGTGTATTTTCTAGTATTTTTTTATATATAATAAATATATATTCGAAATCAGTGTTATACCTGGTATGTGTTGGGACACATAACCATAACCAATATTATTATCATAAGGTTTAATATTTCGTAAATGGACTCCTGTATCACAAAAGTGTTCATAATATATATCTAATATTTCGAAAGGCCTCTCCCCACAATACAATACAAAAACATATATACTTACAAAGTACAATTGTAGAAGATGGTGAGTTATCGTAATTATCACCATCAGTATTCTGTTATCTGGCATTGAATTTTTATTAATATTGGGTTGGCTAATAAGTTTTGAACCCTGAGTTGCTGCTATCAACAATTTTTTTTAAACATAATTATATGTTACACTAAATTTAATTTAAGTATGCAACATTATTATCTACTACGTGTCGCCATCTAGTTAGTGACCATAGGCCTTTCTTGTAAAATTCCTGTGACTTTTATTCAAAATATTGTGCGAGGTCGTTTTGGAGATCTTCTTTAATGACGATTTTTTTTACGTAAATGGTTACTTAGAGCCTTGAATAAATGGTAATCAGAGGGCGCAATGTCCGGCAAATCTGATGGATGTGTGAGTAGAACCCAGCCGCGCTCCTCTAATTAATCACAATACGTTTTGCAATATGTCGTCTAGCATTATCGTGTAGAAAATAAACTCGATCCTGTTGAATACTCAATTTGTTAGATGATCGGTCCAGTTGTTCACAGTAAATATCTGTATTAATTGTAAATCTCTCTGGAAGCAACTCCCCATTAATAATGCCCTTGACATTCCATCAGCAACTGAGCATCACCTTTCTGGTACTTATTTCAGGTTTGGATACTAAAACTCCTGTTTCTACGAAATCCAGCTATTGACGTTTGCCTGCATGGTTAACGTATGTAACTCACTTCTCATCGCCAGTTACTAACTGATTCAGTCAGTCGAAGTTATGTTTCAATGTCAATAACTCTTGACAAGTATAAACTCTGCACTGAAGGTGATATGATACCAACTCGTGTGGTATCCACGCATCGTATTTTGAAACTTTTCTCAATTCGTGAAAATGTTTTCGATGGTGCCATGGCTACAGTGTAGCTCATATGCCAATTGATGACTCGTCAGTCGAGGGCCCTCCTGAATTAGGTATCGTAATCGTTGAACGTCCAATTCAACAGGACGTTCAGTACGGGGTTCGTCCTTACTCCTCATTTCTAAACTTTCTGAACCAAATCTTTACCGTCGCGTAAGACACCATGGATTCATCCATCGCATGACATATATTATTTGTGGCAGTCTTTGCATCGTAACCCAGATGAAATTCCTAAAGTGATAGAATCGGTATTTGATATCGATTTAAATCCATTAACTTTTATATAATTCACTTAAAGCTTCGGCGCTTACTGTTGTCAACTAACTGCACTTTGGCCTACTTATATCCTACAGTAAAACCTTCTAGATGATTTGAGAATCTTTCTAGAAAATTTCCGAAATTGTGGCTAAAACTTACTAGCCAACCTAATATGTTCTTTGAGTATTTCATACGGTTTCCCTATCACAAAGAAAGCGTATATGAATATAAATATATTCGAATCAAATATTATATGACACTCTTTGTACGTTTACTAATATTGTTACAGATATTGCGAACGAGTGCAAAAAACCAAAATGATGTTGACGATTTGAGTATTGGAGATTTAAGTACTGAGGGTAGTAGTTTCGACGAGAGTGAATGATTAAAAAATAAAATAAATAAAAATTAATTTATACATAAATGTGAATAAATATATGTTTCATAACAATGTTTGCAATAATATTTGAGAAATAAGAATATTTTTATGACATAAACGTCATAAAATAAATTTAATAGCTCTATTCCGCTCATGCTAATAAAGACGCTATTAAAGTATTATATGATACTCTTTATACGTTTAATAATATTGTTACAGATGTTACGAATGAGTACAAAAAACCAAAATTATGATGACGATTTGAGTATTGGAGATTTAAGTACTGAAAGGCAATAGTTTCGACGAGAGTGATACACGAATGATTAAAAAAATGAATAAACATTATTTTGCATATATATGTGAATAAATATATGTTTCATAACAATGTTTGCAATAATATTTGAGAAATAAGAATATTTTTATGATATAAACGCTAGAAAATAAATATAATAGCTCTATTCCGTTCACGCTAATAAAGACATATCGTATATTACATGCGGAAAAACTGGTTGGTTACGCATGCTTATTACGGCATAGCTGGGTGTTATACATGCTAATTACAGCATAGCGTATATTACACATGGCATAGCTGAGTATTATACACGCTAATTACAGCATAGCGTATATTACACACGGAATAGCTGGGTGTTATACACGCTAATTACACCATAGCGTATATTACACACGGCATAGCTGGGTATTATACACGCTAATTACAGCATAGCGTATATTACACACGGAATAGCTGGGTGTTATACACGCTAATTACGGTATAGCATATATTACATGTGGCATAACTGGTGTTATACACGCCGAGTGTTATAAAGCATAAATTTCAGCTTTATTGCAATAACGTTGGTCAATTATTTTTCAATATTCATATTTGTCTGTTCTCTTAGAATCATCAGAAGTTTTCCAATTTTCTTTTGTTATGTACAAAATTTCATATACTAAAGGATCAGATATACTTCTATGGCGTTCTTATGCACCTGTTTTTAATACCTGTCTTACCTGCATACCCTCAGAGGAACTAACGGCCAAATTTAATAATTCAAGTGAATATGAATAGTACTACCTTATCGTAAGTGTGGTAGTCACTAGCTCTTTCTCTATCACTCAATGACCTTGGCAAAATCATTTCTTGTGTCTCTTCGTTCATCCCTCAAAACTAACCTACAAATGAATAATTTAACTTTTCACACTTACCATCTACAGTTGAGCACTGGTCTCTTTAATTGTGCAAAATATTAAATTTTGCTGACATAGCAGCGACAAGACTTTCAATGCCAAACAGTCGAACATGAAAACTGATATAATTTTATTTCTTAAAAATATGTCTCATAAAAATATTTTATTTAAAATAGGTTGTTCGAAGACCTTATATGAAATATGAATATTATTATAATAATACTATTTCAAAATATATTTTGTTGCGTTGATGCATGGAAACAAATACTCGTCAATGATCCAGTATGTTTAAAATATGTTTCATAAAAATACCTTATTAAAAATATGTTTCATAAAAATACCTTATTTAAAATAAACTGTCCAAAGACCTTATAAGAAATACGAATATTATTATAATAATACTATTTCAAAATATATTTTGGGGCGTTGATGCATGGAAAGAAATACTCGTCAATGATCCAGTATGATTAAAATATGTTTCATAAAAATACCTTATTAAAAATATGTTTCATAAAAATACCTTATTTAAAATAGGCTGTTCAAAGACCTTATAAGAAATACGAATATTATAATAATACTATTTCAAAATATATTTTGGGGCGTTGATGCATGGAAATAAATACTCGTCAATGATCCAGCATGATTAAAATATGTTTCATAAAAATACCTTATTTAAAATAGGTTGTTCAAAGACCTTATAAGAAATACGAATATTATTATAATAATACTATTTCAAAATATATTTTGGGCATTGATGCATGGAAATAAATACTCATGAATGATCCAGTATGATTAAAATATGTTTCATAAAAATACCTTATTTAAAATAGGTCGTTCAAAGACTTTATAAGAAATACGAATATTATTATATTAATACTATTTCAAAATATATTTTAGGGAGTTGATGCATGGAAATAAATACTCAATGATCCAGTATGATTAAAATATGTTTCATAAAAATACCTTATTTAAAATAGGTTGTTCAAAGACCTTATAAGAAATACGAATATTATTATAACAATACTATTTCAAAATATATTTTGAGGCGTTGATGCATGGAAATAAATACTCGTCAATGATCCAGTATGATTTAGTTGTTAGTAATTTATAACATTATATTACATTTATTATTGCATGTTAGTATTTATAAACAAATCAGTATTATAGTCTACTGCATTTTTTACACAATGAAAATTCGAATTAGTTTCAATATTAATAATATTGGTCAAAATAACTTATTTCAGCTATTAATTTCATATTGATGTTTAATACTGAACAATTTTTATAAAAATATAATATGTAAACAAAAAGTGAGGAAATATAATTATTTTCTTATTATTGCCGACTCAGTCGGACGTAGTTATAGAATAAATAATAATTTTTTTTATTATTTTGAACAGTGATAGAATAAACTTATAGCAACACAGTGACAGAATAAACTTATAACTATGATTTAAAATTACGTAAAGTTTCGTATATTTCAATAACATTTTGCTGAATGGGATTTTATTATATATGTCGTTTTATTAAATATTTTCAACTAAATAATTTAGACAAGACAAAAAAAATATCTAAAAATTATAGGTACATAAGAGTACGAGAAAAATACATTAAGACGCAAATAAATTGGTTGCCGATTAGTTTAATTAAAATCTCGTACATATTTTTTACAATTGATTATTTTCTTCTTAGTTTTAACAAGAAACCCGCTTCGTCTCTATTTTGAGTATCCTCGTTTACGTAAGTATGTGAAGAGTAAATTTTACATATATCTTTTAGTTAGGAACCAATAAAGAAAAATACGAAGTTACTCTCAACAATGCGACAAAAATTAACGAAAACATATCCACATAGATTACGAAGGGCTTAAAACTTGAAAATATAAATTAATCTTCACATAATTTGAGAAATAAAGAATTAAATTGTTTATAAAATCCTTTAAAAAAATGACTTGAAAACAGTTTGTAAAAAAATTAACATAAATGTTCTAAAATCTCTAGGACAATAATTAATACCATTAATACCAGAATAATTTAAGGGCTTATAATTAATGAATACAGAGGAATAGATTGTATATGTCATAAAATAATTCGTAATAAGGCAATATTAAGCATGTTATTAAACAATCTGGCTGCAATGCAATAATCATTGTAGAAAAAAGTCAATGAGAAATTACCTATCAAATGAGCTATAAATGTAAAACTACAGGAAGTTAAATCAGTTATACAATACTTTGTGACATCTAACT
This sequence comes from Druceiella hillmani, assembly GCA_039881145.1. Taxonomy (NCBI): domain Eukaryota; kingdom Metazoa; phylum Arthropoda; class Insecta; order Lepidoptera; family Hepialidae; genus Druceiella; species Druceiella hillmani. The sequence continues at coordinate 3,712,414 of JAYKKI010000048.1, read as the reverse complement.
TGTCAGTGAAAGCAATGATATAAATTTTCATGGTCAGTATAATATGTAGCTATAGGTATACAACTCAAAAAAATAACTGAGATATATACAAAAACATATGCATATATTAATTAATAAACTACAATTCTAGAAGATGGTGAGCTATCACCATCAGCATTTTAATATCTGGTATTGAATTTATACTAATTGGTTCTCTTGGGTATTTTATACAGTTTCCGAGTATTTTGCGTCCTGACTACCGGATCAAGTTTACTACGTAGATATTCTACATCCTAACACCTTGTGAAATATCCATTGGCATTTAATTCCGGAGACGATGCTTGCACTCGTAACGACGGTTGTTCTTCAAATCTTCTAGTTCTAAATTCTATTAAGCCAGCACTCTGTTACTAAAGTTTAAAAGAAAATCTTTTCAGTTGAATGTATCTCGGTCAGATATAACATCGACCTCTACGGACAAAAAGTAATTGCTGTTTACCATTAAGCCTTAAAACATTAAATCTGCCCTCAAGTAAAATTAATATTAAATTATTACAGTTAATATTATGCATAAACTCTTTTCTGTCTTTGTATTGACTATTTTTGTATTGCAGTAGTTTAAAGCTTGTCAATGGTTGTAGTGATCTGTGTCAACAATTAGAATCATAATTCATGTTTTAACCGTAGCTTTCAAAGCTTTTCGAATATACGATGTATATATGACAAGCAGTACTAATATCACAAACATTGAAATATATGAACATTGGTTTTATGATTATCTTCATAAGGACTTTATATCTAGTTATAAAATATATATTGGCCTATAAATCTGATTGTAAATGTTTACAGATGTTCCCTTTTTGTGTAATATTGTTAGTGGCTAACTACATTTTGTATAAAAATTTAGTACATTTAACATGGAGGAATTCACTTCAGATAAGCAAATTAGGAGGTCAAAGTTAAATTTTAATTTAAAATATAAATAACATGTTACCTATATTTAATAGACAGGTAGGTTAATATACTCTACATTTTGTATATCTGATTCTGGCACAACGCTTCGCAATGTTAGTTTGGATCGTGCACGTTTTCTTTCATACCATCCATAAAGACTGTTAATTCTATACAGAGAGCAAGTAGTTATAATACTTTTATCCTTCGTACAAGCTTGAACTGTCCACGTATTTTACATGCTATACACGAATTTGCAGATGCTTCCATAGATAAAGTTCCATAGATAGCTACAGCCATTATACCGACTACATTTGTTTTAATAAATACAAACTAACAATGATAACTCTATAAACTCTTGAAATAATGATGTCGACTCCGCCATTATCTGATGAGCCACTGATGAGTTCAGACGGAGCTAATGCGCGTGCCTGTACTGTAGACGTGTACAGGTTGTTGCAAGATAAAGTTAATGAATATTTGTTGATTAGGATCAAACGAGATACAGTTATTGCAACCAGACTGAAAAAATGGTGAACCATTTTTAAAATAAAATCAAAATCGTGAAAATAACAGATGGAAATATATTAAGAACTTGAATATATTTATATAATAAATATATGACGATATACCATCCTATTTGATATTTCGACTTCAGAGCTTTTTAATACGTCGATTATGTTTTGATGACGAAAATCATAGTTTATTAATAATATATTGACATCATTATACATATATATATATATATATATATATGTACACACATACAGAACAATTTGTTGGTTTCTTATCTATCGATCATATAAGGGTGCGCATCCATAATGTTTCATTCTTCCTTAAAAGCTCTTTTCAAATTTAACATTACCTAGTGTTATTTTGTTTTCCTCAAAATATTTTGGGAGCGAATTATATTTCGAACACGCCCTGTACGGGACATGTCACGGTGTCATGAAGCCTCACACCGCTAAATGTGGCAATAAATATTTATTAAACACATTATCTTTGATCTCATATTCTTTCTCTTAATTACTTTATCAGGAGACCGGCGCAGAACAATTAAACGAATTGAGTAATTGTATGACGAAAACGTACGGTGGTTCGGCCACAAAGTTTAATAATTACATTTTAACTCGAATAGAAAAAATAATTTATTATTTAAATTTCGGGAGCTGTTCGTGAATTTATGCATAGGAATGTTAATGTAGACGAATGCGTTTTAAATTAAATCTAACGGCCTCTTTTACAAGGTTGATTTTAAAAGAAAATTAATGGATCCCGCCTTGGACTCGAGACACTTTCCTATTGTCTTACTAACGGATATGAAATTGTTATTTTACGTAACTGGCACTCTCCCCCGTTGATGTTAATTTATCATACGGGTACCTGCTAGGACGTGAGATGGTTATTAAAAGAATGGCATGATGCTTAATGCATTATATGGGAAGTTTAGCTCGAAATCGTGAGCGAGACGTATGTTAAAAATTACTTTGCCACGGATGTGGGTCAGGGAGTATAAAAATGATTTTGTTGATGGTATATTTAGATATACACGATACCGTAAATATAATATAAAATGCCATTTTAGGCTAGTGTTTACGTAAATTTATAGTCGATTTAAGTACGTACGAAAGTAATGAACATTTGATATGAATATGAATGAATATTTGAAAATATGTACGGAGCTTTGTCAGTAATTGAATTATTTAAAATGTACTTACTAAAACTTTTACTTCATACAAACTTCAATATTATCGCCATTAATGTATCTACGTAAACATAAAAAAATGAGAAAAGAAAATACGAGAACCGTGGGACTGTGGCGAATTATATTTTCCTTTCGCAATTTTACCTGCTCAGATACATATTATACTCAGATACACAGGTCTTGAGTATAGAAACCGGTTATTTTCAAGTCAATACACAGTTTGTAGGTTAATTTCCCAAAAACTTTAAAATTTTTTTTATCAAAACAACATACCATAGTCGTATCACAGGTAAAATAAAATGGCTGCCAAATTTGAAAAAATACTACATTTACATATTAGATAGCTCAAGCAAACAGTGGCATTGGTTTATTCTTCGCCATTTACAATTTTCCTATTTAGAATTTCTTTTTGCTACGTCACTAATAATTTAAACTTATCTGATTCTAACTTATAATCATATCTATGTTAATGTTTCTCATTTAACAAAATTAACTTTGTCTTCTTTAAGTAAATTATTCCCATTCTTTTGGTGAGTTATTTAGGACAGCGTATTGGAACGGAATAAATATTATTACACATTAATCGAAAAATAAATGTACTTTCAAAGTTAGGCTCTCCTAAGTTATAGCTTAGCATATATTTTATAAAAATAATGAAATTATATTTAGTTAATTTTTTATTGGCAACAATGATTCGATTACGAGAGGCTCAGTTATACCTATGTCCTAAAAGGTAATGTGATTTAAGATGATTTACAATAATGTAATGATGACTATTTTCCCGAGACACGAACACTTACTTTGTTTTATCTAATGTTTATAAAACGGTAAATCACTCTGTAAATAATATTGTTCTGTACTAAGAGATTACTAGAGTTAATATATATTTATTACAATTCAATTACGTACAAGGTAATATTGAAATCTAGATACAGAATATGCTGATAGAGTTATGTAGGTAAAAATAAATTTATTTAAATTTTAATTTTACATCCACGTTTATATTAACTTACTATTAAAGTTTATATTAACTTACTACGAAAGTTAGTAAATTTCCAATTATTGAAAGTTATTAAAAGAAAGAAAGGACGAAACGTTATGAAAGTTAGTGAATGTACAATTATCGAAAGTTAGTAAATAAAAGAGAGAACGAAACGTTACAGTTAGTGAATTTCCAATTATCGAAAGTTACTAAGAGAAAGAGAGAAAGAAAGGTCACAAAAGTTAGTGAATTTCCAATTATCGAAAGTTAGTAGAAGAAAGAGGGAACGAAACTTTACGAAAATTCGTGAATTTCTTATTATCGAAAATTAGTAAAAGAAAGAGGGCCGTAGATCGTAGTAGATTAATGCCATGGTAGTGAAAACAAAAACGGTCAAATGCAGAATGTCCTGTTTATTAAAAAAATTGTAAAGCCAACTTTCCTTTTTTGTTCAAAAGCTTCTTTTCCCTCTAGGTCAGTTATTGTTATGATTTTAATATTCTGCATGCAGTCATGAATCCGCAAGCGAAAACACGAATGCACCGTTCGTGACTCAGATAGCCCTACCTTCGCCTCAAGTCAGCCGTAACTTAACATTGTTATTGTGGGAATAATCGTAACCCTGGTCGTTGGAGTTCGTACCATCACGCGTCTACGGCCAGATCTGCTTTTAAGATTGGTAACGTTATTGACTCAGTCTTATTAGCATAATTCGTCATGACCTGACTCCGTGTCGTGTACTGCGAAACTTTTGAATGGGCGTGATGACAAACATGCATGTTTCTTATTAAAACAATAGCGTAATGGCAGGTGGTTACCACTCCTGGAATTCCGTTCATTTTTATATGCGTCAGTTTAGGCAAATCGATTTTCGACATGTTTGTATTTGATTATAAAACTAATTGGAATATTACATTATTTCCTAAGACTTTATACGAATATCTTTAAAATAATGATGTAAAATGTGTAATGGTGATTAGATTAAATAATTTTTTAGCGAAGTCACTGTCGTCAATATTCACATGAGTATTTCATTTACATCGAGATCGATTGTCCTATATATTTAAAATCATTCAATAGTCTGATACCATGCTAGTAAGATTATTTCTACATTACTACTTAAGGAACAGAAGAGACAAGTTAATTTTTATCGCAACACTGTTCATATAAACATCTGTTGGTTTGGGAGTATATATTTTCTTACCGGGAGCTTAGGTAAAAAGCTTTGCTTGTTTCTGTGTAAATATGCTTATAAGTTGGGAAATTTTATTTGTTAGAATGTAATTAAAATACAGTACTTTAAAAATTAGGTACCATTGGTGTTTTAAGAAATTAAATTTATTTTATGAAAAAGATTAAAAAACAGAAAATTTTTTAAATGTCGCAAACTCCTTTTTGTCGGTCGTATTAAATTAAACTTTTTTTGAGAAAACATGTATATATATATATATATATACATGTATTTATATATATATATATATATATATATATATAATACGAATTATATATGAAATATATATTTATATAAATTAGGAATGAATAAAATAACTTGGTTCCTTTGCATTTTCTTAACCATCAACTTTTTAAACATTGTTTTTGTTGATTTATTTATTCACTTTTTAAGTAATTAGAATACAATTAAAATTGAAACTAAAAAGTTTCAAGAGTTCAAAATGGTTCGATTCCAAATTATTTAGGCATTTTTAATCCAATAAGACTATTACATAATATTGAGTATAATATTGAGTTTACAAAATAAATATTTTAGTACTGTTGAACATATGTTGGTTATAAAGGATAAAGGTTGAAAAAATAATAAAATAAAATAGGTAACATAAAATACAATATAACATGTAAAATCTCCGATTATATTGCGATTTCAATTATAAGATATGCCGGTGGCAACAAACTTGAGGATGAACTGATGATGATGTAAAATCTCCGATTATATTGCGATTTCCGATTATATTGCGATGTAAAATCTCCGATTATATGATGTAAAATATGTAATTATATTATGTAAATCTCCGATTATATTCCGATGTAAAATCTCCGATTTTATGATGTAAAATCTCCGATTATATTGCGATTTCAATTATAAAATATGCCGGTTGCAACAAACTTGAGGATGAAGTGATGATAATGGATGTCACTGGTAAGATGATAAGTGCAAGTGATATGCAGTTGCTTAGCCATAGTTTATCGCCATATTATATGGTTATGAAGAACTAAATGAATAAATTATGCTAAATATAATTTCACTCTCCTGGGTTTATTTGTTGTACAATTTCAAAACAAGGTACTTCACCTAATTATGAAAATGTAAGCCGCTAATTTTTGTTCAGTTTGCAAATATAGTTTTAATTTCAGTTATCAAAGATCATTTTTCTTAGTTATACTTGTATATTTCCAAGTTATAACCACTTATAATATATATCTCAACATTCGGATAAAAATTAATATCAATAAATAAAGAGAGGACGCAATTTGCAAATTTAATTATATACCAAACTAAACTACAATCCCGTTACACTATATTGAATTATATTACTTTTATATAGCCAAGTATAATTGCAACACAGTGTAGTAATTAAAAATTTATTGAGCCAATTAAATAAAAAAAAAATAAATTAAAACTGTTTCCTTTACCCATTACACGGCGCCTTTATGGCCGTCGAAACATGCAAGTCGCCATTACCATACGCGAGGGAACAATCGCTAGACTATAAAGTGCACTTAATGCTCTCCTAATGAATAAGTAGTAATTAGTAATAATAATAAATACCAACAAACGAGTTTAGTGTGTGATCCTATTAATGAAAATGCGAGCGTTTCTTTAATCTCATTCCGCTCGATCGAAACTGTGAACCAATCAAAATGTAATTAATCTGGAGGAGAATGCCCGGACCGTGGCAATGCTCTGTTATGAGCCGGAGCCTGAGCCGTTTTCAATTATCGTATCGTTTGTAATTGAATTGGTCTTTAATAAATCCTGTGTGGTATTTAATAAGCATGCACAGCTAGGGGGTAGTGGTTTAGAACTTGCTTTGATGGGCGCAGCTCCTGCTGGCACTATTCTTGTTGCACCTCTTTAATATGCGGAAGCATCTTGTCTTATATGAAACCAAAAACATTGATATTACATTTCTTGTCCTAACAGAAAAGTACCTTGTCTTATATGAAAATAAAAACATCCATATTACATTTCTTGTCCTATCAGAAAAGCATCTTGTCTTATTTGAAACTAAAAACATTGATATTACATTTCTTGTCCTATCAGAAAAGCATCTTGTCTTATATGAAATCAAAGACGTTGATATTACATTCCTTGTTCTATCGGAAAATCATCTTGTCTATATAAAACCAAAAACATTGATATTACATTTCTCGTTCTATCGGAAACGCATTTTGTCTTATATGAAACTAAAAACATTGATATTATATTTCTTGTCCTATCAGAAAAGCATCTTGTTTTATATGAAATCAAAGACATTGATATTACATTTCTTGTTCTATTAGAAAAGCATCTCTTGTCTTATATGAAACCAAAGACATTGATATTACATTTCTTGTCCTATCAGAAAAGCATCTTGTCTTATATAAAATCAAAGACATTGATATTACATTTCTTGTTCTATCAGAAAAGCATCTTGTCTTATATAAAACCAAAAACATTGATATTACATTTCTTGTCCTATCAGAAAAGCATCTTGTCTTATATAAAACCAAAGACATTGGTATTACATTTCTTGTTCTATCAGAAAAGCATCTTGTCTTATATGAAACCAAAGACATTGATATTACATTTCTTGTCCTATCAGAAAAGCATCTTGTCTCATATAAAACCAAAAACATTGATGTTAAATTTTTTGTCCTATCAGAAAAAATCTTGTCTTATATGAAATCAAAGACATTGATATTACATTTCTTGTCCTATCAGAAAAACGTCTTGTATCACATGAAACCAAAAACATTGATATTACATTTCTCGTTCTATCGAAAAAGCATCTTGTTGTATATTAAAATAAAAACATACATATTACATTTCTTGTTCCATCGAATTTTTTTTAACAGAGGAAACCGGCAAATATCCATATAGTCTTGTGCAAAGATAGGTCTAAGAAATCTGTATTTTTTTCATGCAAAGTCAAATTATTTTTCATAATTGTTTTCGAAGGTATTTTTAGGGAACTCTTTAAACCAGCAAGATAGGGCAAAGTGCATATTTTGCATCGTTATATCCTCTATATGCATATGTGATATATTAAGCCATGAAAGGGTTGTGAAAAAGCCGCTTAAAACAGGTAAAGAGCGAAGAAGACATTGATTTTGACTACAACAGAACGAATCTCAATGTCAGCTAACATTTCGTTAATGATTAATTTAGACAGAAAACAGTCGATACTGATTATTTTTTATAATCGTTTCTAAAATTTATCATTATGAGATTTTTATGCTTGTTTTTATTACCTATTGATATGTCTTAATATAATAAAAATATAACACATCTATGCCCGTTTATGAAGTCATTTGTTTTGAATTATGTTTATAAATTTTATTTGATTTTTTTTCGCTTTTTATATTCTAAAAAATACCATAGTTTAAAAAAAATACTGGTGTGTGCTTATGACACACGTTAGAAGTGAAAAGTTATATATATATATATATATATATATATATATATATATATATATATATATATATATATATATATCAATAACAATTTTAAAATACAATGATTTATTGTTATTCTTATACTCATGAAGTAATATTAGTTACGAAATATATAATTATATTTGTGAATTAATAATCATACAGTAAATTTTTGCTCCGATTAAACTTTTTATTGTTATCATATTCTAAGAATGAAACAAGGGGATTATGGAAACTGAAATGTGTTATAAATACTTTAGTTTACAATTTAATTAAATATCTCAAAATACAATGTAATCCTTGAAACTATGCACTCCGTGTTAGAAACTGAACTTGCTTTGCCTATCCCGAAGAGGGCCGAGGTTACCCGATTCAGCATTATCACTAGTTTCGTTCACTGCTCAGAAAAAGTGCGCATGGTGCGTCTGAAGAAGTTTTCGCTTCAAAAATTATATTCCATTTCTCTAATGCCAGTTCCATTCCAATCTCTTTCACTTTGTTGATATTTCTGTTATATGGTATATAGGATATTTTTAATATTACAATAAAAAAGAAACAATATAATGTTACAGAATATAAACTAATGACTTTCGACACGTCAAACGCGTCTTCGTTCATCATAATAATTTCGTTTTTGTATCAAAAAATACTTACACCATTTTATATATTATAAATAATATGAAGTGTTAAACAATATATAAAGAGTGAATTGAGTATATGTCACGAGTTTGGTATATGAATGTTAATATATCGTTCTGCAAAATTAAATATTGTATTTTAAGCTGCTATCAATTTAAATAATTCTATGAGCTCATTCAGAAAAAGGAAACAAGAAAATAACTTTAATTGAAGCAACAGAAAAAAAACTGAAATATTGATTAGTGTGACATTTAGACGTAGGACTATTTATGGAAAATACTTCAGATCATTTGTTGTATTTTCATTACCTTCGAATCAAAATGATATAAATTTAATTCGAAATATATTCATTATAGGTGATTCCAATCAGCCTCATTATATAAGTGGCAAACTATTTATTAAAAGCGGCAAAATATTTATTACTTAAAATTTATATATTTTAATAGACGTAACTTACAATTTAAGCGACAAATAAAATTATAACAATTTCAATTATTTTTTGAGATGTAATATAATTTAATGGAAAATTCTAGTGATGAATATTGTTTCAGGTAACGGTTTGTTTATGAAGGTAGTTCAATAATTCTAATTGGAAACTATTTTCTAATAGGACAAGATAAGGAGATGAGAAATTTTGTATCCATAAAGTAATATCAATATAGTAATATCAATTTTGTATCCGTAAAGTAATATCAATTTTGTATCCATAAAGTAATATCAAAAGTAATATAAATCTTTATCTTAATCATAAGCTTTATTAATTTGGAAACATGCAATTATTTTGCATATGATGTCAATTTAAACTTTAACTAGGCGAAGAAATAAATTTATACTTAACTCATAATATTAATAATTACGAATTAAATGTTAAAAAATAATGGAAAATTTAATATTTAAAACGGATATACGAACAAAAAAGTAAAAGCACTGTTAAAGTATCTATTAAGTATAAGGTTTTGCTTGTTTTAATAAAAAGTTAAAACGCTTTAATGAATTCAAAATTGTTTAAACTGACCAGTTCTCTATTAACGTCGAGTAAGTACTGATTTCGTTATAAATCTTCGAGGCGGCTGCGATCGGAAATACCCATAATTGATTCTTGCAATTCGCCACATCCGTCAATGACCACTTGTAACTTCTGCCACGGTAATAAGTGTCAGTGTTGGTTGACAGCTAGTTTTGGGAAGGAATTAAGGATGTGCGACCACGTAATATAAATACTTTTTGATTATTCAATTACTCCAAAATTTTAAAGTTTCGTATTTTTTAGTAATTTATTTTAAACAAAATGTGTTAAATATAATAATATATTTTATTGAATCATAACTTGAATTAAAAAAATAATGTTAACATTTGTTTACACGTAAATGTAATCAATAACTGAGGAGTTTTATTTTTACGCGTTTTAAATAATTTCATTGATAAGTAGGAAAGTTGTATAAACTTTTATAAAAAGTTTGTTTTTGAATAGGGCAGTGGAGAAATCAACGATGCCTTCAGTTTTGGAATAAATAAACAATTACGAGTTGAGAAACGATGACAACTACTGTGATGGATGCTAATATTAGTTTACCGTGTCTATGCGTAAGTTTCTTGTGACACAGATATATTTATAGACATTGCCATGACCTGTTTAATTCAGGCTTTGACTGTAAGATAAAGACAGTGCACATGAAATTTTACCATATTTTATTAAAAAAAGAAATGTAATAATTGTAATACAACAAAAGCTTAATAAGTACTATCTCTAAGAGCTTTTAAATGGAATATTAAGCTCTATACTTACGTAGACATATATAGGTAATAACACATTGGTTGCTTCTAGCAACAACTGATAATAATATATGGTTTAATTCTATTCTCTACTCTTTAGTATTTTTTTATTATAACGTAGAACTGCAATACCTATCTAAGAATTTGTCTATTCCAGATTGACTGGTCTTTGGCAAAAATTCGATATTTACTGTAAATGTCAATTAAAGTTAACGATTTGTTCGTTTAAAGAATAGACATTCATAAGCGTGACGCAGTTATTATTATGTTATAAAAGCATTATATTTAAAACCACAAAGGATTTAAATTCGTTAATTTGAAGAAATCCCTTAAAAGTGCAGAGCGGGGATAAAACACTTTGTTTTATATATCGCATTCACCTTTTTCACCCTCTTCATGATATTATTATAATAAGTTTTTACAAATATATTGTTAAAATTACACTTTCACTTTTTAATAACATATACCTTTTAGATAAATTCCAAGGCTGGATGCCTTGGTTTAAAAATTTCTACTTTTGAAACATTTGACATGAAAGAAAATGGATCTACTGATAAGGGATATCAATCATTGAACTGCAATATCACATCATAAGGCTACTTAAGTCCTTCACCGTAACCATTTAAGACTGAAACTGCAAAACGAAGAAAAAACCCCAATATCGTGCAACTCAATAGACGTGATAGAAGTGAAATTTATTTTGCGGTCTGAACCTCAATTTGTAAGTGTATAGGGGGTAAAACGGCAGAGAGAAAGAGAGGGAGAATAGTTGTCTAAGTGGAAGTCTATGTATTGTATTAAATTCGTGTAATAAGACTTCAATACTATATATTCAGAAAATATAATAATATGTCATTACAAATGGATGTAACCATCAAATAAAATCTTATTATAAATTTATATAGACAATTATTAATTAAAAATAGGTTTTAAAAATTTACAGATTTATAAATAAATTAAATATATACGTTGTTGGTCTTGTGATGGATTAAGTAGAAGCAAAATTAGTAATAAATAAATCATAAATAGATAAATAAATCGACAAAATTTTGAAAGTTTACTATTCACACATTATGTATAAAACAGCTTAAAGTAATAATGAGCTTTTTGTTTGTTTTCACGCATGTGTACACTTCTTATCTTATTCTATCGTGTTCATCTGTCTCTCTCGGTTGTTAGTTATGTACCTATTTTCTGTCCTTCTTGCGGTAGATTCGTCACATTCAGACATTACAACTAAACTTTACAATAAACGTTGCGTGAAAAACTTTCATCGCGTCTAACAGAGTTTCGCTTCAAAAACGAATCTTTCATCTTAAACTCTGCGAGTTTATAATCGTTATTCAAGATAATGTTCATCAATCTATATAGAACAAATATCTACACTTGTTCCAAGTCACATTAACCCGAAAACCGCTGCCGCCGCACACAACAAACACTTCCTAACAAATGATCTTCCCTAGCGCATTACGTGAACCCACGCAACCGATTTGGCTGAGGCCCAGAGACAGCATTCGAACAGGAATCTGATAGGAGCAAAGTAGAATTATGCCCATCAATCAAATCACATATACGTGAGATAATGTCAAATAAATTGGTTACTAGGTGCGGGCGTGCGCACTGCCTACTCCTACATGACCCCTTAGCGTGATGAATGGTTGAAACAAATGACGAATTGAGTATATAAATTCATTTTATAGCCAGTACAGTACGAGCACTTGGCGTTTGTTTAACGTCTGGTGAAAGTTTTATTCGAACAATCGTGATATATCTTTTCATTCATTTTCTTCTCTTATCTTTTGATTAGTCGGTGGCTGCATAAAATATAAGTGTATTCTAGGAGGTAGCCGGCCGTTTATATTAAAAGCACATATTGGTTTCGATAAAGAGTGTTTTATTGGTATACGTTTTCGTATAATAGATCGTACGTGTCAACTTTATCAACAATATGCATTGTAAGAACGATATGTGTTTGTTAAAGGGTTAATATTTATGAGAATATTTTTTATCATACTTAAATACACGACAGATATATTCATTTCCTAAATATGTGTAGCGTGAAAATGTTATTTATTTAATTCTTTTGTCATGTGAATAATATTTTATTTTACACATCGTTTTGTGACTATTTCCGCAAATGTCACAAAAGTCTTAATTAGCCCTGTAAAGATTTACAGGTGTACAAATACATACTCAAATACGTAATTAGCAGGCTACAATAAAATGGACAGATTTAGACTCACCAAATTCTTTGATAGTAGATATTTATCACTTTGTAAAAGCAAAGTTCCTTCACCACGAAAAATCACCTTATAAATGTACAAATTGTCTCCAAATGGATCGATATCACTTTGCGAATGTATGATTCAACTCTAACGGATATGAGGATTGAAATTATAAATTTTTATTGATTAGTATTTTGAATCATATTTGGAATTCCATATAGACGAAAACACAAAAAAAAACATTTATTATATCTATCTTTAAATATCACAGAAAGTGAACTTGAGAAAAGTTTTAAATCTAAATATATTTCGTTCAATATTATTTGCTATTTGGACACACAAAAAACACAAAAAAAATTTATTATATCTATATTTAAATATCACAGAAAGTGAACTTGAGAAAAGTTTTAAATCTAAATATATTTAGTTCAATATTATTTGCTATTTGGACACACAAAAAAAACAAAAAAAAAATTTATTAAATCTATCTTTAAATATCACAGAAAGTGAACTTGAGAAAAGTTTTAAATCTAAATATATTTCGTTAATATTATTTGCTATTTGGGAAGCTATAAATAATCTGGCAACTGCGTAAATTATTACTTTTATTAGGATATGTCATAACAATTTAATAAATTATTTTAAGAGAAGAAAAAATAGAAAACCCTTTTGAAATAAATTTCAATAATTATTGTATTATTTAAGAACATTTTGCAAATACAAAAACATTTATTAAAAAACTTAACTCGCAGTATCAACCAATATTTATTTTTAACCTTAAGGCACAGATACATTCCATGCTTATTGTCAAAGATCATCGAGATATAGATGATACCATACAAAAGTCGTCAAATCTAAAGGACCACACAGCTTTAGGCAAAAAATGATTATTTATGTGAACAAAATTATAACCCGCTACAATATTCCAGCCCATAATTTGATACATTCATAATACATGAAAGAAACAACAATCACATTAAGTATGAGTCGGAATCAAGCACAATAACTTGGAATCAAGTATCCAAACAATGCCAGATTGACAAAGCTGTAATTTGGATGATAATCGATATATATCGAAACGCATCTACAGATAAAATTGTTGTAAACGTCGACAATAATTTTATTCACAATTTAAGATTATCCATCAAAATATACTTGTTGATTGGGTGTCTAAGGTTTTTTTCTGATGTATGTATTTGTAAAGACGTAGGAAATAAAATTTTAAAAGCTTGAAAATATTTACTCTAGAACAAGTTACATTTTTTAAATAAATATAGATAATATAAAAAAAACTTATTACGGGAGTCGATAGAATATTTATTATTTTAGATGAAACAAATCCCTAATAAGGTTGGAAATAAAAATTTACTAACTCATCGCTAATATCATTAAAAAGTTAAATTGGTAAACGGGTACCAGAAGTTTAACTGCATGAGTTTGGTTTTAAATTCATAAAATGGGCGAGCAGAACTAGAATTAGGAGAGTTTCGTACATATTTACATACGAATATTAAATTTAAATAACAATCAGTATGTAATGTTTCTATTACACTATAATTTATAAGTATTGATGATATTTATATATATATATATATATATATATATATATATATATATATATATATATATATTGTCTAGCGTGTCTCACTTCTCAAAATTATTTTGGCTTTATTACTAACCAGCTGTGCCTGCGACGTTGTTCGTGTGTAATTAGGATTTTTTTCTTTTTTTTCTCTTAAATGCTACTCCTAGGTATATACTATTACCACACCAAATTCTCTAGTCTAATAGCCTTTGCATGATATCCGCTCAAATTAACATACAGAGATAAAATTCTAAAAAATGTTAATATTTTTATTACATACTCGTATTATGGTTATAGTTCTATGCACTAAATAAATCACTTTTTTTTTAAATATTTTGAATGTATAGAATTCACTGTGTTACAATTTTATTATATTTATGGATGAATATGTTATGTAATAGTTTAAATACCATTTGAGGAACAATAGAACTGAACTAAAGCTTTCTAATAGTGTTACCTAATGGTGTTTTGTGTTATCTAATGGTGTTTTTGTAAGAGACCTGATAACAACATAATCGTTATATATAAAGGTAAATATTTTATATTTGTTATTTTATATTTATTATATTTATAGGTAAATATTTCACATAATAGTTTAAATAACATTTGAGGAACAATAGAACTGAACTAAAGCTTTCTAATGGTGTTACCTAATGGTGTTTTTGTGTTATATAATGGTGTCTTTGTAAGAGACCTGATAACAGCATAATCATTATATTTAAAGGTAAATATTTTATATTTGTTATTTTATATATTATTATATTTATAGGTAAATATTTTATATATTAGTTTAAATACAATTTGAGGAACAATAGAACTGAACTAAAGCTTTCTAATGGTGTTACCTAATGGTGTTTTTGTGTTATATAATGGTGTTTTTGTAAGAGACCTGATAACAACATAATCATTATATTTAAAGGTAAATATTTTATATTTGTTATATTATATTTTATTATATTTGTAGGTAAATATTTTATAATATAATTTATGATAGTTAACAACAGAACTGAACTAAAGCTTTCTATCTCTTGGTGTTTTTGTAATAGACCTGATAACAAAGTGGGTGAAGAAACTGCAAATTTGGTGATCCACTAAATCTTTATTTGTCAGTGACAAAAAAAATAAATAAATTTATGCTATTTCCAGATATAAGTCAATTAAATACCCATTATGTGTAGATTTCTAGTTTCTGACGGGCGCGCAAACAGTACAGATTTTGGATTCATTAAACAAAGTGCAAGATATTTAATTTCGAGTCTCGTCTATCGGATATGCCAGAGATGAATCGTTCATGTTAATAAAAAAGTAAAATATATTATTACGTTCGCTAAGAATTTTCAACGCTGATTAATTTTTTTAAATATATTTTTAAGGAATTTAAACAACGATATATACATTAAAAATGTTACCATATATATAATATCAATACTACTTATAAGAAGATGAAGTTGATCATAAAACGTTAAAACGGATACTAAGAGAAAGGAAAACCAATCGGTCATTCGACATGACGCAACTTGCCGGCGTGTTTCAACCTTAACAAATTTGATACACCATTCATATATCCATTTTTTGCTCCTCGACATCTCATAAATAAAGACAAGGGAACCATAACGCCTACGATCTCTTTTCGACCGAATGCGTCATTGTGTTCCTTAGCGGAGGGCTTCACAATTATTAGTCTCATAATGCTAACATATTTTTAGAACGCATTCCTGGATTAATGGTCCCGAAGTGTATCCTCCCTCAAACTTACAACTGCCACGCCTCCGTCGAGCTTTTATGGAGTTTTGCATTCGTTTTTAATTATTAATTCTTTATTTCATCTCATTCCACCTACTTGGTAGACTTTTTAGCTTGTAGTGCAGTCAAAGGTAGCGAAAAAGTTACCACTGTATGAGTCAGGTAACAATTGGAAGCTTAATTTGGCTGAATAATAAAATTTTAAAGGTTGCTATGACCATTTCGTATGCTATGGGAAATTTTGCAATTTCCTATAAAAAATTCAGGTATACACGTGCTTGAACAGTGACTCAAATTGGTATTTAATGAAAAATATAGTATATTATTTACAGCCTACATGGATAATATTGGAATTCAATTATTTTCGGATAATATTTTGGATTATTTGCAAAATCACAAAACGGCTTTTCTGGATACTTATTACGTCATTGATGAACTGTTTGTAAAAATTGTGAGTTTCTTTCTTATATTCATAGCTTTGTTATATTGCGAAGGGAAAATATTTACAAACTTTCGTAAAGTTTCTCCGAGATATCTTAATAAGGTTTTTGCTCATTGAATCGTTTTACAGAAAGGGAATGAGAACTTTTCTATGCAATATATTTACACTTTATATAGTTTAATTAAACAAATTGGCTGTTATCAAAAATAGCTTCATTTGACCTGAAAAAATACATATTTAAGCAAATAATTCTGCTTTATATAGGGTTACTCAGAAATATTAATTGTTCTAAATGTTAAACAGAAAATCTGTTTCTTGCCTATAATATTACCGCTTCAATTATTACTTTGCTATATTATTTACTTTGGACATATGTATGTTCCGATGTGTGAATTTATATTAGCACGGAAACACTGTATGTATCATTCCCTTTAGCAAACGGGTTATTGTTAAAAATATTGCAGTGTCTGGAATTTGTTCGTGCAGACTTTGATAGTTTTTCCACTGTTTACGTGCGGAAATCAAGAGTTTTCCTTTTGTTATTAATACTTTTGTTTGAATAACAAGTGAGCATTGAACATATGATTTGATGCTAAAAGTATTTGACACTTTAACAAAAGAATTTTATTCTTATTTATATTTACTTGTATAAAAACGTTTCTACCTATTATAAGGCATTTTGATGAAAAATATCCCATCAAGTTTATAAGAATGAGAGCATAACTTCTTCGCAATTTAATACGTCGAACTATATTTATAGCTATCCATACAGTAAAACTATAACAGAGTATATTCTGTACAAGGGAAATAGTTTAAAAAGAGTGATTGATTAAGGGTAGAGAATGAAAATAGAAGCCAGAAAACTTGCTTTTAGAATTTTTGTCTCTTGTCTGTATGTTAATTTGTTGGTCAATCACGCGAAATCTACTAGACGAATTTTTATGAAATTTGATATGGTAATAGTTTAAACTTAAGAGCAACATATGAAAAAAACTCTAATAACTTTTCTTAGCGTTATCTTTTGATTAGTCGGTGGCTTTTATGCGAATGAAGTGGTAGACGCAGCTAGTAGTTATATATATATAAGTAAATAAACAAAATTTAATGATTTAGGCTTCAAATTTAATGCGGTATGTGGAGAAGAAATTACGTATTTACAAAATTTTGCTTTCATCTGGATATAATTCTTATGTATATCACAGTGCGATTCTATTTTGTCACTAAATTGACTATAAAATAAATATTGATTTCTCTGAAATACGTTTTCCATAATAATCTAAAAGTTAATTATCTTCAACTGGCTACTCCACTGAAATTGGAACTTTATGTGGAGTTGGTTTATAAAAGACTTTACATAAATTAAAACGACCTTCATTAAAACGTCTTAAAGTCCAAGTAAGTCGATAAAAACATGTTCATTTTATCTATATTTGTATTATTAACCACTTTTGGATATTCCAGTAATTGTTATTTATAGCACAGTAAACAAACTATTAACCTCTTTCCGTATTACTTTTTTTTCTTGACTTCGTTTTGAATAAATTATTTCTTTAATCTTGTTAGAACATATAAAAGATATCTCTTATCATTTTTATTCTCACAATAATTATTAATCTAAATATTTATGCGATTCACGGTCGAGTCAATTAGTGTTTAATGGTGAGTTTATATCGAAGTTATGGGCGTGTAAAGTATTGCGTACGGTCAGTTGATGAAGTAGAGGAGTGATCTCCGGTTGTTGATTAATTCGTATTAATTTATTCCGAAGGTTTGGGAAGATGAATGGTACGGAATAATAATACATATCAAATTATGAGTGGTCCGAGGTAAACTATATTGGTTATTTATTTCAAATTAACCTTTAAACAATAATTATGGTGGTTTGAATTTTGTTGTAATAAGTTTTGATTAAATATTTCAAAATGATTAACATCGCAACTAAATCTTCGAATACTTAAATGATTGGCATTATACGTGTTATTTTTGGTAATATATGAATAAATTACTTAAACTATTTCGTTACACTATGTTTAAATTTTCATATAATTATTTATTAAAGATAATTTTTAAAATAATGCGTAGAATAGTTTTAAATACAAATTGGTAGAAAATAGAGTATTTTTCATTATGCTGTCCAAAAGAAAGGGAAAATAAGATATAATTGAAAGTTTTCAATACGTGCAGTTTTCAATAGTGGACGTGGAGTCCCGAAACTACGAGTACCTCTCGTGGAGAAGACAAATCAACTTTCACGGTGAGAAACGAGAGTGATAATTTTAATCACTTTCCTATACGGAATACAAAGAATTCAAATTATAAATAATACTTTGTCAGTTTTTTTTCTTAGTTATGCATGTGCATACAAACAGAACGATCCATAACAGTCGCCCGCTCCCCGCCAACGTCACCTCCCCTTTGAGCTGCCGATGCCGTACCTGTATAAATAATTATCGATACGATTCCAGTAAGCTCACCGTGCGCTGGCGAGATAGTCGTACCTCTATGATATCGGTTAAGAATAAAAAGAATAATAATACACTGATCTTATAAAATTTCTATCAACTCAGCGCCGCATATATTCTTACAGTTTAATTTCTCAAATAACTTATTTTAGTCTCATAAAACGTTATCTAGTTCACATGTGGTTATTATTAATGATGAAATATCATTTCGTGGTACCGTTATTTTACAGTACTCTAAATTCAGAATCAATCTTTATGGTATAAAAGATATGTGTAGTCAAACATCATACGAATAACAAGTACGTGGAAAATGAAGAAGTATTCAGATTTCATTTATATCACACAGCGCTATATAACACTAACTTTTGCTCACGATTTAGATGTTTATTGTGGCTAAGTGTTTTTCCAGTAATAATGTGTGTATCTTAAAATTTCTTTTAATCGTGATAAACGTAGAATCTATTTAAGCGTGAATTTTAAAATAAATGGTTGTAACAGTTCGAAAAAATTATATTCATTCAATTAGTTTTATGTGTTCCGTAGACAAACTAACAACCCTTACAACTTCGCCCTATATGTTAGTCTGTCTGTGCGTCTGCATATCATAACCGTTTTACTGGCAGACTATTAGAGCTATAAAACTGATATGGCGTGGTTAAAAGTCTTTATCATACCAGCAAAGTTATGAAATATAGTTTTCCAAAAAAAATTGTAAGGGTACTTTCTCTATATGTAGAGTATTGTGAATTTTTTCCCCTATCCCGTTTTCTAAGGTATCCTCAAAATATTGATGGTATGTCATGAGCATTTTTTCGATACAGGCGTCCGTTTACGAAATATTAAGCTTTAAATTAGTAATTTTTATTAGAGTTACGTGTCCTCACCCTTTACCAAACCGGTATTTTTGAATGTCGGAAAAGTATTCAAAATAGTAGTATATACAATGAAATTAAAAGGAACGTTTTCACAGTTACGTAGGCGCTAATAGTTTATGAGTAATGAGCGACGAATTTACGATCTATGTTCAGTCCCTATACACGTGACTTAAATGAAATGCAAAAACAAATTTTTATTTGAAAATATTTATTTATTATTGTAAATAAAAGATTTGCTAGATAATATTTTTATACGTTTACGTGATAATAATTAATTTCATCAAAACCTGTACTATACTCTTACGCCTGTGAGAAATGTAGCAGGCAATATATTTACGTTGTGAAAAATTAATCTTTGAACTTGTTTAACAGAAAATTTTAGTGTGTATATAAATGTGTACAGAACGCTCGTACTGAAAGTTCTCTTAGTATTTCACAGGTTTTTTTACAATTTAATTTAAAGTCTATTCTATAATATGTGAATGATACAAAAGATAGTAAATCTAAATCTCATGCAAATTATTTCAGTATTTTTACACAACATTTTTGTGATAAATAAATAAACAAAAATTTGTATGAAAACTTCTTTGGCTTTTACTTATTTCTATATATACACACAAAACAAAATAATTCAAAAAATATTCAATGTAAAAACTTTGACTTCGAACAATTTTGTGTAATAAAATGATTCTATTGAAATTAGAAAGCGTTGGTAAAAATAAAAACTGCATACATTATGTGTATAATTATAATTAAATGATTGTAAGAAAATAATAAAAATAAAGAATGTTTTTTAAGCAAGTAGCAGATAAAAAGAGCAACAAAGTTCGCAAACATGGAGTCCGGGAATGGTACGTTGAGTAAATTTTTATAGAAAGTCCTTTATAAAAATTATACTATTTCACAAATTACTGTGGAAATCAATAGACCTCTACTTCGACAGTTAACCAACTGAGAGTAAAAATAATAACCAATATCGGTTAAGAATTATGATCTGTGGAGTGTCCTCAAACCTATATATGAATAGATGAATAGACGAAAACGCATGTCATTTTCCAAAGACAAATTTAGATCATAATAAATATTTAATTACATGTTTAATAAACATTTGCCCCAATGGTTTGCTCCAATTATAGAGGCATTAGCTTACTATGCACAAGCTATAAAATTCTTTTTATGAGACTAAAACCATTCGTTGATTCTGAAATTGGCAGCTATCAATGCGGATTTAGGAGTGGAAAATCTACTGTTGATCAAATTATTTGTTGACTCCAAGACCAAGTATATGGCTATACAAAAATCTCCACCAAATAATGCACATAATCGTTTGGAGATTGGCTCACATACATTTAAAACGGTTGACTGCTTTACTTACCTTGGATCTTGTGTTAACAATAAGAACGACACTATCTCTGAAATTCAGAATCGCATACCATCGGCCAATAAACCATTTTTTGGACTAACCCATCCTTAAATCTTCTTTTCTTACAAGAAAAACAAAATTATTAGTATATAAAACTCTTATCAGGACAGTTCTGGCATATGGTTCAGAAACCTAGCCTTTGACTAGAACTGGAGAGAATAAAATAACAGCCTTCGAAAGAAGGGTTCTGAGGAGAATTTTTGGGGGTGTCAAGGAAAATAGTATTTGGCGAAGACGTCTTAACTCAGAAATCTAAAGGTTGTTTGGTGAGCCTAATGTCATAAAAACCATCAAAATCAAAAGAATGAACTGGGCTGCCCACGTATCTAGAATGAAAGATGAAAACCCAGTAAAGAAAGTTTTCATCGCAAAACCTCTAACAACTTGTAGAAGAGGTAGACCAAAATTAAAATGGATCGATTCAGTGGAAGAAGATTTTAACATTCTCAGGATAAAGAACTGGAAAACCCAGGCGAAGAGTAGAACCTCCTGGAAGAATCTCCAACAGAAGACCTTGGCCCACCCTGGGCTGTCGTGCCAAATATGATGATGAATAAAAATTTTAAAATAACATGATTTCTTAGTAAAGGATATTAAAAGTTGATTAGTTGTAAAATTACTCTAACTATAATTATTTCCATGGCTAAAAGCTGGTGTCCTTGTCCATTATGCAGCACATACCCGCGGTGGAGGTGGAGTTGCAACTTTAATTTTCAGGTAATGGGTTTAAAAGTAATGATTTAAAAAAATTGTAGAAAAAGTTTTGGGAAAAAAAGATTCATTCAAGCCTCTCAAATTTGTCTTTAAAGAGTGTTATATATTCTCAACATTTTTTTTATAAAGTTCTTTTAATATTTCATGTTAATTTGACTTTATTAAATAATATCAGGTTCAAAACAAATAACCAGTTCAAAAAATATTTACTCACTTTAAACAATTACATATTTGAATTGATCTATACCAGAGATTTTAACCTT